>CM062269.1:1026106-1038606 GCA_031216635.1 Dissostichus eleginoides | reverse complement strand
GAGTCATAGTTAGTGAAAAGGATGAGTCATATTAGTGAAAAGGCTGAGTCATAGTTAGAGTAAAGGACGAGTCATAGTTAGTGAAAAGGATGAGTCATAGTTAGTGAAAAGGCTGAGTCATAGTTAGTGAAAAGGACGAGTCGTAGTTAGTGAAAAGGATGAGTCGTAGTTGGATGAGTTGTAGTTAGTGAAAAGGCTGAGTCATATTAGTGAAAAGGCTGAGTCATAGTTAGTGAAAAGGATGAGTCATAGTTAGAGTAAAGGACGAGTCATAGTTAGTGAAAAGGCTGAGTCATAGTTAGTGAAAAGGCTGAGTCATAGTTAGTGAAAAGGCTGAGTTATAGTAAAGGCTGAGTCATAGTTAGTGAAAAGGACGAGTCGTAGTTAGTGAAAAGGATGAGTCGTAGTTAGAGTAAAGGCTGAGTCGTAGTTAGAGTAAAGGATGAGTCGTAGTTAGTGAAAAGGATGAGTCGTAGTTAGAGTAAAGGATGAGTCGTAGTTAGTGAAAAGGATGAGTCGTAGTTAGAGTAAAGGATGAGTCGTAGTTAGAGTAAAGGATGAGTCGTAGTTAGAGTAAAGGACGAGTCGTAGTTAGTGAAAAGGATGAGTCGTAGTTAGAGTAAAGGATGAGTCGTAGTTAGTGAAAAGGATGAGTCGTAGTTAGAGTAAAGGATGAGTCGTAGTTAGTGAAAAGGACGAGTCGTAGTTAGTGAAAAGGACGAGTCGTAGTTAGAGTAAAGGACGAGTCGTAGTTAGAGTAAAGGATGAGTCGTAGTTAGAGTCGTAGTTAGAGTAAAGGACGAGTCGTAGTTAGAGTAAAGGATGAGTCGTAGTTAGAGTAAAGGATGAGTCGTAGTTAGAGTAAAGGATGAGTCGTAGTTAGAGTAAAGGACGAGTCGTAGTTAGTGAAAAGGATGAGTCGTGCTTTGTTAGTTCTGTCTTTAAAATGCTTTCTGAATGGAGTTTCCTGTCTGTCTCTCACCTGTCTGTCTCTCACCTGTCTGTCTCTCTCTCACCTGTCTGTCTCCACCTGTCTGTCTCTCACCTGTCTGTCTCTCACCTGTCTGTATCTCACCTGTCTCTCTCTCACCTGTCTGTCTCTCACCTGTCTGTCTCTCACCTGTCTGTCTCTCACCTGTCTGTCTCCACCTGTCTGTCTCCACCTGTCTGTCTCTCACCTGTCTGTCTCTCACCTGTCTGTCTGTCTCCCACCTGTCTGTCTCTCACCTGTCTGTCTCTCACCTGTCTGTGTCTGTCTCTCACCTGTCTGTCTCTCACCTGTCTGTCTCTCACCTGTCTGTCTCCACCTGTCTGTCTCTCACCTGTCTGTCTCCACCTGTCTGTCTCTCAGCTGTCTCTCACCTGTCTCTCTCTCACCTGTCTCTCACCTGTCTGTCTCTCACCTGTCTGTCTCTCACCTGTCTCTCTCACCTGTCTCTCTCACCTGTCTGTCTCTCACCTGTCTCTCACCTCACCTGTGTCTCTCTGTCACCTGTCTCTCTGTCACCTGTCTGTCTCTCACCCGTCTGTCTCTCACCTGTCTGTCTCTCACCTGTCTCTCTCTCACCTGTCTGTCTCTCACCTGTCTCTCACCTCACCTGTCTGTCTCTCACCTGTCTGTCTCTCACCTGTCTGTCTCTCACCTGTCTCTCACCTCACCTGTCTGTCTCTCACCTGTCTGTCTCTCACCTGTCTGTCTCTCAGTCTGTGTGGTTACCCTCCCTTTCATGAGAGTTTTGGTCGTCAGTCGATCTCGGAGCAGATCATCAGAGGAGAGTTCACCATGGTGCCGTCCAAGTGGAGACACGTCTCCGCCCAGGGTAACACTACCCCACTATATACTATACTACTAGATACTACTATACTACTGCAATACTATACTGCTACTATACTATTCCCACTGCTCCTAGTACCAGGATGGGTTAAATGCGGAGGTCACATGTCACTGTGTGCATGAATGTGACCAATAAAGAGGGTTCATCCTCTGATTCTATCTATCTACTGCAATACTATACTACTATATTAATACTATACTACCATACTACTGCAATACTACTATATACTACTATACTAATACTATGTACGACTATATCAATACTATACTACTACTATACTACTATATTAATACTATACTACCATACTACTGCAATACTACTATATACTACTATACTAATACTATGTACGACTATATCAATACTATACTACTACTATACTACTATATTAATACTATACTACTCATCAGGGCCGTCCCTCCCTACAGGCCGATCATGCAGACTGCGTGGGGCCTCACCTTGCGGAGGGGGCCTCAAATGCGGCGCAGCTATGCGCTTATGCGGCGCAATTAGTGTGGCACGGTTTCGCCGCTGCGAGGCTCCAATAGCACCCCCCCCCCCCCCCTACTCATATATAACCCTTCTGCAATATTACTGCAAAACTAGTGTTGTTACTGTAAGCCATATTACTTACTACTGTTACTCTTAGAGTGTGTGTTGTGTGTGTGTGTTTGTGTGTGTGTGTGGTGTGTGTGTGTGTGTGTGTGTGTGGTGTGTGTGTGTGTGTGTGGTGTGTGGGTGTGTGTGTGTGTGTGTGTGTGTGTGTGTGTGTGTGTGTGTAGCTAAGGACGTGGTGCGCAGGCTGCTGGTGGTGGAGCCCTCTGATAGGCTGTCTATAGAGGGGGCTCTGCAGCACCCCTGGATGCAGGTACACTGCTTCTCTATATCACATATTTATATATAATCAATATTTCCTGGAGCACAAAGCCTTCATTCTGCACTATAATACTTCTGCAGTACTTCTGACTAACTGTACTACTATATCAAATATACTTGAGTTTTAAAAGTACGCAGAATAGCTTTTGTATCATTATATTATTCTGTTTTTAATCACCAACTAATACATTTAAGAGTTGTTTGTAGTTTGTCAATGTGCATGATGGGAAATGTAGTCTGCAGTGTTGGTGTTTCTGTGCTCAGGATGATGAGATGCAGCGGACGGCTCACACACTGATGTTCCCCCCTGATGCTGCTGCCATGGTAACCACACACACACACACACACACACACACACACACACACACACACACACACACACTGAGATGGTAGAAGTACACATCCTTTACTCAAGTAGAAGTACAGATACTCATGTTTAAAAATACTCTGGTGAAAGTAGAAGTACTGACTAAACTTCTTTACTCAAGTCAAAGTAAAGAGGGCTTTGAAATGTACTTCAGTAAAAAGTACCGATAACTACCAGCTGCTTTAAAGAGTACCTGACCTCCCTTTATATTAATAGAACAATAATGTCATTGTTAGCTAATGAATGTTTCCATGCTGAACAACGGCAACATGACCACGTTTTCATTGGTCCCTCTTCTTTAGAGAAGACCAGGAAATGATGGATACACGGATCGTGTTCAAATCAATAGGCACGCAATGACTCTAAATAATAATGATCACGCCACCAAACACACATTCAGACTAAAGGAACCAGCCTGTTTGGAACATGGAAGAAGTAGAAAGTTCAGGTATTTGGGTTCAACATGGAAGAAGTAGAAAGTTCAGGTATTTGGGTTCAACATGTAAGAAGTGGAAAGTACAGGTATTTGGGTTCAACATGTAAGAAGTAGAAAGTACAGGTATTTGAGTTCAACATGGAAGAAGTAGAAAGTACAGGTATTTGGGTTCAAAAGGTAAGAAGTAGAAAGTGGTCAGGAAAATAAGTAGTGGAGTAAAGTACTGATACCAGAAACATGTACTTAAGTACAGTAACGAAGTATTTGTACTCCAATACTTCCCACCTCTACACACACACACATTATAAACCTGCCCCCCCCCCCCCAGGAGGCGGAGTCAGCCCCCGGGAGGAAGCGACGGCGTGAAGAAGACGAAGAGGAAGTTCCTTCAGGAAAAAGGAGCCAAGCCCCGCCCCCTGCAGAGGACCAAGCCCCGCCCCCTGCAGAGGACCAAGCCCCGCCCCCTGCAGAGGACCAAGCCCCGCCCCCTGCAGAGGACCAACTGTAAATAAAGTTATATTAAGTTTTGTAATAAAAATGTTCCTATTTTTCACTGTTTCGGCCTCCATTTGATTTTCAGGTTTAAAATCAAATGTTATTCTTTTTGAGACAACGAAAAACATTTGCATCCAACAGCCGTAAATAAAGAATCAGTTCCTGCTTTTGGTTATAAAGTGTGTAACATCCTCCTGAACTTCATCTTAACAACAAGTCTGTGTCCAAACCTGCAGGAGAGCTAGCTAACGTTAGCATGTAGCTGTTATCCATAGATTCACCAACTAAAGAATAAATAACAAAGCGAACAGAGATAATAGCTAACAAAGCTCACAGCCAACCAGAGTTGGGCGTTACTGTAATAATATTACTTTTGTCGGTAACGGAGTAATGTAACGCGTTACTTTTATAATTCAGTAATCACACTACAGTTACTAACGTTGCCCGACATGCGTTACTTCGTTACTTTTATAAAATCTGTTGCTAGTGCTTGTGGAGCCTCGCAGCGGCGAAAACTGTGGCGCGCTTACCCCTGGATTCCACCGGGTCCGCGGTTTTGGTCCGACCTCCTCCAGCGTCATAACCCACCGGGCGCGTTTCAGAAGCGGAGCGTCTTGCCTGCCGGCTCGCAGTTTTTGTTGATTTGGGCATATTTCCTGGACAGGCTACTTTGTGCAGACAAAGTTAATAATAATTGTAATATTCCAGTTATAAACGACATGAATCAAAGATGTGTTGCTGTATTTTAGTGGTAAAAAAATGCATTCATCATCATAATTATTCTATATATATATAATTTACACAGTGCCTGTAAACCGGAGGAGGACGCTGGCATTTCTCCTCCTACATGAAGGACTACGGAGGGATAGGGTCTGCAAAATTTGTTTGTGTGTGTGTGTGTATATATATATATATATATATATATATATATATGCTATATATGCTCTGAACGTTTCACTTCCTGCCTGCCCGACATTACGTTACGGCTGCGTCGCGTCAAAAATAGGATTCACCCAGAAGCTTCCCTTCTGGGACGCTTCTGGGACGCTCCTAGCCATAACGCGGCGCGTCTGGTGGAATAGCACCCATTGACTAGAGTGGCCGCGATCGCTGCGAACGCCGCGGCGCAGCCGTAACGCGCCGCAGACGGACCCGGTGGAATCTAGGGGTACTGTAGGTGCGCCACATTTGCGCTTCAGATGAGGCTCCCTCCGCAAAATGAAGCACCCTCCGCAGTCTGCGTGATCTGCCTGTAGGGAGGACCGGCCCTGCGAGTAAAGTAACGCCTTTATGTAGAGAGTAACGAAGTAAAGTAATAATTACTTTTTTTTTAAAGTAATAAGCAATATTACTTTTTTTGAGTAACGACCCCATCTCTGCAGCTAACAGATATTACGGATAAAAACAGCTAATAGCTAACAGAGCTAATAGCTAACATAGCTGACGGATAAGAACAGAGCTAACAGCTAACAGAGCTAACAGCTAACAGAGCTAATAGCTAACATAGCTGACGGATAAGAACAGAGCTAACGGCTAACAGAGCTAACAGCTAACAGAGCTAACAGCTAACAGAGCTAATAGCTAACATAGCTGACGGATAAGAACAGAGCTAACAGCTAACAGAGCTAACAGCTAACAGAGCTAACAGAGCTAACAGAGCTAACAGCTAACAGAACCAGGAGACCTTAAAGATCTTGATTGTCAGACACAGACAGACAGAGTTACTGAAGTAAAGTCCTGGATGTGGATTGGATGTGTTCTAGCCTGAGAGAAGACATGGAAGATAAAATGAGTGTGTTGGATTTGATATTTAGGATTAATATTACACCATGATATCAGATGAACTCCTGCTGTGGTTTCTGTCATGTGACTGTGAGGCAGGAAATAAAGAAGTACGATAACATCTCAAACCTTTATTTCTCTAACAAGATTACAACAGAAATCAGATTATGATTATTATTAACATGTTGATTCAATCTGATGCTTAACAATTATTTACATTACAGGCAGATTAACAGGTCATGTGATCTCCGAGCTGAGAGCTGATTGGAGGCCATTATGTGCTTTTATATTATGACAATAATTATAATCAGGGAGGTCAAAGGCAACGTGATAATAATAACGCTTGAACACAAATCACTTTTAAGGCCACTTTCTGTTGACGGTGTTCATTCATTAACAAATTAAATGAGCTGATATCTGCAGGAGAAGCTAACGGTTAGCACTTAGAAAGCATTATGAGAGCTGGTCTGACTCTGGATGGTGATTGGCTCCTTCAGTCAGCTGGCCCCGCCCCTCTGTGTGATGTCACAGCTTGGCGCGGCGCCGGTCTCTCAGTGCGTACAGCACGGCGTGCGCCTGGTCGAAAGCGTCGCCCACAGCGGCTCGAACTCGACTCTTCCAGCGCTGAAGCAGGGGGCGATCCTGCAGGACGTCCCGCCCCCCGCCCTCCGGCTGAGGAGACACAACAACACACATACTTTACTCAAGAGTAGAGAAGTAGAAGTACTGACTAAACTTCTTAAGTAAAAGTAAAGAAGTATGGGCTTTGAAATGTCCTTCAGTAAAAAGTACCCATAACTAGCAGCTGTTTTAAAGAGTACCTGACCTCCCTTTATATTAATAGAACAATAATGTCATTGTTAGCTAATGAATGTTTCCATGCTGAACAACGGCAACATGACAACGTTTTCATTGGTCCCTCTTCTTTAGAGAGACCAGGAAATGATGGATACACGGATCGTGTTCAAATCAATAGGCACGCAATGACTCTAAATAATAATGATCACGCCACCAAACACACATTCAGACTAAAGGAACCAGCCTGTTTGGAAAGGTTAAGGTAAGTAACCTGTAAGGTTTATGTGGTTAGGAGAGAGGCAGTGAGCTCTCTGCTGTCAGAGGTGACAGAAGAACACACGACCAATCACAGGCCGGTTAACCCAATCTGAGGAGCCAATGAGAGCTAACCCTGCATGAGCTCGCAGACGGCCAGCAGGTCGGCCACCGTGATGTCATCGCCGCAGAGGAAGGGCTGCCTGCGCAGGAACATGCTCTCCAGCTGGTCCAGGGTCTCCTGCAGCTGAGAGAGAGCTCCCATCAGATGCTGCTCCTCTACCGGAGAGCCCGTCTGAGCCGGGAGGGCACCTGGGGGGGGGGGAGACCATCATACTACATACCATAATACTATATTCCATAACACTTCAGTATCACATTGAGTCTGACATGTTTCTAGCATCAACAAGGAGAAATATTAAGAGACAACAGACAGATAGAGGTGTGTGTGTGTGTGTATGTGTATGTGTGTGTGTGTGTGTGTGTGTACCTCCAGGAGGAACACCTTGGCAGCGTGGGGCCGGGTGTGTGTGTGATGCCAGGCGGTGTATTCATCAACTCTGGCGCGTCTCTCTGGTTGCCGTGGATACCAGTGATCCGGGACGTCGTACTTGTTGACCAGGTACTTAATGATGGCATCACTAACACACACACACACACACACACACACACACACAGACACACACACACACACACAACATATGTAACATGTAACATCTGCAGGTGATTTGTGGAGCTATGTGTGTGTGTGTGTGTGTATGTGTGTGTATGTGTGTACCTCTCTGTGTCTCTGTGTGTGCGTCTCTGTGTGTGTGTGTGTGTGTGTATGTGTGTGTACCTCTCTGTCTTTGTGTGTGTGTATGTGTGTGTGTGTATGTGTGTGTGTGTGTACCTCTCTGTGTCTCTGTGTGTGCGTCTCTGTGTGTGTGTGTGTGTGTATGTGTGTGTACCTCTGTGTGTGTGTGTGTGTGTGTGTGTACCTCTCTGTCTTTGTGTGTGTGTATGTGTGTGTGTGTTTGTGTGTGTATGTGTGTGTGTATACCTCTCTGTGTCTCTGTGTGTGCGTCTCTGTGTGTGTGTATGTGTGTGTACCTCTCTGTGTGTGTGTGTACCTCTCTGTGTATCTGTGTGTGTGTGTGTGTCTCTGTGTGTGTGTGTGTGTGTGTGTGTGTGTACCTCTGTGTGTGTGTGTGTGTGTATGTGTGTGTGTACCTCTCTGTGTGTGTACCTCTCTGTGACCATCACGGGGACTTTCTGCATTGGGTTGATCTCAGTGAACTCTGGAGTCCTGTGTTCCCCTGAACGCACCACAGAGGGGGGGGGGGAGTATTTAAGAGTTACACATGTATTCAGTGAAGGTGTTCTTAATGAAAGTGAATTAAGATCCTCCTAAAGGCAGTTTTGGGTGATGGTGTATATATTATAGGTTACACTTTATTGAATGTAAACACGCTCAGAAAAGCTTATACTGACCTATATTATATTATTATTTAACAGTTACACATTTATTGTATTGATGTTTTTGTTTACTGTATATCTACCTTTAATCTTAGTGTAACTTAAATTAATCTGAGATGTTTGATGCTTTTGTTTTGAAGGCGGTTTGGGGACCAGAGGCCTGTACTACGAAGCCGGATGTTCTCTTAGCGAGCTAACTTCAGGGTAAACTCGGGGTTTCCGGTCCTACGACGCTGGTTCTCTTCTTAGCGGGCTAGATCTCCATGGTAACTGATGCTGAGCGGCTAACCTGGTCCGGAGCAGGTTAGGTTCCAGGCTAAGAGATCAACTCAGTGAAAGCACCGCCTGCTGACCAATCAGAGCGCCGTGTGCGGAGTTTAAAGCGATCAAGTCATATTACAGGAGAAAGGAAATACAGAGAAACTGCCGTTGCAGGAAAGACGGCCGGCAAAAATCACCGACTGTGTGAACGTGAACATGAATAGAATATCACCTCCCATCTTCAGAGCAATCTGACTATTATAACATTAGCGTTAAGAAAGCTTACTGAAATATCTGCCACAACACAAGTAACCGGATCAAAGTGACATTACGTACAGTCCACTGAGAGTGCAGACGTGGATGTGTCCCATTATCATTCATATCACATCATATCACATCATGATGTATCATATATCTCCTTATCTGAGTCAGCTGAGCCGGATCTGGCCGTGCAACACTCTCAGTGTCACATACTGTATGCAGAAGGATTATTTTAAGGAACACATTAAGTTGAGGAAACACTCGAGTCAAATGTAAGTAAAGTCAGATCGTGTCTTAGACGGGGCAGTGATATCATAAACCTGTTGATGGACGCATTCAAACACTTGTTCTGTCACCAGCTGTATTCACCTCGCAGGTGCAGCTATGTGGCTTTGATCCTGGATCAAGTGTTTAAGTCATGGATGTTTAAAGTTTAACTTCTTCATATTTGTCTAAGATTATAGTTGACTTTTCATTCAGGAAGAATGACGCTGTGCTGTCAGTGCGCTTGTTTGTGATTGGTCGAATGTTGCTAGCCCCGCCCCTTTCATGTGAACGCGCTCCTAACTAGATAGGACACGGCTGGCTTGAGTTACCGAGTTGATAACCAGCGTCGTAGGACCGCTTAGCGAGAGCGCGTATGTTTTGGATTAGGTAAGCCGGGTAACTCAAACATATCCAGGTTAGGTTGAACCGGCTTCGTAGTACAGGCCTCCAGTGATAGGAGGTCTCAGGGGACACAGTAACGTCTGGTTCTAAACCACATGAGGGAACATAAGAGATAAGGAACCTGATTATGATCCGGGTGAAGAACATAAAACACACAGAAACCACTCCAGCCCGACCTGGCTCAGTCACTCATGCGTGATATCTGCCTCAGCCGGATCACTCTGAACCTACAGGCTTCAGACGAACACATCAGAGGGACTCCAGACCATCTGTATCTCATATTGAGTCTCAGTCTGTTGTCACACGGATCTCTGAGGTTTGGCTGAGATCAGAGCTCTGATGAAGGTCAAAGGTCTCCAGGACAGAGGTCAGGGGTTAACGGGGAGACACTGACTCTATAGAGTGGTGCAGGGATGAGTCCTAAAACCAGGAAGTCAGTCAGCATTTCACCACTTCCTGTTCCCTCGTCTCAGAGCCAATGGGATCTCTCCATAGGATTTAGGAAAATATCTGGAAATAAGGTCTGTGGTTGAGACACATTGAAGAGACGGATGGAACTGTTGAAGTCGTGCTGCTGGACTCGGCTGTAGTTCCTTTAACATAACGTTAGCATGTTGCTTCTGGACATTAGATTTATGATTCAAACATTATAAAAGTAGGGTAGACATGTGGAGATTATCCGGCTGAACAAAACGTGCATTTATCAAACAGGTTCGTTTTCCACAGACCTTATTTCTTACAATACTCCAAAACCCTCTGGAGAAATCCCTTTTAGTGGAGGCAGTGGCGGCGCCAGGGTATGGCTGGGGTAGGCTACAGCCATACCAATAAATGGCTTAGCCCCACCTTAGCCCCAGCATAGCCCCAACTAGCCCCACCATAGCCCCACCATAGCCACAACTAGCCCCACCATAGCCCCAACTAGCCCCACCATAGCCCCACCATAGCCCCAACTAGCCCCACCATAGCCCCACCATAGCCCCAACTAGCCCCACCATAGCCCCACCATAGCCACAACTAGCCTCACCTTAGCCCCACCATGAAAAATGATGTTAAAGTAAGCATGTTGAGAACACGGATTGCGAAAATATACGGGTCGTGTCCACAACACACAAACTGATCCTGCTGTAACAACAAGTGCACGTTACTGATGCAATATGGTTCAGACCATTCGGGCTTATGCTAGAAGAGGGGTGCAAGGAATAGTCCAAGTAGTGGGGGAGTTTTATACACTAAAGGTGTGGAAATTCTCTGGCGTTATAATATCAGCGCGGCCGCGGTCAGATCAAAATGCCTCCGAATGCACTTTGAATAGACCTACAGCCAATCAGAGCAACGAAACGTTGGGTCTGCGTCATGCCTTACTGAAGAGATCAATCGGAACCGCCATTCAGTATCCCCATTGGATCTTCAACGTGTATTATCATACGTCACGTTCACAGTGATCCCTTTTTATTTACTACAAGACAAATGTGCCGTTTTATTTCATACAGTTCCATTTGGATTGAGACAGGGAAATAATCTAAACCTCACGCGTGGCGTTTCACTGTCGGGGGGCGATATAGCGTGTATGTAATTACATTGCAAATACTGACTTGAGCCCCACCACTGGATGGGTTAGCCCTACCATAGATTACCCAACAAAAATACTCTGGAGCCGCCACTGAGTGGAGGGAACAGCAGCTTCCTGCAGGGTCCCTGCTCCGCTCTATAGAGACCTGAGCGGGGGGGCACTCACCGTCCGGCTGATATTTGATCTGAAACACAGCCTCTAGTTTCAGATAGTGATGGCAAAAATAAGCTTTGAATGAAGCATCGAACCACTTGGACAATTGTGTGGGAAATAGGTTGATTTCTGGAAGCTTCAGTTACAGCGACCTCTCCTGGCGAAGTGCAAGGCTGCAGTGGGTTTAACGTATCTTTGCCTTGAAAAATATTCGATGCACACACACACTAAGACTGAATATCATGTTCTATTTGCAATTAAAGATTGATAATTGTGTGTATTGGGTTATTGAGAAGAGACTAGAGAGTGCTGGACATTGTTTTGGGCGGAGACGGCCTTTTATCAGTTATTAAAGTATTAAAGTTGAAAAGCAATGATTCAAAGTTCATCCATTCCGGCTTTGAACCAGCTGCGCGGAGGACATCGCAGCATTCAGGCCGCCGGCTCTATCCACTGGGCTATCTATTCCTTTAACAATTCAACTGTTTTTATATTAGTGATAATTGTCTTTTTGTTCACAACTTCACATTTTGAAGTGTTTCCCAGAACGACCTGTCTTCTTCCTGGCTTGCTCTATAATGATCCAAACGCAATACTAACAACTCAACAGCAACAAGGCAAACTACGACGACAATCCCACAGATTGCCAAATTGTGCATTTTTTGAGCAGTTATAAAGTGTCACTTACTAAGTGACGCTCAAATTCAAACAGTTTCAACCAGTCAAAATCGAGACGAGGCAGTGCATTGAATCGCGTGATTGGACGGCGAACCAGTGAGTTGATTCATTCAGGAAATGAAGCAGTTGCTGGTTCGGACGTCACATGTCACGTGATTTGAAGCAGTTGCTGGTTCGAACGTCACATGTCACGTGATTTGAAGCAAGCTTCGAATCACTGCTTCTATGGAAAAGGAAGTCCAGGGTTGAAGCTCCGTTCGAAGCTTCAGTGTCAAACTGCCATCACTAGTTTCAGATGTTCTTCTCTATCTTTATGAAGCTTTAAGCACATGAAGCGTCTCAGTTTAAAATCAAAGCTGTAAATGTCAGAGACTCTTTAAAGGGATGTAAATAAAGATCTTCTCTTTAGATGTCCCATAGTCTCCTGGAGCTCAGTTTGAGCTTTGTACTGAGTAGCGTTAGGAAAGTTATTTATTAAGCAGTTCTATGAGACCTCTGTCCTGGAGACCTTTGACCCCTCAGAGGGTTCAGAGACCTTTGACCCCTCAGAGGGTTCAGAGACCAGCCTGACACACTGAGATCTCATATGAATGATACAGATGTTCT
>CM062269.1:978606-1018606 GCA_031216635.1 Dissostichus eleginoides | reverse complement strand
CAACAATCCCTGGTACTGGTGCGCTCTCTCTCTCTCGCTCACTCACACAAAATGCGCTTGTGCCACAGACACAGAGCCGAGCTTGAAGGACACTGTGTGCTCCTCTGTGGCGAAGACGGCGTGCGGTTAAAACATAATAAGAAACCCATTTGAAAGTGGGGGGGACACCAACAGGATCTTGTAAAGTATACATGTACCTGAATGGGCCGTCAGAAAAAATAAATTTGAATTTGAGTCGGCCCAAAAGGCTCGTAGGCCCACCGCGAAAGTGCCAGTCCAGCCCTGCATGCATGTATTAAAGCAGTGATTCTCAAACTTTTTTCAATAATGTTCCCCCTTTGAAAAAAGAATTCAGCCAAGTACCCCCTGATCAGCGCAGAAACTATTTGTTAGGGACAAGAAGCCTATATAAAGAGGTACAGTACAGCGCTGCACCATCAGTGTCTGATAACATTGTGACTGAGAAACACTTAAATGCTACATTTCAAATGTTTACAATCCATCACTAAATTCATGGCAAACCAATTTTAAAATCATGCAATAACACTAAGACGACATTAGTTGCATTGAACTGATCTTTTTAATAAGTTGTACGTACAATAGTGAGAAACATGTGCTTGTGCTTCACTGAGGATCTTTGTCATTCTGACAAACTGCAGTTATTACATTTCCTGTTTTGAAATATGTAACTCTGTTAATATAAAACCCACACTGCGTAAACTTCGTTACTTTTCCTAAAATTGGTATATATATTTTTTTTTTTCATTAACATAAAATAAATCTCACGTACCCCCTGCAGTACTCCAACGTACCCCTAGGGGTCCGCGTACCCCCATTTGAGAACCACTGTATTAAAGAACCCTAACCCTGTTGAAGCTAGAGTACCCTCTGTGGCACACATACATGTCCAGTTGCTCTTAATGTCTGTAAAGCCCTCTGCTTTGTGTTAAAAGCAGCTGTGAATAAATAACCTCTCCTCTGTGCCTCAGACCCTCAGAAGGAGCTCCTAATGGGGGGGTGAAGGAGGAGCGATGGCCCGAGCAGGACTGCATGCAGCTCAATCCGTCTCTACGAGGCATCGCCGTCAACTCTCTGCTGGCCATCGACATCAGCCTGTCCAAGCGCCTGTCTGTCTGCGTGGGGAGACAGACAGGTGGCAAACAGACAGGTGAGAGACAGACAGGTGGGAACCCTCTGAGCTCCATGGTGAGGGTGCTGGCTCTCAGCGGGCACTTCCTGCCGTGGATCCTCATCTCAGTGATCAGCCTCTGGAGCAGCAACACAGCAGCTGGACAGGAAGTGATGATCAACCTGCTGATGGGTGAGACAGGCTGTCTGTCTGTCTGTCTGACTGTCTGTCTGTCTCTCACCTGTCTGTCTGTCTCTCACCTGTCTGTCTTCCTGTCTCTCACCTGTCTGTCTGTCTGTCTGTCTGTCTTTCTCTCACCTGTCTGTCTCTCACCTGTCTGTCTCTCACCTGTCTCTCAGCTCTGGTCCTGGATCTGATGACGGTTGCCGGGTTACAGAAGTTGTTTAAACGTCGAGGACCCTGGGATCTCCCTCCAGGGTTTCTGGACTACATCGCCATGGATACGTATTCTTTCCCAGCAGCCCACGCCAGCAGAGCCATCCTCGTGTCCAAATTCCTGCTGAATCACCTGGTGCTGGCTGTGAGTCCTTACCTCATCAACTGCTGACTCATGCCAGGGTTAGGACTCATAATGCTGACTCATGTCAGAGTTTGGACTCATAATGCTGACTCATGTCAGGGTTTAGGACTCATAATGCTGACTCATGCCAGGGTTAGGACTCATAATGCTGACTCATGCCAGGGTTAGGACTCATAATGCTGACTCATGTCAGGGTTAGGACTCATAATGCTGACTCATGTCAGGGTTTAGGACTCATAATGCTGACTCATGTCAGGGTTAGGACTCATAATGCTGACTCATGTCAGGGTTAGGACTCATAATGCTGACTCATGTCAGGGTTTAGGACTCATAATGCTGACTCATGTCAGGGTTTAGGACTCATAATGCTGACTCATGTCAGGGTTTAGGACTCATAATGCTGACTCATGTCAGGGTCGCTGACTCATCATTTTTTGCATTAGGAAAAGCGCTATAAAAATCCAATGTATTATTATAATTATACTGCTGAGTCATGGCAGGGTTTTAGGACTCATTCCCACAGCTCCTGTAGTAACCCCCCCCCCCCCTCCCCCAGGTGCCCCTCAGGATCCTGCTCTACCTGTGGGCTCTGCTGGTGGGCGTGTCCCGGGTGCTTCTGGGTAAACACCACCTGTCTGACGTGGGCTGTGGCTTCGCTCTGGGCTTCCTGCACTTCAGCCTGTTGGAGTCAGTGTGGCTCGACGCCTCCACCTGCCAGACCCTCCTCTCCATCAGCACCATGAGCTGGACCGGACCCTCCTCTCCATCAGCACCATGAGCTGGACCGGACCCTCCTCTCCATCAGCACCATGAGCTGGACCGGACCCTCCTCTCCATCAGCACCATGAGCTGGACCGGACCCTCATCTCCATCAGCACCATGAGCTGAGGGGACCCTCCTCTCCATCAGCACCATGAGCTGGACCGGACCCTCATCTCCATCAGCACCATGAGCTGGACCGGACCCTCATCTCCATCAGCACCATGAGCTGGACCGGACCCTCCTCTCCATCAGCACCATGAGCTGGACCGGACTCTGAACCAGACCCTTTTCGATCCAGCCCAGTTGAGATGTAACCACTTCTGCATTAACGTAGCTCTGCATCATGGACGTATGAACAGAACCATGTCAACGACTCTGCAGCCGTCTGAGGCAGAGAGTTTCAGAGGCTCTGAGTCGTTGACATGGTTCTGAGAGTTTCAGAGGCTCTGAGTCGTTGACATGGTTCTGAGAGTTTCAGAGGCTCTGAGACAGAGAGTCGTTGACATGGTTCAGAGAGTTTCATATCCTCTGAGGCTGCAGACTGGTTTTGATGTGGAAGTGGGCGTGGTTACATCTCAGCTGGGTTGGAACGGCAGACGCCTGGTCCCGTGTGTTTACTCTGTTACGCTTCCTGTTTACCTCCATCACGCTTCCTGTTTACACCGTCACGCTTCCTGTTTACCTCCATCACGCTTCCTGTTTACACCGTCACGCTTCCTGTTTACCTCCATCACGCTTCCTGTTTACACCGTCACGCTTCCTGTTTACCTCCATCACGCTTCCTGTCTACACCGTCACGCTTTTCTGTTTACACGTCACGCTTCCTGTTTACCTCCATCATGCTGCTTCCTGTTTACCTCCATCACGCTTCCTGTCTACACCGTCACGCTTCCTGTTTACCTCCATCACGCTGCTTCCTGTTTACCTCCATCACGCTTCCTGTCTACACCGTCACGCTTTTCTGTTTACACCGTCACGCTTCCTGTTTACACGTCACGCTTCCTGTTTACCTCCATCATGCTTCCTGTTTACCTCCATCACGCTGCTTCCTGTTTACCTCCATCACGCTTCCTGTTTACACCGTCACGCTTCCTGTTTACACCGTCACACCGTCACGCTTCCTGTTTACACCGTCACGCTTCCTGTTTACACCGTCACGCTTCCTGTTTACCCCGTCACACCGTCACGCTTCCGGTTTACACCGTCACGCTTACTGTTTACACCGTCACGCCGTCACACTTCCTGTTTACCTCCATCATGCTTCCTGTTTACCTCCATCACGCTTCCTGTTTACACCGTCACACCGTCACGCTTCCTGTGTACACCGTCACGCTTCCTGTTTACACCGTCACGCCGTCACGCTTCCTGTTTACACCGTCACGCTTCCTGTTTACACTGTCACACCGTCACGCTTCCTGTTTACACCGTCACGCCGTCACGCTTCCTGTTTACCTCCATCACGCTTCCTGTTTACCTCCATACCCGGAGCTCAAGCCCAAGAGCATCTGTTGGTCAGTGACTCTGTTTGATCCTGAAGCTTTATTTCCCGCTCTTTGGAGAACTGAAGCAGTTTGGGTAGACGTCCGTCCTGGGATCAGTTTGAGATGCTCTTTAGATGCTCATACATAAGGTAAAACCAAGGTCTATCAAAACTACTAACCAGCTCTAACCAACTCTAAGTTATCTAAATAAATCGGGGGTGACCGATGAGGGTTTTGGTCGTGAAGTATTTCTTATATATTTCTGAGGTGCACTTACGATGCTGCAACTTCAGTTTTTTATTAAATACACAAACAATCAGCATTGTGTTTCTTCCATGAAGTACGATAGCACTGAAATCTAACACGATAAATATTAAAGGTCTCCTATCAGGCTATTTTTAGGCATATATTATGGGTCTGATATATAAAAATATATAAAAACATGTCTATGAAGTGTTTTGCTCAAAATACCAACAGATCATGCATTTTAGAAATCCCTAATGTCCCTCTGTTCCAGCTGATAGAGAAACAAGGATGTTGGGTCCTTAGCTTGAAAGAAATAATAAGAGGAGGCGGAGCTAATGCCTGATCAGAATTCTACCGGAGATAAAGTTCAATTCTGCTGTGATAAAACGCCACCCTGTTCCAAACCACATCAAGGATTATTTCTGAAACAGTATGGAGCTCAATGCTTTCTCTCTTGCGGGTTTATCACAAGGTGAGTTCCTTTTTTTATTTCCTGAATTTTAAACACATGTGCTCTCCAGTACAGGTTAGCTCTGAGCGTTAGCGAGGCTTGCTAATGTAAACAAAGACGAGATTACGTCCAAAACACGTCAGGCATTGTTTCAGATAGCAACTCTCTGTGGGTCCGCCGCCGATATTACGTCATATCAGCAGCAAATCTGTATCCGCTCGTTGTACCCCCGTTTTTAGAGATTTGGGTACGGAGGAAAAGAGAGAGGGTTTTATTTCCTGACGCTGCGTGAGTTCCCCGCCACACGTTGATGTAGAAAAGACATCAGAGAGTGCATTTTGCATGATAGGTCCCCTTTAAGCAAACTATGACGAGCTGGATTTACAGATATAGATTACATTCAATAGCTAACCCTGACAGGTTAAGTCAGTGAGAATTATTCCAAAGTGTCCTCATGATCTTCAGTCTGCAGTCCGACCAGCTCGTATTCTTCTCGCAGAAACTTGATTTTTTAAATTCTAAAATCTCAAAATTATTAATTGTTTTCTAAAATTCTGATTTTTTTTCCCTCAACATTCTCACTTTTTCTTCAAAATTCTCACTTTTTCTAAAGATCTCGAAAATCATAATTTTTTTCTTAAAATCTCAACATTCTCACTTTTTCATCAAAATTCTCACTATTTCCCAAAACTCACTTTTTTTCTTAAAAATCTCACTTTTTCTCAAAATCTCGAAAATGTGACTTTTTTCTCAAAATTCAGACTTTTTTCACAAAATCGCAAAATTCTGAATTTTTCACAAGGTCTTAAAAAAAATTCTCGAAATTAGGACTTTTTTCTCCAAATCTTTAAATTGTGCTTCTTTTTCTCAAAATGTTACCCTTTTCTGAAATTCTGTAAATAACGAACAGCTCATAATTAAAAATCTTTATAATTACCTGAGGAGAACAGAAAGAAACCGTTTGTTCCCACGACTCAGAGAGTCCGTGAACGCCACACAGACACAGTCTCTCAGTCTCTCATATTCTTTAAATTATTTTAATAAAAGAGCAAGTTCAGTGTTTTATTAAGGTCTATAGGAACATTTAAATAAGAAGGGGAGAATCATCAGAGAAAGTAATTCAAACATAATATTTATTTATATTTTAGGAACAAACAAAAGATTCTGTTCGAGAAATCAAATAAGGTCTCTGGGCTTAATAAATTAAAGTCTTCAATAAACGAGCACACAAAGACCAATATCTCACAACTGTCATCAAATATAAATTAATTCACCAACAGCAACATCCAAGAATGATGTGGTTTTAGTTTCAAAGTCTTTCAGAGGAAGGAAAAGATCTTTACTACAATAAAATATAAAAGAAGAATTTCAAAATAAAACCTGTCTTCGGTCTCAAAGACTTCCTGTAGTCGAAAACGATGGTGTGATTATTTTAAAGAGCTTCGGAAGGAAAACTAGGACATCAGGAATATTGTAGGAGCAGCAGAGGGAGATCATCAGATACAACTCAGACATATGAAAAGATCTCTGAGAATCTAAATCTGTGTCCAGAGAACTGAGAGAGTCAGATTTGACTTGGTCAGGGGATTAACAGATGAGATGTTGAAAGACTTTATTTGTGAGGAGCAGCACGCGCCTCGTTTCTCCCCGTTCAATGAAAGCCCTTTAAAGTCTCTTCAAACTAAAACCAACAAGTTTCAGCTGGACCTTTGTTCCAACAAACCTCCCTTTGCTTAGTGGAGAGACGACGGGACGGTGGATCTCAGTGACAATGGGTTCTGGATCAGGGTCTGGATCTGGGTCTGGATCTGGGTCTGGATCTGGATCAGGTTCTGGTTCTGGATCAGGGTCTGGATCTGGGTCTGGGTCTGGATCTGGATCAGGTTCTGGTTCTGGATCAGGGTCTGGATCTGGATCTGGATCAGGGTCTGGGTCTGGATTTTTTAACAGTCACTCCTCCACAGTTTGATGGTTTTGTCGTTTTCCAGCGCGGCTGAAGCAATGATGTTTTCTGTCGGGTGGCAGGCGGTGGAGATCACCACGTCTGCAGAGAAACACTTCAGTTAGAACTACAATCCTTCTACTTCTGTTATTCAACGTGTCTGCAGAGAACCTTCAGTTAGAACGAAAACCCCTTCTACTTCCTGTTATCAACGTGTCTGCAGAGAAACACTTCAGTTAGAACTACAACTCTACACTTCCTGTTATCAACGTGTCTGCAGAGAAACACTTCAGTTAGAACTACAACTCCTTCTACTACGTTCCTGTTATCAACGTGTCTGCAGGAAACACTTCAGTTAGAACTACAACTCCTTTCTACTTTCCTGTTATCAACGTGTCTGCAGAGAAACACTTCAGTTAGAACTACAACTCCTTCTACTTCCTGTTATCAACGTGTCTGCAGAGAAACACTTCAGTTAGAACTACAACTCCTTCGACTTCCTGTTATCAACGTGTCTGCAGAGAAACACTTCAGTTAGAAACTACAACTCCTACTTCTACTTCCTGTTATCAACGTGTCTGCAGAGAAACACTTCAGTTAAACTACAACTCTCTACTTCTACTTCTGTTATCAACGTGTCTGCAGAGAAACACTTCAGTTAGAACTACAAACTCCTCTCTACTTCTGTTATCAACGTGTCTGCAGAGAAACACTTTCAGTTAGAACTACAACTCCTTCTACTTCCTGTTATCAACGTGTTCTGCAGAGAAACACTTCAGATAGAACTACAACTCCTTCTACTTCCTGTTATCAACGTGTCTGCAGAGAAACACTTCAGATAGAACTACAACTCCTTCTACTTCCTGTTATCAACGTGTCTGCAGAGAAACACTTCAGATAGAACTACAACTCCTTCTACTTCCTGTTATCAACGTGTCTGCTAATAAAGAGAGAAGTAGGATCGTTTTCTCTCAGACTCCTCTACAGTCTGAGGAGTCGCCCCCTGCTGTTTCAGGACAGTGCTTAGGGGTCAAAGGTCGTACCTGTGTGTCCTTGCAGCTTCTGAACGACCTCTTTGGTCTGCAGGTTCCAGATGTAAACCGAGCTGTCCTCTGATCCCGCAACGATCCACTGACACACAGAGGTCAAAGGTCATTAAGGTATTAACAGGTAGGTTCATAGTACATGTGTTATACCTGTGACTCCTGGGTTTTAGCGGGTATTTAAAAAAGCAAATGGCTGGAGTATTGGTGATTACACTTCATTCCTTCTACGTGAGTAACAACAGAGTATCTTCACAGGGTGGATTTATCACGGAGGATTCAGACGGACTGCAGACTCCTCACCTTCCCTCCTGTGACGGAGAAGTTGGCGAAGATGCAGTATTTCTCGTTCTTGTGTCCGTTATACGTCTTCAGACACTGAAGCAGAGAGAGCCGGGTTACTACGTCTCTGATGCTGCTCACACATTATCACTCCCTCTACGTCTCTGATGCTGCTCACACATTATCACTCCCTCTACATCTTCCTCACACACATTATCACTCCCTCTACATCTTCCTCACACACATTATCACTCCCTCTACGTCTTCCTCACACACATTATCACTCCCTCTACGTCTCTGATGCTGCTCACACATTATCACTCCCTCTACGTCTCTGATGCTGCTCACACATTATCACTCCCTCTACGTCTCTGATGCTGCTCACACATTATCACTCCCTCTACATCTCTGATGCTGCTCACACACTATCACTCCCTCTACGTCTCTGATGCTGCTCACACACTATCACTCCCTCTACGTCTCTGATGCTGCTCACACATTATCACTCCCTCTACATCTCTGATGCTGCTCACACACTATCACTCCCTCTACGTCTCTGATGCTGCTCACACATTATCACTCCCTCTACGTCTTCCTCACACACATTATCACTCCCTCTACGTCTCTGATGCTGCTCACACACTATCACTCCCTCTACGTCTCTGATGCTGCTCACACATTATCACTCCCTCTACGTCTTCCTCACACACACTATCACTCCCTCTACGTCTCTGATGCTGCTCACACACTATCACTCCCTCTACGTCTTCCTCACACACATTATCACTCCCTCTACGTCTCTGATGCTGCTCACACACTATCACTCCCTCTACGTCTCTGATGCTGCTCACACATTATCACTCCCTCTACGTCTTCCTCACACACATTATCACTCCCTCTACGTCTCTGATGCTGCTCACACACTATCACTCCCTCTACGTCTCTGATGCTGCTCACACATTATCACTCCCTCTACGTCTTCCTCACACACACTATCACTCCCTCTACGTCTCTGATGCTGCTCACACACTATCACTCCCTCTACGTCTTCCTCACACACATTATCACTCCCTCTACGTCTCTGATGCTGCTCACACATTATCACTCCCTCTACGTCTCTGATGCTGCTCACACATTATCACTCCCTCTACGTCTCTGATGCTGCTCACACATTATCACTCCCTCTACGTCTCTGATGCTGCTCACACATTATCACTCCCTCTACGTCTCTGATGCTGCTCACACATTATCACTCCCTCTACATCTCTGATGCTGCTCACACATTATCACTCCCTCTACGTCTCTGATGCTGCTCACACACTATCACTCCCTCTACGTCTCTGATGCTGCTCACACACTATCACTCCCTCTACGTCTCTGATGCTGCTCACACATTATCACTCCCTCTACATCTCTGATGCTGCTCACACATTATCACTCCCTCTACGTCTCTGATGCTGCTCACACATTATCACTCCCTCTACGTCTCTGATGCTGCTCACACATTATCAGTCCCTCTACGTCTCTGATGCTGCTCACACATTATCACTCCCTCTACGTCTCCCTCACACACACTATCACTCCCTCTATGTCTCCCTCACACACATTATCACTCCCTCTACGTCTCTGATGCTGCTCACACACTATCACTCCCTCTATGTCTCCCTCACACACATTATCACTCCCTCTACGTCTCTGATGCTGCTCACACACATTATCACTCCCTCTATGTCTCCCTCACACACATTATCACTCCCTCTACGTCTCCCTCACACACATTATCACTCCCTCTACGTCTTCCTCACACACATTATCACTCCCTCTACGTCTCCCTCACACACAATATCACTCCCTCTACGTCTCCCTCACACACATTATCACTCCCTCTACGTCTTCCTCACACACATTATCACTCCCTTTACGTCTTCCTCACACACATTATCACTCCCTCTACGTCTTCCTCACACACATTATCACTCCCTCTACGTCTCCCTCACACACTATCACTCCCTCTACGTCTCTGATGCTGCTCACACACATTATCACTCCCTCTACGTCTCCCTCACACACATGATCACTCCCTCTCTGTCTCCCTCACACACATTATCACTCCCTCTACGTCTCCCTCACATACATTATCACTCCCTCTGTCTCCCTCACACACATTATCACTCCCTCTGTCTCCCTCACACACATTATCACTCCCTCTGTCTCCCTCACACACATTATCACTCCCTCTGTCTCCCTCACACAATTATCACTCCCTCTGTCTCCCTCACACACATTATCACTCCCTCTGTCTCCCTCACACACATTATCACTCCCTCTATGTCTTCCTCACATACATTATCACTCCCTCTGTCTCCCTCACACACATTATCACTCCCTCTACGTCTCCCTCACACACATTATCACTCCCTCTGTCTCCCTCACACACATTATCACTCCCTCTATGTCTCCCTCACATACATTATCACTCCCTCTGTCTCCCTCACACACATGATCACTCCCTCTCTGTCTCCCTCACACACATTATCACTCCCTCTATGTCTCCCTCACACACATTATCACTCCCTCTCTGTCTCCCTCACACACATTATCACTCCCTCTATGTCTCCCTCACACACATTATCACTCCCTCTGTCTCCCTCACACACATTATCACTCCCTCTCTGTCTCCCTCACACACATTATCACTCCCTCTACGTCTCCCTCACACACATTATCACTCCCTCTATGTCTCCCTCACACACATGATCACTCCCTCTATGTCTCCCTCACACACATTATCACTCCCTCTATGTCTCCCTCACACACACTATCACTCAGAGGAGTCAGTACCTTTCCTTTGCTGTAGTCCCAGAGCTTTAATGTGCTGTGAAGGAGGAAACAGAGTCAGAGCTAGATTAAGAAAGTTAAATGTATACAAGGCTAATGTGAAGCTAGGTTGAAGCTAGTGCTAAAGTGACTCGGTTGATAAAGTGCAACAGAGTGACTTCCTGTTGAGGCACTCACTTGTCCAGAGTCGCAGCCAGGATGTATTTTCCATTTGGAGAAAACTTAACAAAAGACACCGGGGGATTGTCGTCATCTAAGAAGAGACAAAGATACATGTTATTTATCAAGAAGAAAATGAATCATTAGATATTATTGGTACCTTCAGTGTTTTACTGCACATCTGTTACTCTTTAGGTCGATTTCTTTTTAAATGCGTTCTCAATGTTTATTTTATGTGATATTCACTAGTTTTATACCACAAAGAAACCCCAGAGAGCGCCGGATCTACGTACCGATGATACACACCATGTTACGTACCGGTCTAACGTACCGATGATACACACCATGTTACGTACCGGTCTAACGTACCGATGATACACACCATGTTACGTACCGGTCTAACGTACCGATGATACACACCATGTTACGTACCGGTCTAACGTACCGATGATACACACCATGTTACGTACCGGTCTAACGTACTGACGTTATGCACCAACGTTGGTACTGATGTTACATACCGGTGTCATCTACCTACGTACCGATGTTATGTACCAGTGTTACATCCTGGTGTAACGTACTGGTGTAACGTACTGGTGTAAAGTACCGATGTTATGTACCGATGTTATGTACCGATGTTATGTACCGATGTTATGTACCAGTGTTACATCCTGGTGTAACGTACTGGTGTAACGTACCGATGTTATGTACCAGTGTTACATCCTGTTGTAACGTACTGGTGTAACGTACCGATGTTATGTACCGATGTTACAGTAAGAACAGGTTCTGTTATGTGAGGAGGACTCACCGATCAGGGTCTTCAGACACTGTCCGGACGCCGTGTCCCAGATGCGACTGCAGACAGACAACAGCTTCAGTCTCTGTGTTATACCTACATGTATAATGTATAGTGTATTATATGCAAAGTATTCTGTACCAGAGGCCGTCGTAGCTGCTGGAGACGATGAGCGAGCCGTCTCTGTTGAAGTGAACCTGGAAACAGAGTCAGGGTCAGAGGTCAGGGTCAGAGGTCAGGACACTACAACGACCTCCTGTTTGTAAGAGAAACGACTCACAGCAGAGACGGGGTCGGAGTGAGCCGGCAGAGTCTTCAGACATTTCCCCGTCTTCACGTCCCAGATGCGGACGCTCTCATCAAACTGCAGACACACAGAAAGACTGTTAAGATAAGATGTGCCAGAGTTACAAAGATACAATAAACACAGCAGCATAATAAGAAAACTGTACACTGACAGTGCAGTAAAAAGAGCAATTCAATATCTACAGGAAACATAGACGGTCACATAGTTAATGTAAAATACTGTACAGTGACGAGCAGTATTTAGTAGTGCAAAAAAACGTAGTGGCAGATACGTAACTGCACGTAGAGCAACTCCAGGAGGCAATCCTTTAAACGGTATATTATGTATTTTAGAAGCTTTAATAGAATATGCAGTTGATTCATGGAGTTATCAGAGTGTGTGTGTGTGTGTGTGTGTGTGTGTGTGTGTGTGTGTGTGTGTGTGTGTGTGGCACACCGATCCAGACACCACCAGGTTGGACTGAGGGTTGAAGTTGCAGCAGAAGACGTAGTTACTGTGGCCCTTCAGGGTCTTCAGACACTTCCCCTGAACACACAGGACGCACGTTAGAACACACAAATTAAGTATCAGGTTAATGATCCATCCCTGTTCAATACTGTGCAGATGTTAAGCTAGTAAGCTGTGTGTGCGTGTGTGTATGTGTGTGTGTGTGTGTCTTACAGAGCTGTGGTCCCAGATCTTGAGTGTTTTGTCGTCAGACGCAGAAACCAGCAGGGTGGAGTCTGAAGACCAGGAGACATCGGAGATCCCCTAAAAAAAACACACAGACACACACACACACACACTCTGTAAACAGTGTGTTTGTTGTGGTTCAGAGGTCTTCAGGGGGCGGTGCTCACCAGTTTGTGTCCGACGATGGATTTCTCAAACTTTCCGTCGAACGCTCCCCAAATCTTTATCAGCTTATCGGCAGCTGCACCGAGAGAATAAAGAACACAATAAACCATGTTTAATTTCGTCTTAATGTACATTATTTAATTTCATATTCTGTTCTCGTACATATCATATTCTATTTACATGGATAGACACTTCTTGAACTATTTCTTATTTGTTCTTCATTATATATGTTGCATTGTTGGAGGAGCTCAGGTCAGAAGAGTTTCATTGCCATTTCTACTCTGTAGCTGCTGAGCATATGATGATAGCACCTTTTAATTCATGTGTCTAAATGTGTGTGTGTGTTTGTGTGTATGTGTATGTGTATGTGTGTGTGTGTGTGTGTGTGTGTGCTCACAGGAGCTGGCCAGCCACTCTCCGTTGGGGCTGAATTTGACGGAGGAGACGGCCTTGGTGTGTCCGGCCAGAGTAAACTTCACCGTGTAGTTCGGTTTGGCCGCGTTAGACTGCACGCGCGCACACACACAACACACACACACACACACACACACACACACACACACACAAACACACACACACACACACACACACACACACACACACACACACACACACACACACACAGTTACTGCTTGTTCAATGAATGTCCACAATAATGAATAAAGTATCTATCCTTTTAATATAGCTTAAATGGCATGTTTTCCTTTCATCTCAGATACGATTTAAAGCCCAGCTCATTGAAATGATAACTATTAAAGCAGAAACAGATGGATATAAGCACAGTGTGATGCTCCTCACCTTGCTGCTGGAGGACTGCTTTAAGGCGTCTGTCTCTGGTTTCTTCTCCTCTGTCGCCATGTCCTTCCTCCTGCAGCTCCTTCCTCCTGCAGCTCCTTCTCCCTGCAGCTCCTTCCTCCTGCAGCTCCTTCCTCCTGCAGCTGTTTAACCAGCACACAAAACACTGTTCAGATCTCCTGCATTAAACCTGAATCTGCTAAATCAACACCTGTTTGCAACTGTCCGGCGCTATAATCAAATACATATTTTCATCAACGTCCTAAAACTTATTTTGAGGTCGCAATACTTTAATATGCATTTCATGTCACTTAGTTGTACTTAAATTGATGCTACACATTTTCTTTAGCCAAGGTTGTGTAATTATTTGTCTTTATTTTATTACTAATGTCTGCTTTTCTGTTATTGTCTGTTAGCTCTGTTATTATCTGTTAGCTCTGTTATTATCTGTTAGCTCTGTTATTGTCTGTTAGCTCTGTTATTATCTGTTAGCTCTGTTATTATCTGTTAGCTCTGTTATTATCTGTTAGCTCTGTTATTGTCTGTTAGCTCTGTTATTAGCTGTTAGCTCTGTTATTATATGTTAGCTCTGTTATTATCTGTTAGCTCTGTTATTATATGTTAGCTCTGTTATTAGCTGTTAGCTCTGTTATTAGCTGTTAGCTCTGTTATTATATGTTAGCTCTGTTATTATCTGTTAGCTCTGTTATTATCTGTTAGCTCTGTTAGTGTCTGTTAGCTCTGTTATTAGCTGTTAGCTCTGTTATTATCTGTTAGCTCTGTTATTAGCTGTTAGCTCTGTTATTGTCTGTTAGCTCTGTTATTATATGTTAGCTCTGTTAGCTTCTGTTAGCTCTGTTATTAGCTGTTAGCTCTGTTATTGTCTGTTAGCTCTGTTATTATATGTTAGCTCTGTTAGCTTCTGTTAGCTCTGTTATTATCTGTTAGCTCTGTTATTATCTGTTAGCTCTGTTATTAGCTGTTAGCTCTGTTATTATCTGTTAGCTCTGTTAGTGTCTGTTAGCTCTGTTATTAGCTGTTAGCTCTGTTATTATATGTTAGCTCTGTTAGCTTCTGTTAGCTCTGTTATTATCTGTTAGCTCTGTTATTATCTGTTAGCTCTGTTATTATCTGTTAGCTCTGTTATTAGCTGTTAGCTGTGTTATTAGCTGTTAGCTCTGTTATTATCTGTTAGCTCTGTTATTATATGTTAGCTCTGTTAGCTTCTGTTAGCTCTGTTATTATCTGTTAGCTCTGTTATTAGCTGTTAGCTCTGTTATTATCTGTTAGCTCTGTTATTATATGTTAGCTCTGTTATTGTCTGTTAGCTCTGTTATTATATGTTAGCTCTGTTAGCTTCTGTTAGCTCTGTTATTATCTGTTAGCTCTGTTATTATCTGTTAGCTCTGTTATTATCTGTTAGCTCTGTTAGCTTCTGTTAGCTTCTGTTAGCTCTGTTAGTGTCTGTTAGCTCTGTTATTATCTCTTAGCTCTGTTATTATCTCTTAGCTCTGTTATTATATGTTAGCTCTGGTATTATATGTTAGCTCTGTTATTAGCTGTTAGCTCTGTTATTAGCTGTTAGCTCTGTTATTAGCTGTTAGCTCTGTTATTATCTGTTAGCTCTGTTATTAGCTGTTAGCTCTGTTATTGTCTGTTAGCTCTGTTATTAGCTGTTAGCTCTGTTATTAGCTGTTAGCTCTGTTATTGTCTGTTAGCTCTGTTATTAGCTGTTAGCTCTGTTATTGTCTGTTAGCTCTGTTATTATATGTTAGCTCTGTTATTATCTGTTAGCTTCTTTTAGCTTCTGTTTTGGCTCTGCTGCTAAAGGAGGGGTAGCGCTAGCCGCAGATGCTAACAACGCTAACTATAGTTATCTCTATAAAGCCGTGTTACCTTTCCCGCTCTCGGTACACAGGGACCGGGTTCTGACCGGGTTCTGACCGGTTCTGACGGGTTCTGACCGGGTTCTGACAGTTAACCAGAAGCTAACTGCTAACTACACAAGAGTGCTGTCATACGGCGAGTGAAGAGGGTCAAAATAAAAATAAAGGAAACTTTAGACTGAGGGTCCATTTTGTTTTTATTATTTATAAAAGGAAGAATAATTGTTTTGCTGATCCTCTTGGGGAATTTATTCAATTAGTTTATTTTAAAAACGTTTGTCCACCGAAACTATACATCAGGAAAAGGCATGGACTTCACTGCTCCTCCAGCACAGCAGGGGGCGCTGGAGCAGCAGATCAGTACCGCCTTTAAACCAGGAGGACAAGAAGAAGAAGAAGTAGTCCGTGACCTCATCAAGGTGCTTCTCCTGCAGCACCATAATAATAATACATTACATTTATATAGCGCTTTTCCTGGTGCTCAAAGATGAGGCGCTGGGTCCGGACCGGGGCCGCTCTGGTGCTGGGAGCGGGTCTGGGAGTCTGGCTCGGCCGCGTGACGAGCCTCAGGCCCGGGGGAGCAGCGGGGGTCGGGGGGCTGCGGGGGGTCGGGGGGCTGCTGGAGAGGGTCCCGGTGATCCCGGTGATCCCGGGGGTGGAGGCCTCCGAGCTCACGGTGAGACTACTGTACAGTATTTATAGAGACTACTGTACTGTACTGAGACTGTACTTAAGTACTATTTATAGAGACTTTACTCCACTACAGTTCAGAGGTACATGGTGTACTTTTCCTCCACTACATGTATTGAATACCTTTAGTTACTTTACAGATGTGGATGAATGATGTGAAATATAATCAAGTGTTAAATCAGACTTTAGTTCCACCTGGAGTAAATCCTCAAGCTACCCTGCAGTATACAAAGTCATTCAAACTAGCTGCACCTTTACCAGCTTTGAGAACACTTTCATGATCAATCATTATAAAACATATCATATATATTATTCTGAAATGGACCAATCTGCACAATGACTACTTTTACTGTCGCTACTTTCACTATATTTTGATGAGAATACCTTTATACTTATCACCTAACTGTAAACACGTCTCAATCAGTCACTGAACACCTGAGCACATACTGCAGATTAAAAAAGAGAAATACAATCTGAGCTCTGTTTTTCTTAAAGGTCCCGTGTCATGGCCATTTCTACTGATCGTAGTTCCATTGTTGAGGTCTACTAGAATAGATTTACATTGTTCAATGTTCCAAACTCACATTGGTTTCTCATACAGCATCTCTGTATAGTCTGTGTATTCACTCTCTGTCCTACACGCCTTGTTGGAGCTTCTGCCCCCCCCCCCTCCCTGTGAGCCCACTGTGCTCTGATTGGTCAGCTCGCCCACTCTGTTCTGATGAGTCCACCACCGTTACAGCGGAACATCAGTGATTATGTTTTACAATGGCGTTTGTTAGCAACCAGGAAATGACACCAGTAATGACAAACAGATGAGAATGCTGCGTGGGGTCTGGGTGCCGTGTTGGCGGGACGTTGAGGGGCTCGCTGCTGGAGCGGACAGTGAGAGCTGGGTTACTGGTGTGGTTTCCTGGTTGCTGCGTGGGGTCTGTGAGACAGCGAGACACCGCAGAACTCAGCCTGAGCACACACACACACTCACAGCCAGAGAAAAGAGAAATGTCCAACGAGGCGTTGTGGGGCAGCACAGACAGGTCTTCTCTGTGTTAGAGTCTTACTCGCTACAGGGTGCACTTTGAGGGTTAGTGACTCTGCAGACCGTTCACATGCAGAAGCTACAGAACACAAGGGGACGGGTCAGAACCGGAAAAGCATGACATGGGACCTTTAATACACACAGTGAAGATCACACACACTGTATAATGAACATATACTGTGTATTTATATACTGTGTGTATATATATATATATATATATATATATATATGACCTCATCGTTCTGACTCCTCCCCTCAGGTGAGTCCAGGTGTGTCGGGGGGGGCAGCGGTGATGAAGTACGGCTTCCCCTCGTTAGCAAACATCAAGACGCGAGAGTCCTACGTGACCTCGTACGACCCCCGCACACGCACTGCATCCTGGGTAATCGAGAGGCTGAGCCCCGCCTCCCTGAGCGGCCAATCAGACAGGAGGAGCTGCGACTTCAAGGAGGACGACAGGTGAGACACCTGGACTTTATTTACCTTTAGATCATATATACTTTAGTGTTATTAATGTTATTAAACCCCCCCCCCAGTGTGAACGTGCTCCACAGGTCCACCAACGCTGACTACAGGGGGAGTGGCTTCGACAGAGGTCACATGGCTGCAGCGGCCAATCACAAGTGGAGCCAGAAGGCCATGCAGGACACCTTCTACCTGAGCAACGTGGCCCCACAGGTACACACACACACACACATACACACACACACACACACATACATGACACCCACACAGATATATTGATGTGTGTGTGTGTGTGTGTGTTCAGAACCCTCAATTGAACCGGAGCACCTGGAATAACCTGGAGCAACACTGCCGCTCTCTGACCAAAAACTACCTGAACGTCTACGTGTGCACCGGCCCCCTCTACCTGCCCAGGTAACACACACACACACACACACAAACACACACACACAAACACAAACACGTAATCTAGGCCAGTGGTTCCCAACCGGTGTGCCGCGGCCCGCGAGCACTGTCCAAGTGTGCCGCAAAAAAACGTATTTTTATGTTCCACATTTTTTTCTCACTTAATAAACCTCTCTTCATATAAACTTTATTTTATTACATGTACAATGGAGTTCATAAGCTAATAAAACATATATTGCTCAGATTTAGAAATATTAAACTGCTTAAATTCTCATGATTTACGTCAGCCGTCATTGTTTACGGTGTGCAGAGCAGCTTTTTATCCTCGCGCCAAATAATTACAAGATGGATCGTTACGTAGTGACAATAAATAAAGAAGCACCCCAGCCCTCAACAACACAGGCAGGGGTGGCAGAACGTGATGGAACAGCAGTGCAAAAGAAGTCTAAAAGCAGACAGTACAGCGAAAGCTACCTTCGGTATGGTTTCTCCTGGACTGGGGATGCTGACTGCCCGACGCCAGAATGCCTAATCTGCAGAGAAAAATTATCCAACGAAGGAATGGTGCCAAGTAAACTAGCAAGACACTTTAGCACAAAACATCCTTCTTATAATTCCAAGGACATTGAGTATTTCCAGAGACTGAAATCACAAAATGAGAAGCAGAGTCAACGTATGCTTTCGTCTCTACGTGTCTCTGACAAAGCACAAGAGGCCAGCTATTTGGTTGCTGAGTTAATCGCCAAGGCAAAAAAGGCCCACACTATCGCGGAAAACCTCATTCTACCGGCATGTAAGGAAATTGTCAGGGTAATGATAGGGCCAGATGCTACTAAAGAAATCGATAAAATTCCATTATCCAACAATACAATCAAACGTCGCATCGATGACATGTCAGTAGACATAGAAACTGTCCTAACTGAAAAAATACAGAGAAGTGGCAAATTCGCTCTGCAAGTTGATGATTCAACAGACATAAGTGGCCACTGTCAACTCATTGCCAACGTGAGATATGTTGACGGAGAATCCATTGAGGAGAACTTCTTTTTTTGCAAAGAGTTACACACACATGCAACAGGAGAGGAAATTTACAAGACCACAGCTGATTACCTGACAGAACAGGGTCTAAACTGGGGGATGTGCCACAGCATTTGCACCGACGGGGCTGCCTCAATGACGGGGAGGTGAAAGGCTTTGTAAATAAAGTGAGACAGGTAAATCCCGATGTACAGATAACCCACTGCATGTTACACCGAGAAGCCCTTGTCGCCAAAGCTATGCCACCAGACCTCACTGCAGTATTAGAACAAGCTGTGAAAATAGTGAACTACATCAAGTCCCGTCCGCTGAAGTCGCGGTTGTTCAGCACATTGTGCAATGAGATGGGGGCTGAGCACCATGGCCTTTTACTGCACACGGAGGTCCGCTGGCTGTCACGGGGCAAGGTGCTGTCCCGTGTCTACGAGCTCCGCGACGAACTTGTTGCATTTGCAAATGAGCACGACTTACCCTACAAAGAACAAATGGATGATGAATCGTGGTGGGTTAAGCTTGCATATCTGGCAGATATTTTTAGCCACCTCAATGACCTCAACATCAGAATGCAAGGGAAGAATGAGAATATCCTGACAGCCACAGACAAACTCAATGGTTTCCGATCCAAGTTAAGACTGTGGCAAAATAAAGTCGCCAAGAAAAACATTGAAATGTTTCCGCTGACATCCAGTGACCCAGCGCACAAGACAGCATTTTTTCTACAAGTTGTAGCTGCTCACCTGAGAGTGCTGGAGGAGAGGTTTGAGTCATATTTCCCTCCTATGAATGAAGACTTCGATTGGCTCCGGGATCCGTTTAATCCTCTGTCATTAATATCAGCCACAAGTTTAAAAAGCAGAGCTCAGGATGAACTCGCAGAGCTATCTATGGACCGCTCCCTGAAACTGAAGCACGGGGAACTACGTCTGGATATATTTTGGCTGCTTGTGGGACACGAGTATCCATCCCTCTCAGAGAGTGCCATCAAGGTGCTTTTACAGTTTCCAACCTCCTACTTGTGCGAGCTGGCGTTTTCCTCACTCGCATATGTCAAAAACAAGACCCGCACCCGGCTGTCAGTGGAGCAGGACCTCCGCGTTGCGCTGTCCACTATCCCCCCACGCATCAAGAGACTCTGCTCACAAAAGCAGGCACAAGTGTCGCACTAGCACCGTGTAACGGTCTGAGAAATGTTTATGTTTGGATGTTAATTTGTGTGCCTTTCTTATAAATGTATGATTTATGATTTTGTCAATCAGTATTATCTGGATAGCGAAATGCAGAATGTTTCATATTTGGGATGTGGTTGATGAGTCACATGACCACAGTCAGGTCAGAGGGCATTGTTTCATCCCTCCAATTCTATTAAGTTATTATTTAATCTAAGTGATAGGCCTACTATTTTCAGCCAAAACAAAAGAGCCTACTTAGTAGGCCTGTTTATAATATTGAATTCATCATAGAAATGGTGTTGACATTTTTAGTCTGGTTCTTGTTATTATGTGTGAATACATTATTTGTTCTATAAAATGTTCTATTCAATTAAATACACATTTGAAAACCAATTTATGGTGTATTTATTGTTTTTAGTTTAAGCTCTGAAGTGGTTTTTAAATCTACAAAAAGTTAGGGTGCCTTGGTAAAAAACAGGTTGGGAACCACTGATCCAGGCTATCAATTGTGAGCTCCTGGACCCAGTAGTTCAAAACTTTTAATCTCAGATCCGATCAGATTTTGAAATCCCATTTTTTGTGATCCAGGATCAGACAAGTCGGACCGATTTTGTCCCAGTATTTCAAAGCAGTTCAGGATAGGATCACCCTGATCCAGATTCAGACTTTTCAAGACTACTAGATCCTGAATATCAGTGCTTTAATCCGACCGATCTCCATCTAGTGGATATGAAAAATAATACAAGGAAGACAAGAGACCACATTGCAGAGACATCTATAGTGTCTAATTATATTTTTAAATACATAAAGGACATCAAATCATAATGGAATTCTAATTAGGGTAACAACAAAAACACATTCATTCAAAGGCAGCTGGATCATCCAGGCGTGCTTTGAGGAGCTGAATTCTAAGTGAGGTTTCAGTTTGCTGAAGCCGGCACAGCTGTGTTTGTTCTTCGGACAGACGGATCTGCATGTCTGCCCTCTCCGCGTCGAGGCTCAGCAGAGTCTCGTAGGCATCATCCCTCTGCCCTCTCCGCGTCACGACTCAGCAGAGTCTCGTAGGCATCATCCCTCTGCCCTCTCTGTGTCACGGCTCAGCAGAGTCTCGTAGGCATCATCCCTCTGCCCTCTCTGTGTCACGGCTCAGCAGAGTCTCGTAGGCATCATCCCTCTGCCCTCTCTGTGTCACGACTCAGCAGAGTCTCGTAGGCATCATCCCTCTGCCCTCTCCGCGTCACGGCTCAGCAGAGTCTCGTAGGCATCATCCCTCTGCCCTCTCCGCGTCACGGCTCAGCAGAGTCTCGTAGGCATCATCCCTCTGCCCTCTCCGCGTCACGGCTCAGCAGTGTCTCGTAGGCATCATCCCTCTGCCCTCTCCGTGTCACGGCTCAGCAGAGTCTCGTAGGCATCATCCCTCTGCCCTCTCCGTTTCACGGCTCAGCAGTGTCTCGTAGGCATCATCCCTCTGCCCTCTCCGCGTCACGGCTCAGCAGAGTCTCGTAGGCATCATCCCTCTGCTCTCTCTGTGTCACGGCTCAGCAGAGTCTCGTAGGCATCATCCCTCTGCCCTCTCCGTGTCACGGCTCAGCAGAGTCTCGTAGGCATCATCCCTCTGCCCTCTCCGTGTCACGGCTCAGCAGTCTCGTAGGCATCATCCCTCTGCCCTCTCCGTGTCACGGCTCAGCAGTGTCTCGTAGGCATCATCCCTCTGCTCTGGTTGTCTGGCTGAAGCTTCTGGATCCACATGGGTCAGGAGGACCTCGTCTTGAATGGTGTGTGTCACATCAGGTGCATTGACGACCTGAAATGAAAGTGTATCAATATACTTTATACCCCTTCATAAGATGATCAAAAGCATGCAAGCTCCTGGAAAAGTGTAGTACTATAAGAACAAGGATGCTATATAAGAAATATAGCCATTGTAGTACTATGAAAATAGCAATTATACAAGATAATAATTGTAGTTCTATAGGGAAAAGGATAAAATCACACATACCTGCGACTCACCATCCAGTACAACGTTTGGTATTCCATGTAAAGATTGTGCCTGCTGACCACCAATGATATCAAGTGCCACATCTGTGTATTGTCCCCTTTTACATGGTTTGTTACCCGTCTGTGGGTTTTTAGCCTGGCTGTGGTCTTTGGTAGCTTGCTGCTTCAGATTCTTCCACCTCAACCTCACTTGGTCCACCGTCCTCTTGTGTCCAGATCCTGTGGCATTCACATTGTCTGTCACCTCCATCCATATTCCGCTCTTCACTTTAGTCGCTCCACCCTCTCTGTTAAAGCTACCAACTATGCAGTCAGAATGATTCCTTACACCTGCAGCAGTGCAAGGGTCTCAGCAGATGGACAATTAGGCCCCTTTTTGTCCATCTGTCCAACTCACTGGTTTGGTCAGGTCAGCAATTACTTTGGACAGGTGATGACAGATGGTGGACTTTTTTTTTTTGAAGATATGTTTTCTTTAATCTAAATTACATTTGTGATTGGCAATCTTTGTTGTGATACTTTTATGAGCATAAACATTTATGTCATCCACATTTGGTTGAAAACAAAATGACCAAAAAATGAAAATAAAAAGTATTTCCCATGAAGGCTAAACATTGTGTATTATTTCAGTTAACAAACTTTGCCATCTTATTTATATTGAAACATATTTTTAAATAAATTGTGCAGTACATTTTGCTCTTTTAATCCACTGGAGACCCGCCCCTCTGGTGGGATCAGGATAATCCGTTTTTTGGGATCAAACTGATCCCAATCCTGTGTGGTCGGTTTGAACGACCCGTTTTGAAGATTTGATCCAGATTAAAGCTTGGATTTGATTTCCTGATCTGATCGGATATCAAAGTGATCCCAATCCTGTTTTTTGGTTTTGAACTACCCAAAATCTGATCCCATCAGATAGGGATCACACGTTTTCAACTACTGGGCCCAGGTGCATCGGATGGGTGCATTAACTCCTATATTCCTGTGTGTGTGTGTGTGTGTGTGTGTGTGTGTGTGTGTGTGTGTGTGTGTGTGTGTGTGTGTGTGTGTGTGTGTGTGTGTGTGTGTGTGTGTGTGTGTGTGTGTGTGTGTGTGTGTGTGTGTGTGTGTGTGTGTGTGTGTGTGACAGACAGGAGGCTGATGGGAAGCTGTACGTACGATATCAGGTTTTAGGGCATAACCACGTTGCCGTGCCGACGCACTTCTTCAAGGTGAGTGACAGGTTAATAACAAACACAAATATAAAATGTTTTTTATACATAGACGACACTGTGACATGTCTCTATGCTCTAATGTTGAGAAAGCTCTTTATGTTTCTCATACTGCCTGTCCTCCTCTTTTCACCCTCTGTCTGAAACCAGAGCTGCTCTGATTGGTTAGCTGGCCGGCTCTGTTGAGATTGGACAATCGCTTAGAGATGTCCCGCCCCTTAGCCTATCACGTACAATGTGTTGGAGCGCTAGCCAATAGGAGCGCGAGTTACACCAGTGATGTCACTATGTTCCAGAAGTGAGACTAGCTGACAGCTGATTGGTCCATCTGTGATAAATATGCCGAGATCTGACAGCTGATTGGTTCCTCAGGTGCTGATCCTGGAGCAGATGGATGGCAGGGGGGTGGAGCTTCGGTCGTACGTCTTACCGAACGAACCAATCGAGGAGAAGGTCCCTCTGGAGCGCTTCCTGGTTCCCATAGAAACCATCGAGAGGGCGGCGGGGCTGCAGTTCGTCCCGAACATCATGAAGAGAACGAGCCGTCTGCAGAGCATCACTGCACGATAATACCCACAATGCACTGCAGGATGAACACCCACAATGCACTGCAGGAGGAACACCCACAATGCACTGCAGGAGGAACACCCACAATGCACTGCAGGATGCACACCCACAATGCACTGCAGTCTTACCTGTCGCCTCATGGCTGAACAATAATCTGAGTTTATGTGTTAAGTGTTTCTGTAAATAAATCAACTGTAATTATCTCCACATGTTGTCTGCGCTTCATATCCACTCAGGAACATCGGATCAATATATCTCTTATTTAACGGGATTAAGAGGGGAGACATATTACCGTCTGCATTATTCATCTTTATTCTAAATGTTAAATACAGATGTATATAAACACACCTGTGATGCTCTGCCACTAGGGGGCTCTAAGTGAACGCAACAGTAAGGCTTTAGTGGGTGTGTTGGTTTTAGAGTGTTGCATCATGGAGTTGTAGTCTTCTCTGATGTATATAAGAGGGGGAGAAGGAGACTCTAAAAACCTCCTGAACCACTGAAAGAGTCCTGACCACGAGAAGAGCACATTTAAATCACTTTATACGACATCGTCTATACGCTCAATCCAGATGATCACTTTCTGAAGTCTGCCTTTGAGGTCAAACATCAGACCCAGAGCTCAGAGTTACGGGTCATCAGACACACATCAGACCCAGAGCTCAGAGTTACGGGTCATCAAACACACATCAGACCCAGAGCTCAGAGTTACGGGTCATCAAACACACATCAGACCCAGAGCTCAGAGTTACGGGTCATCAGACAACATCAGACCCAGAGCTCAGAGTACGGTCATCAAACAACATCAGACCCAGAGCTCAGAGTTACGTGTCATCAGACACATCAGACCCAGAGCTCAGAGTTACGTGTCATCAGACACACATCAGACCCAGAGCTCAGAGTTACGGGTCATCAAACACACATCAGACCCAGAGCTCAGAGTTACGGGTCATCAGACACACATCAGACCCAGAGCTCAGAGTTACGTGTCATCAGACACACATCAGACCCAGAGCTCAGAGTTACGTGTCATCAGACACACATCAGACCCAGAGCTCAGAGTTACGTGTCATCAGACACACATCAGACCCAGAGCTCAGAGTTACGTGTCATCAATCAAACATCAGACCCAGAGCTCAGAGTTACGTGTCATCAAACACACATCAGACCCAGAGCTCAGAGTTACGTGTCATCAAACACACATCAGACCCAGAGCTCAGAGTTACGTGTCATCAGACACACATCAGACCCAGAGCTCAGAGTTACGTGTCATCAAACACACATCAGACCCAGAGCTCAGAGTTACGTGTCATCAAACACACATCAGACCCAGAGCTCAGAGTTACGTGTCATCAATCAAACATCAGACCCAGAGCTCAGAGTTACGTGTCATCAAACACACATCAGACCCAGAGCTCAGAGTTACGTGTCATCAGACACACATCAGACCCAGAGCTCAGAGTTACGTGTCATCAATCAAACATCAGACCCAGAGCTCAGAGTTACGTGTCATCAAACACACATCAGACCCAGAGCTCAGAGTTACGTGTCATCAATCAAACATCAGACCCAGAGCTCAGAGTTACGTGTCATCAAACACACATCAGACCCAGAGCTCAGAGTTACGGGTCATCAAACACACATCAGACCCAGAGCTCAGAGTTACGTGTCATCAATCAAACATCAGACCCAGAGCTCAGAGTTACGTGTCATCAAACACACATCAGACCCAGAGCTCAGAGTTACGTGTCATCAAACACAGAGACTTTATTCAGTGAGTTACTGTTTAAGAGGACCACAGAGGAGGAGCTGGGTAGCTCTCAGATTCTCCGCACTGAGGGCAGGGGCTGTAGGTCTGAGTCCAGTGGACACGTAGTAGGATCTCAGGTCGGAGCTGGAGAGAGAGGGGGTCGTAAAAGATAAACAACAACAGATAAACAGATAAACACAAAAGATAAACAAACAGATAAACACAAACAGATAAACAAACAACAGAAAACAGATAAACAAAAACAGATAACACAAACAGATAAACAACAAACAGATAAAACAACCTCAGAGGCCTGTACTCTGAAGCCGGTTCAACCTAACCTGGATATGTTTGAGTTACCCGGCTTACCTAATCCAAAACATCGCGTTCTCGCTAAGGTCCTACGACGCGGGTTATAAAGTAACCTGTATAACCTGTTTTAATAATTATAACTTTGGCACGACATATCTTAGGCGCCAATAGTCTGTGTAAAATGTATGCTTATGAAACTAGACCAAATGTCCTCATGATGGTATTATTTTCCTTTGTTTGCTGTGGTCAATTGTGTGTGCGTTGACTTAGGAATGTAGAGGATCCAGTCGCCCCCCCGGGTTTTAATGGGCCGGATAGGAGCATGGGGGGTTGCAGGAGAAAGGTAATAAAACTGACAACATTGAGTCTAGGCAGGAGGAGGATTGGGATGCGGAGTGGTACGCCAGGTGCTGAGGATAAACGAAGATAAGGATTGGTACCTCACCCCCGTTCAACCCAGAATTGTTTATTTTATGGCTGCCATAAAAGATGACCTGGGACTGATCAGCGGCGCAGGAGATCCAAACTTCCCACGCCTATGGCCGACTCACCCTGATTCGCCCAGGAGTGAGTCCACCAATGGATGAACACCTAGGGAGGAGCAACCGACACAACTCCTCCCACACAACTCCTCTCCATTTGTGGGAATAAATATTGTGAATTCTGTACACTCGGGGCCTCTGTTCGGTCTGACTGTCTGATACGTACATCGCACGGTGGAAGAACTGAGGCCCGAAGTACTTCGTTATATAAGTACTTCGTTATATTGTACTGTTGTTTCTACCATTAAATCAGCTTATTGTTTAATCTCATATCTCTGTCTGAGTCCTTCCTTTTTCTTTGTCTAAGACACGATCTGACTTTAATTACATTTGACTCCAGTGTTTCCTCAACTTAATGTGTTGCTTCAAATAATACTTCGGCAGTTTTTCTGTATTTCCTTTCTCCTGTAATATGACATGATAGCTTTAAACTCCGCACACTGAGCTCTGATTGGTCAGCAGGCGGTGCTTTCACTGACTAAACTCTGGGTTTCCGGTCCTACGACGCTGGTTCTCTTCTTAGCGGCTTGATCTCCATGGTAACTGATGCTGAGCGGCTAACCTGGTCCGGAGCAGGTTGAAGTTAGCTCGCTAAGCGAACATCCGGCTTCGTAGTACAGGCCTCAGGTAAACACAAACAGACAGGAAGCATTAAACACAGAACCTAACGTCCTCCAACAGTAAACCCTAATCTGTGTCAAAGCTCTGTCTGGTGTCAGAGACTACCTGACGGAGGACCAGAGACTACCTGACGGAGGACCAGAGACTACCTGACGGAGGACAAGAGACTACCTGACGGAGGACTTAGCAGAGACTACCTGACGGAGGACAAGAGACTACCTGACGGAGGACTTAGCAGAGACTACCGACGGAGGACAAGAGACTACCTGACGGAGGACTCAGCAGAGACTACGTGACGGAGGAAGACAGACCTGACGGAGGACTTAGCGGCAGAGACTACCTGACGGAGGACTTAGCGCAGAGACTACCTGACGGAGGACTTAGCGCAGAGACTACCTGATGGAGGACTTAGCGCAGAGACTACCTGACGGAGGACGGCAGACTACCTGACGGAGGACTTAGCGGCAGAGACTACCTGACGGAGGACTTAGCGGCAGACTACCTGACGGAGGACTCAGCAGAGACTACCTGACGGAGGACTTAGCGGCAGAGACTACCTGATGGAGGACTTAGCGGCAGACTACCTGACGGAGGACTCAGCAGAGACTACCTGACGGAGGACTTAGCAGAGATTACCTGACGGAGGACTTAGCGGCAGAGACTACCTGACGGAGGACTCAGCACAGAGACTACCTGACGGAGGACTTAGTGGCAGACTACCTGACGGAGGACTTAGCGGCAGACTACCTGACGGAGGACTTAGCGGCGGACTACCTGACGGAGGACTTGCTGATCTTGTGGTTGATGTCCAGGTAGACTCGGTGGTTCTTGGTGAAGGCGGGCCAGAGAGCCGGGACACTGCTCTCCCCGGTGCTGGGATTCCTGAGGAGAGACGGCACCTTATTACAAACACTTCCATATCTCTTTCAGATCTTCTTAATATATTCTAAGTCCTTTAAAACCCTTACTCACTGACCGTAAGGCCTTCCTGTCCCTGTCCACTTTGCATACATGACATTGTGCAGTTATGTATTTAAAGTGGAGCACACTTCAAATACATTTCTGCAGTGTCTTGTGTATTTGAAATGTACAGGACTGTCCCTCGACAATGCATTGACGCAGGGAGCTTGGACTGTGGTATAGGCTACCAAATGATTGATTAGTGTGAAAATGGAGACAATTGGACAATGTCAAGAATGTAGAAGTGCACTGGTTCCAAACTTGGTAAACGGACACATGGGGCCCTTTGGATCACAGCCACACAGTTTGGGGGCCATGCACACCTGTTGACCCCATTAACACACTTGGGAGATATAAGAGTTCCTGCAGTTATGTATTTCACGTGTACTGTACACTTCAAATACTTTACTGCACAACCTCGGTATGCAAAGTGGACAAAGCCTTTTTGAGTCTCTGAGACCAAGTTCCCGTACATCAAAAAAAGAACTTTACATATTTGAAATTAAAGTATTGATGGTGACTACACCGAACCAGTTAGTGTGTTTGCATTGCATGCTGGGAGATTACCCGGTCCTGGCAAAGTTGGTCCAGTAGGCGATCATGTACTTGGACAGGTTGCGGTGCCGGGGGAAGTAGATCAGCGGCATGGAGAAGGGTTTCCCGAACAGGTACTGCAGGTCCTCGGCGTGCTCCGCCTGCACCCATCTGGGGAACCCCGGGATGCGAGTCTTCATGGAGAACAGGTAGGAGAAGGTCCGGGCGCCACTGAGGGACCAAACACAGCAAGGATCACACTCTGGTCTTCTTTAAAGGTCCCCTAATTAACTTTACGTTTGTTCTAGTTTTACTGAGGGCTAGGGTTTTATTTGTGTTTTTTAGATATAGATTACATCACATGTTACATGTTAGACGCTTTTATCCAAAGCGACTCACATACATTCAGTACTGTGGACAATCCCCACAGGAGCACTTTGGGGTGAAGGGTCTCAGGGACACAACGACATGCTGACTGCAGTGGGACTCGAACTTGCGACCCCCTGATTCGAAGTCCAGCACTCTATCCACTGAGCCACAGCCGCCCTAGATGAGAGGACTTTCCCTCTAGATCATGGCCCCGCCCCTTTTTTGGGTGAAAACACTCGCTGTCATTTGACTGGCGGTAAATACAGATATGGAGGTTTTCATCACATCCAAAAATGTATGATACTGTGCGTTTTGTGTCATTGCTCACATTATTGATATTGAAAGGATTATTGTTATTATTCTTGTTTTTATTTTTCCTCTTTGAATGCAAATTTGACCCCCGCAACATATTTGAAACTCACCAAATTTTGCCCGCGAGTCAGGACTGATGAAAATTGCGATGTGTAATTGGTTCCGGAACTTTGCCTCAAAAATTGCTTAGGCCACGCCCAATTCCGTTTTTAACGTAAACTCCCCCCACTTTCACTTTCATGACAACACATCACTCGCCATGAGGGACACAACGACATGCTGACTGCAGTGGGACTCGAACTTGCTACCCCCTGATTCGAAGTCCAGCACACTATCCACTGAGCCACAGCCGCCCTAGATGAGAGGACTTTCCCTCTGAAAGTGCTGAAACACGATAACGCTGTGACTCCGATGAAAATTGTCAAAAAGTGCTCAAACTTCACATGTGTGCTAACAGTACGGCTATGAAGACGTGAAGACGTCTACACGTCATTTTTTAGATTTCGTCAAATGCCGTTGCCATGGCAACATAATGCTCGCCATGAAACGCGTTTTTTTTCATAACTTTCTCATGCTCCGAACGGCTAAAAAATTCACAGGTTTGGTAACGATGCAGCCCTCAATACATCTAAGCGTATTATGGGGTGTCATCAAATGCCATCGGTCCGATCGGCCTGAAACTTCCCACGTTTGCTAACGGCCGAGTCTGGAAAAAATCTGCGTGACGTCGACGTGCGGACAACAGCGAACCTGCACGGAGCGCCAAAGACCCGCTCATCGCTGCTTGCAGCTTTAATTAAAATGTGTGACCTTGGAGACTCATCAGTTCAGACACAGTATAAATACTCCTAATTCTAAACCTTGATGTGCTCCACAAGCAGAGAAGGCTCATTTGTGGACCATGTACAAAGACTCTGAGTTTTACAACAGATCGTCTGCATACTCTCCGTAAGTCACCGTCACTGTAACCAATCTGACCTGGCGTTGTTGGCGTGGAGCTGGAGGGCGATCTGAGTGGGAACCAGGAACAGGAAGTCTGTCTCGATGTCGGCGACCGTCTTCTTAACCACCGCCGGGTCCGGATGGGACCCCCAGTTAGACGAGTAAACGCTGAAGGACGATTCCACGGCAGCGCCCCCCTTCTCTTAGTGAGACCGGCCAGAAGACCCTTCACACTCTTACTGGGGACAAACAGGACCACAGCAAATTCAGATTAATCTCCAAATATCATAACTTCATTTCTTGAGAGATCAAGGTTTTGTATCTTGCTGACTTCGTTTCTTATGATGAATAAAACAGAAGATGCATTTAGCTTTTGTCACCAAAGTTTTGAGATATTTCAATCTGTTTTCTACCTTTCTGTGCATAAATCAAGTGGACAGAAAAAACAACTTCAGAGAGGAAGGAAAACAGAAGGATATTAGAACGAATGTATTTAGTATAAAAGCAGCACATTGTTTTCTAGTGTGTGTCTCTCGTTGGGGTAATTGAAGCCAGAGTTACGTTATTTTTAAGAAAGGTATCTGTGTCAGTGACCCTTGTCTTTTTAAATATAGGGTTAATTGTCCAAACGTTTCTCTTATTCCTCTTTTGGACCTACAGTGAAAGTCAGTCTCAGCTTTTTGTATTTAATTGGACGAACATTTGGTCTCCCTCAATCCGGCACACTGGTGCTGATTAAAGGGGGGATCAACATAAGATCAACATCTATAGAGCTGAGTGTCATCTGCATAGTGATGACACTTTAATATGCTGTTTTTGTGGAACAATACTCATATGCAGAAACATTTACCGAATAAAAAGCAGTGGGCCCAGGACGGAGCCTTGTGGGACCCCAAATGAGAAAAATGACGTTTTCTACATTTTCTGCATGTTTACAGTTGCTATTTCTGATAACAGTTTCAGAAACTTTATTTGTGTTCCTTTAGTCTGGGGTCTGGTCCTGATCGGTCAATAATAAAAGTCCCTAAATCAGGTGTGTAGTGCTGTGGCGTTTGAGAACTCACACAGTGGTGTTGGCAGTTTTCTTGTTGATGGAAGGAACGTCGACCCCAGCAAACATGTGTCCGTCCATGCTGTTGACCCCGGCCATGAAGTCAAATTTAGCGGCGTTATGAAACAGTTTACTGGGCTCATCTGGGATAAAGTCCCCGTCGATCACCGGAGAGAACTCAATGAGATCCATAACCGTACCTTCAGAAGGAGAGAGGCTTCACCGTCAGGGTTCACACACTTCAGAAGTTCAAAGATGCTCACACATAGTTCCTTATGTAACAAGTGTAAATATGCAGTAGTGTTTGGTGTTACAGAGACTCATATTTCTTTGTAATTTATTTTATTATAATCACACAAATTCTGTGTTCTGTATCTACCAAAAGTGAATACCTGGCTTGTTAGGCCTCAAATCAGTGGGCGGAGCCTCTGAAATCCACTCCCTCCTTTACATTGTGTCCCTCACGTTCTCCTCGTCCCTTTTCGTTAACGTGTTTCACGGGAGAAGTAACGGCACTGTTTTCAGACATTTCTGCATTAAGCTATGAACATGTGTGCAGGAGTCGAAGTGTGAGGGTGTACAATATAGTAACGACTGATTTGTTGTTCATCTGTTGTCAGAATAAAAGGAGATCGGATCCAACGGTATGCTAACTCGGGTCTGATCCTTCCACAACACAACGCAGACACTTACACTTGATGACTCAGAAATCTCTGTTCAACTTTAAATCTTTCTTGAGACTTTCTTTAAATAATGTCAAGGGATAAGAAGTTATAGGAACACATCAAAATAAAGAGCGGCCACTAAAAAGCCGTGTCATGCAGTTTCTTTAGCTCTTCATTCACATCACATTTTATCGTGGTAACACATGATTTATAATATTGTTTTTTATCACACAGCACCCACATGTTCTACTGTACGGTATATATTTTAGTTTGACCTTATTTTATCTCAAATATGTTCCTTATTCCTCCAACTTACATGTAATGGTTATTTTGTATGTTGCATGATTGTAGCTATTGAGCATAGGACAACAATCATTAAAAGCCCTTAAGGGGTTCATGCTAAAGGTTTACGGAGACTGTGACTCTTTTCAAACACATTGGTGTTAACATTACTTGTATTTTGTCAGGTACCTTTTTTAAATGTAATATTAGCCTAAAGACACATTGAAGTTGGACAAATAAACAACAAGAAATGTCCACCTTATCACCTTCAAATATGTTGCATCATTAATATGATGTCCTAATGACAGAAAGGTCAATGCTGGTGTTGGTCTATGTGGATATGCAGTCTGTGGTTAATGCTGATGTTTCTTTCTGTCTCTTAAAGCTGCTCTGACCTTTTCCCAGAATCAGAAACACGTCGATTTTCCCCGCCATGGTGAGTTTGACAGGGTCGCTCGTCTTCAGACATTCGATCATCACGTCTTCATCCCTCCTCCAGCAGCCCACCTTACGAGCAATCTGAGAAAGAGCAGATTCAGACAAACAAATATTCAGCTGAAGCGCAATATTAAGATGTACAGAACATTTTTGAGCTTTTGAGGAAAAGTCAGAATTTGGAGAAAAAAGTCAGATTTTCTGCAGGACATTAATGAGGTCTGCAGGACATTAAGGAGGTGGTCTGCAGGACATTAATGAGGTCTGCAGGACATTAATGAGGTCTGCAGGACATTAAGGAGGTGGTCTGCAGGACATTAATGAGGTCTGCAGGACATTAAGGAGGTGGTCTGCAGGACATTAATGAGGTCTGCAGGACATTAATGAAGTATGCAGAACATTAATGAGGTCTGCAGAACATTAATGAGGTCTGCAGGACATTAATGAGGTCTTCAGAACATTAATGAGGTCTGCAGGACAGTAATGAGGTCTGCAGAACATAGGACAGTAATGAGGTCTGCAGAACATTAATGAGGTCTGCAGGACAGTAATGAGGTCTGCAGAACATTAATGAGGTCTTCAGGACAGTAATGAGGTCTGCAGAACATTAATGAGGTCTTCAGGACAGTAATGAGGTGGTCTGCAGAACATTAATGAGGTCTGCAGTACATTAATGAGGTCTGCAGGACACTGCAGAACATTAATGAGGTCTGCAGAACATTAATGAGGTCTGCAGGACAGTAATGAGGTCTGCAGAACATATGACATTAATGAGGTCTGCAGAACATTAATGAGGTGGTCTGCAGGACAGTAATGAGGTCTGCAGGACATTAATGAGGTCTGCAGAACATTAATGAGGTCTGCATGACATTAATGAGGTCTGCAGAACATTAATGAGGTAGTCTGCAGGACAGTAATGAGGTCTGCAGGACAGTAATGAGGTCTGCAGAACATAGGACAGTAATGAGGTCTGCAGAACATTAATGAGGTCTGCAGGACAGTAATGAGGTGGTCTGCAGGACAGTAATGAGGTCTGCAGGACATTAATGAGGTCTGCAGAACATTAATGAGGTCTGCAGAAAATGTATGAGGTCTGCAGGACAGTAATGAGGTGGTCTGCAGGACAGTAATGAGTTCTGCAGAACATTAATGAGGTCTGCAGAAAATGTATGAGGTCTGCAGGACAGTAATGAGGTCTGCATGACATTAATGAGGTCTGAAGGACAGTAATGAGGTGGTGTGCAGGACAGTAATGAGGTCTGCAGTACATTAATGAGGTCTGCAGGACACTGCAGAACATTAATGAGGTCTGCAGAACATTAATGAGGTCTGCAGAACATATGACATTAATGAGGTCTGCAGAACATTAATGAGGTGGTCTGCAGGACAGTAATGAGGTCTGCAGGACATTAATGAGGTCCGCAGAACATTAATTAGGTCTGCATGACATTAATGAGGTCTGCAGAACATTAATGAGGTGGTCTGCAGGACAGTAATGAGGTCTGCAGGACAGTAATGACGTCTGCAGAACATAGGACTGTAATGAGGTCTGCAGAACATTAGTGAGGTCTGCAGGACAGTAATGAGGTGGTCTGCAGGACAGTAATGAGGTCTGCAGGACATTAATGAGGTGGTCTGCAGGACAGTAATGAGGTCTGTAGAACATTAATGAGGTCTTTAGGACAGTAATGAGTTCTGCAGAACATGTATGAGGTCTGCAGAAAATGTATGAGGTCTGCAGGACAGTAATGAGTTCTGCAGAACATTAATGAGGTCTGCAGAAAATGTATGAGGTCTGCAGGACAGTAATGAGGTCTGCATGACATTAATGAGGTCTGCAGGACATTAATGAGGTGGTTTGCAGGACAGTAATGAGGTCTGCAAAACATTAATGAGGTCTGCAGAACATTAATGAGGTCTGCAGGACAATGATGAGGTCTACAGAAAATTAATGAGGTCCACAGAACATGAATGAGATCTGCAGAACATAGGACATTAATGAGGTCTGCAGAACATTAATGAGGTCTGCGAGACACTGCAGAACATTAATGAGGTCTGCAGAACATTAAAGAGGTCTGCAGAACATTAATGAGGTCTGCAGAACATAGGACATTAATGAGGTCTGCAGAACATTAATGAGGTCTACAGGACAGTAATGAGGTCTGCAGAACATAGGGCATTAATGAGGTCTGCAGGACAGTAATGAGGTCTGCAGAACATAGGACATTAATGAGGTCTGCAGAACATTACTGAGGTCTGCAGGACAGTAATGGGGTGGTGTGCAGGGCATTAATGAGGTCTGCAGGACATTAATGAGGTCTGCATGACATTAATGAGGTCTGCAGAACATTAATGAGGTATGCAGGACATTAATGAGGTGGTTTGCAGGACAGTAATGAGGTCTGCAAAACATTAATTAGGTCTGCAGGACATTAATGAGGTGGTTTGCAGGACAGTAATGAGGTCTGCAGAACATAAATGAGGTCTGCAGGACATTAATGAGGTCTGCGAGACACTGCAGAACATTAATGAGGTCTGCAGAACATTAAAGAGGTCTGCAGAACATTAATGAGTTCTGCAGAACATAGGAAATTAATGAGGTCTGCAGAACATTAATGAGGTCTGCAGGACAGTAATGAGGTCTGCAGAACATAGGACAGTAATGAGGTCTGCAGAACATAGGACATTAATGAGGTCTGCAGAACATAGGACATTAATGAGGTCTGCATGAGATTAATGAGGTCTGCAGGACAGTAATGAGGTGGTGTGCAGGACAGTAATGAGGTATGCAGGACATGAATGAGGTGGTCTGCAGGACATTAATGAGGTCTGCAGAACATGAATGAGGTCTGCAGAACATTAATGAGGTCTGCAGGACAGTAATGAGGTCTGCAGACTGAATATAGGACATTAATAAGGTCTGGAGGACATTAATGAGGTCTGCAGGACAGTAATGTGTGTGAGGACATTAATAAGGTCTGCAGGACAGTAATGTGTGTGAGGACATTAATAAGGTCTGCAGGACAGTAATGAGGTCTGCAGGACAGTAATGAGGTCTGCAGGACAGTAATGTGTGTGAGGACCTTCTTGGTGAGAGCCATGGGTTTCTTCTGCAGAGCCCAGGGGCTGAGGGCCACGCCGCCCTGAGAGATGGCCCTGCGGAACAACCCTTTACTGTGGGGGGACAGCATCTGAGGGACAGAGAGAGAAGAACAACCCTTTACTGTGGGGGGACAGCATCTGAGGGACAGAGAGAGAAGAACAACCCTTTACTGTGGGGGGACAGCATCTGAGGGACAGAGAGAGAAGAACAACCCTTTACTGTGGGGGGACAGCATCTGAGGGACAGAGAGAGAAGAACAACCCTTTACTGTGAGGGGACAGCATCTGAGGGACAGAGAGAAGAACAACTCTTTACTGTGAGGGGACAGCATCTGAGGGACAGAGAGAGGGGACAGCATCTGAGGGACAGAGAGAGAAGAACAACCCTTTACTGTGGGGGGACAGCATCTGAGGGACAGAGAGAGAAGAACAACCCTTTACTGTGGGGGGACAGCATCTGAGGGACAGAGAGAGAAGAACAACCCTTTACTGTGAGGGGACAGCATCTGAGGACAGAGAGAAGAACAACTCTTTACTGTGAGGGGACAGCATCTGAGGGACAGAGAGAAGAACAACTCTTTACTGTGAGGGGACAGCATCTGAGGGACATAGAGAAGAACAATTCTTTACTGTGAGGGGACAGCATCTGAGGGACAGAGAGAGAAGAACAACCCTTTACTGTGAGGGGACAGCATCTGAGGGACAGAGAGAGGGGACAGCATCTGAGGGACAGAGAGAAGAACAACTCTTTACTGTGAGGGGACAGCATCTGAGGGACATAGAGAAGAACAACTCTTTACTGTGAGGGGACAGCATCTGAGGGATAGAGAGAGGGGACAGCATCTGAGGGACAGAGAGAGAAGAACAACCCTTTACTGTGAGGGGACAGCATCTGAGGGACAGAGAGAGGGGACAGCATCTGAGGGACAGAGAGAGGGGACAGCATCTGAGGGACAGAGAGAGAAGAACAACCCTTTACTGTGAGGGACAGCATCTGAGGGACAGAGAGGGGACAGCATCTGAGGGACAGAGAGGGGGGAGAGCATCTGAGGGTCAGAGAGAGGAGGAGTTTCTCTAATCACTCGGTAAAAGCATGACTTACAGAAAGAGATGTTACCAACAAAAGAAAAAGGGTTATTTGCACCACAGTAGATCAGACCATGCGCTGTCATGCACCACAGTAGATCAGACCATGCACCACAGTAGATCAGACCATGCGCTGTCATGCACCACAGTAGATCAGACCATGCACCACAGTAGATCAGACCATGCGCTGTCATGTATTGTTTGTATATTTTCGGAGGATTATTCAGGTATTTTTGACATCTTTCACATTATTTAGAAGCATTTTAACCTCTGACCTGGAAGCTGACGCTGGCGGCTCCGGCTGACTGTCCGAACAGGGTGATGTTGTCGGGGTTTCCTCCGAATGCTGCAATGTTCCTGCGGACCCAGGAGATGGCAGCATGCTGATCCCACAGACCGTAGTTTCCTGAGAGGGAGCCAACGTGAAACTAAAACTTTAAAAGCTAAAGGAGGCTAATATTGAGCTATAAAGGAACTACAGCACGGTCACATGACTTCACGTCTCCACCGCTAAGCTAAAGGAGGCTAATGTTGGGCTATAAAGGAACTACAGCACGGTCACATGACTTCACGTCACCACCGCTAAGCTAAAGGAGGCTAATGTTGGGCTATAAAGGAACTACAGCACGGTCACATGACTTCACGTCACCACCGCTAAGCTAAAGGAGGCTAATGTTGGGCTATAAAGGAACTACAGCACGGTCACATGACTTCACGTCACCACCGCTAAGCTAAAGGAGGCTAATGTTGGGCTATAAAGGAACTACAGCACGGTCACATGACTTCACGTCACCAACGCTAAGCTAAAGGAGGCTAATGTTGGGCTATAAAGGAACTACACCACGGTCACATGACTTCACGTCACCACCGCTAAGCTAAAGGCGGCTAATGTTGGGCTATAAAGGAACTACAGCACGGTCACATGACTTCACGTCACCACCGCTAAGCTAAAGGAGGCTAATGTTGGGCTATAAAGGAACTACAGCACGGTCACATGACTTCACGTCACCACCGCTAAGCTAAAGGCGGCTAATGTTGGGCTATAAAGGAACTACAGCACGGTCACATGACTTCACGTCACCACCGCTAAGCTAAAGGTGGCTAATGTTGGGCTATAAAGGAACTACAGCACGGTCACATGACTTCACGTCACCACCGCTAAGCTAAAGGAGGCTAATGTTGGGCTATAAAGGAACTACAGCACGGTCACATGACTTCACGTCACCACCGCTAAGCTAAAGGCGGCTAATGTTGGGCTATAAAGGAACTACAGCACGGTCACATGACTTCACGTCACCACCGCTAAGCTAAAGGCGGCTAATGTTGGGCTATAAAGGAACTACAGCACGGTCACATGACTTCAGTCACCACCGCTAAGCTAAAGGAGGCTAATGTTGGGCTATAAAGGAACTACAGCACGGTCACATGACTTCACGTCACCACCGCTAAGCTAAAGGAGGCTAATGTTGGGCTATAAAGGAACTACAGCACGGTCACATGACTTCACGTCACCACCGCTAAGCTAAAGGCGGCTAATGTTGGGCTATAAAGGAACTACAGCACGGTCACATGACTTCACGTCACCACCGCTAAGCTAAAGGTGGCTAATGTTGGGCTATAAAGGAACTACAGCACGGTCACATGACTTCACGTCACCACCGCTAAGCTAAAGGAGGCTAATGTTGGGCTATAAAGGAACTACAGCACGGTCACATGACTTCACGTCACCACCGCTAAGCTAAAGGCGGCTAATGTTGGGCTATAAAGGAACTACAGCACGGTCACATGACTTCACGTCACCACCGCTAAGCTAAAGGCGGCTAATGTTGGGCTATAAAGGAACTACAGCACGGTCACATGACTTCAAGTCACCACCGCTAAGCTAAAGGAGGCTAATGTTGGGCTATAAAGGAACTACAGCACGGTCACATGACTTCACGTCACCACCGCTAAGCTAAAGGTGGCTAATGTTGGGCTATAAAGGAACTACAGCACGGTCACATGACTTCACGTCACCACCGCTAAGCTAAAGGAGGCTAATGTTGGGCTATAAAGGAACTACAGCACGGTCACATGACTTCACGTCACCACCGCTAAGCTAAAGGCGGCTAATGTTGGGCTATAAAGGAACTACAGCACGGTCACATGACTTCACGTCACCACCGCTAAGCTAAAGGCGGCTAGACTGTTAGCAACCCCTGTTTTTAAAGTATTTTATGTCGTAGAACAAAACGTTAAAATCTCTTCAGCTTGTGTTAACCACAGACTTGATTTCAGGATAACAACAAAAAACACATTCAGAGAACCATTGACCTCCAGACCAGGGGACAGAAAGTGATGCTTAGTCATGACAGAGTTTGAGGACTCATTCCTGGACCTCTCTATATTTGGTATAAGTCAGTGTTCTGTTGTTCTGACCCTTCACAATCCTGGTGCTGTTGAAATGATGGACAGAGTTTAAAGATATGTTCTCAGACCTGGCAGCCGGGCGTCTCCGGAGCTGAGGAACCCGAGCGGTCCGACCCGGTAATTCACCGTCACCACGATGACGTCTCCGCGGTCGGCCATCTCCTTCCCGTCGTACAGCGACTCCCCGAGGAACGAAATATCGTTGGACGCCCCCAACAGGAAGGCCCCCCCGAACAGGTACACCATCACAGGGAGGTTCTCCGACACTGATTCAAGGGTTTTATGGTCATTCGTACAGAGCTACAGTGGAGTCAAAGACTCCTCCAACAGAGCAACACAATAAAACAGATCAAATAGTGCAAGGAGAGTCTTCTATATACAAGTCATTGGAATATGATATATCAGATAAATAAACGCTGACGGAGAAACAGGAGGTTATTTTACGTTTTCTATGGGAACACAGGGAGGAGTAAAATTGTGTGTGTGTGTGTGTGTGTGTGTGTGTGTGTGTGTGTGTGTGTACAGTATGTGAGTATGTGTATGTGAGTGTG
>CM062269.1:961106-973606 GCA_031216635.1 Dissostichus eleginoides | reverse complement strand
ACCTTGCAGAGGGGGCCTCATCTTGCAGAGGGGGCCTCATCTTGCGGAGGGTGCCTCAACTGAGCCGAAAATGCGTGGGCGCACCTAAGCGCTTATGCGGTGCAGTTAGTTTGGCGCGGCGCGGTTTCGCCGCTGCGAGGCTCCACATAACCCCCCCCCCGTCGACGATATTAGACCCTCCAGAAAAATGCGGGCAAAAATCCTTGATTATGCGATTAAACATGCGGGGTATTTATGTGATTTTATGCGGTGAAATTGCGGGAAGTTGCGGAATATGCTAAATATGCGGAAAGTTGCGAAAAGTTGCGAAATATGCGGGAAGCGGAAAAAAGGTGATTTATTTATTGTAAAAGCAATTGGGCTATTTTAATCACACACACACCCACACACACACACACTTCCGCCTCATTCATTTACTCGTTCGTTATCTGACCAGCTTCAATCTTGTAGGCTACTCACATCGTTTCTTGTAGCCCTCGAAAGGGTTTTGGAGGTTAATGCCTCGGTGAACGTGAGTTGTTTGGCTTTCTTGTCCACAGCAGCAGAAAGCATTTTCGAATGTTGGAATGAATCAAAGTGGGTCGTCACCGTGGATTTTCTCTTATGCTCCAACACACAGTTGCACGGGGTGCAGAATAGTTTCCCCCCACTTTCGTGCAAGACATCGGGGAACTGCTTTGCCCGCTCTTTAGCAGAAATGTTCGTCGGTAAATGAGATGGATTCGATTTTTTCATCCCGGTGTTTTCTCTCTCGTGTGAGTTCCACACGTTCACTCTACGGCGTTGTTTACCTTCTGTGATGCGCGAGCTGAGGACGTCGCGTCATCATCATCATCACTACTTCACGTCAAGACGAGTTAACTTTGCTTTTTCTCAACTTTGTGTGGAAAAATGCGGGGATTATGCGCCCTTTTAAAAATCTGCGCCATTTTGCTGATTATGCGGTAAATTATGCGATCGCATAATCGCGTTTTTCTGGAGGGTCTATATATCATCATATAACTTTGCGTGGGGCCTCATGTTGGCCAGGGACGGCCCTGCTCCAAACATCTGGAACAAACTCCCAAAAACCTGCAGGTCCTTTTAAATCCAGGCTGCATATCTCACACTGCACTGTAACTTTTATTCATGTATTTTTTATGTCTATTTTATTCTCTTTGGTTTTTAATGCCATTTTATAATATGTTAGGGAGGCGTGTGGCGCAGTGGGCTAGTGCGTTGGTGTTGGGATCAGGGGAGCTCAGGTTCAAACCCCACTGCAGTCAGCATGTCGTTGTGTCCCTGAGACACTTCACCCCAAAGTGCTCCTGTGGGGATTGCCCTCAGTATTGAGTATGTGAGTCGCTTTGGATAAAAGCGTCTAACAAGTGACATGTAATGTTTCTGCTGCACTATTTCTTAATGTCTTTTGTTTTTGTAAAGCACTTTGAATTGCCTTGAGTTGAAATGTTATATATTAATAAACTATCCTTGCCTTCCTGTTTAAATAATAGATTATAAACCTTGTACACATTAGATTGTCATGGCACTGCTGAGACTCCATTCTCTTTTTCTGCGTTGTGTTTTAGCAAAGCGAATAATCAATAACTAAAAGTGTATATTTTCTCCTTTTTTTAATGCTATTTTATTTCTATTGAGATGTTTTCATCACGGATTGTTTATTTCTAGTCTTTTAATTTCTCTAATGTTCATTGCCTTGTCTTTTTATGCTGCTGCAACGCAAACATTTCCCTCATTGGGATCAATAAAGTACTTCTGATCTGATCTGATCTTATTTTAACAGATCTGACGCGGAAACTCGTTTTTCCCAGCCTGTCCTCGCGCCCTGAACGCCTCCCCGTTGATTGATAGCTGCAGTGGGCGGGGCTTAGAGTTGCTCAACATGTCAGCGCCCTGATCAACAGGTCTGAAGGTAACGGAGCTCTTTAACGTTTCTTCATAACGGCGGTTTCTCCCGTTAAATAACCGGCTGTGTTTGCGTCACTGCACCGGAAGCTACCGGACAGCCAGAGGCGGGAAAACAGCGCTGTCAGCAGCACCGTTTTGAAACAGCTAGCAGCAGAATGACAGCTGTTAGCATGTTAGCTTAGCATCAGGCTGCTAGCTGCTGCCAGCTAACGTGGAGTCTGAGGAGTTTTTTCATCATGCTAACTGTTAGCTTAAAGTTTGTAACTGCTGATGTGACGTCACGTTACTGTCATTACATAACAGCAGTGACGTCACACAGAGATCACATCACACCCGGTAAAATAACAGAAAATTAGAGTGACGCAATATGTGCAGAAACATGACGTCATCATTGAGCATACATTAAATACACATACAGATATTAAAATGTGTTTTAATGAGAAAACACAAGGGAATTTATATTTAATGATAATAAATACAAGAATATTTAAAGAATTACATTTGAGTATTTATTTAATGTTATGATTTGTGTTTATATATATTTTTTTTATAATGTGTGTGTGTGTGTGTGTGTGTGTGTGTGTGTGTGTGTCAAGATGTCCAATCAGCAGCTGAGTATCGGGGAGCTCCTCCTCTCATTGGACAGCTCAGAGCTGCAGGAGGCGGAGCTAGTGAGAGCAGCTGTGAACCAGCAGCTGAGCTCAGGTGAGTCACCTGTCAGTCAGACGCTCTGAGTGGATGAGAGGGATTTCATGGCTCAGATAGTGATAGTGACTGGGCTCTGGTTTCAGACAGAGGGTGAGAAGAGGTGGAGACATGTCCCAGGAGAGACACTACATAGGACCTCTTTAAATAATGAAAGTGTTCTCTCCTCAGACCGAGGAGGCGCTGTCCTCTCCTCTCTGGTGGAGTTCTACCTGGACTCCTCCTCTCCCCAGGTGCTCCTCCTCCTCTCCTCCATCAGAGAGCACCATCACAAGGTCAGACATTAATCCCCTCTCCCTGCTGTGTGCTGTCCTCCATGATCAGTGTATCAATGATATCTGATGAGGAACATCTCGGCAAAAGGACAACACACAGAATTTTCTTTTGGTCTTTTGGGGCGAGCAGAGAAACTCTTCTGTTGTTCTTTACCTCTGTGATTGTGTCTGTTCTACAGTACAGCAACACTACTTCAGGGGTTCCCAAAGTGGGGGTCGCGAGACCCCGAGTGGGGGTCGCCAGATGATTACAAAATTTAAATTTTTAAAAAAAGATTTTTTTTTTTTATAAATACAGTAAAACTATGGTCGCAGGCCCAATTCTAACTCTCTGAGGCCTGCATGGTCTGCATGGTCTGCATGGTCTGCATGGTCTGCATGGTCTGCATGCTCTGCATGGTCTGCATGCTCTGCATGCTCTGCATGCTCTGCCCCAACAACAGCCTCTGATCATCAACAGACTTCATGCAACGCTTCATCGGATGCATATATTAGATAATAATCTCTATCTCACTCCTAACATCTAAATCTACTTCCAGCATGGATACATGTTCATCAAATACATCCATTGTTTGTTCTATATGCTTCTTGAAGAGATATTCCCGCGAGAGTGAGGAAAACTTAAATAAATTCACTAGCTGCTGTGATGTTCCACATGGAGCTGCTGTGATGTTCCACATGGAGCTGCTGTGATGTTCCACATGGAGCTGCTGTGATGTTCCACATGGAGCTGCTGTGATGTTCCACATGGAGCTGCTGTGATGCAAGGAGCATTCAGACCTGATCACTAAAGTATTATGGTCTGGTGTTTGTCTCCGTGTGTCAGCCTCTGCTGGAGAAGCTGAACGAGGCTCTGAGCCGCTCTGGATCAAGACTCCCTGCTGTGACTCTGCTGGGTCACATGATCAGGAAGCAGCCTCCCTGGGTCCACACTGTCAGCAGATCCCCCCTGCTGTGCTCCCTGCTCAGACACCTCAAGGTACAGACATAACAACAGACACCTCAAGGTACAGACATAACAACATACACCTCAAGGTACAGACATAACAACAGACACCTCAAGGTACAGACCATAACAACAGACACCTCAAGGTACAGACATAACAACAGACACCTCAAGGTACAGACCATAACAACAGACACCTCAAGGTACAGACATAACAACAGACACCTCAAGGTACAGACATAACAACAGACACCTCAAGGTACAGACATAACAACAGACACCTCAAGGTACATAACAACAGACACCTCAAGGTACAGACCATAACAACAGACACCTCAAGGTACAGACATAACAACAGACACCTCAAGGTACAGACCATAACAACAGACACCTCAAGGTACAGACATAACAACAGACAGCTCAAGGTACAGACATAACAACAGACACCTCAAGGTACAGGCATAACAACAGACACCTCAAGGTACAGACATAACAACAGACACCTCAAGGTACAGACATAACAACAGACACCTCAAGGCACAGACCATAACAACAGACACCTCAAGGTACAGACCATAACAACAGACACCTCAAGGTACAGACATAACAACAGACACCTCAAGGTACAGACATAACAACAGACACCTCAAGGTACAGACATAACAACAGACACCTCAAGGTACAGACCATAACAACAGACACCTCAAGGTACAGACCATAACAACAGACACCTCAAGGTACAGACATAACAACAGACACCTCAAGGTACAGACCATAACAACAGACACCAGAGGCCTGTACTACGAAGCCGGAGTTTCTCTTAGCGAGCTAACTTCAGGGTAAACTCTGGGTTTCCGGTCCTACGACGCTGGTTCTCTTCTTAGCGGGCTAGATCTCCATGGTAACTGATGCTGAGCGGCTAACCTGGTCCGGAGCAGGTTAGGTTGCAGGCTAAGAGATCAAGTCAGTGAAAGCACCGCCTGCTGACCAATCAGAGCTCAGTGTGCGGAGTTTAAAGCGATCAAGTCATATTACAGGAGAAAGGAAATACAGAGAAACTGCCGTTGCAGGAAAGACGGCCGGCAGAAATCACCGACTGTGTGAACGTGAACATGAATAGAATATCACCTCCCATCTTCAGAGCAATCTGACTGTTATAACATTAGCGTTAAGAAAGCTTACTGAAATATCTGCCACAACACAAGTAACCGGATCAAAGTAACATGACGTACAGTCCACTGTGAGTGCAGACGTCGATGTGTCCCATTATCATTCATATCACATCACATCATAATGTATCATATATCTCCTTATCTGAGTCAGCTGAGCCGGATCTGGCCGTGCAACACTCACAGTGTCACATACTGTATGCAGAAGGATTATTTTAAGCAACACATTAAGTTGAGGAAACACTCGAGTCAAATGTAATGAAAGTCAGATCGTGTCTTAGACGGGGCAGTGATATCATAAACCTGTTAATGGACGCATTCAAACACTTGTTCTGTCACCAGCTGTATTCACCTCGCAGGTGCAGCTATGTGGCTTTGATCCTGGATCAAGTGTTTAAGTCATGGATGTTTAAAGTTTAACTTCTTCATATTTGTCTAATATTATAGTTCACTTTTCATTCAGGAAGTATGACGCTGCGCTGTCAGTGCGCTTCTCCATGTTTGTGATTGGTCGAATGTTGCTAGCCCCGCCCCTTTCATGTGAACGCGCACCTAACTAGATAGGACACGGCTGGCTTGAGCGATCCACTTGATAACCCGCGTCGTAGGACCGCTTAGCGAGAGCGCGTATGATTTGGATTAGGCCAACCGGCTAACTCAAACATATCCAGGTTATGTTGAACCGGCTTCATAGTACAGGCCTCTGATGTACATAACAACAGACACCTCAAGGTACATAACAACAGACACCTCAAGGTACATAACAACAGACACCTGAAGGTACATAACAACAGACACCTGGAGGTACAGACCATAACAACAGACACCTGGAGGTACAGACCATAACAACAGACACCTCAAGGTACAGACCATAACAACAGACACCTCAAGGTACAGAACAACAGACAGCTGGAGGTACAGACCATAACAACAGACACCTGAAGGTACCAGACACCTCAAGGTACATAACAACAAACACCTGAAGGTACAGACCATAACAACAGACACCTGGAGGTACCAGACACCTCAAGGTACATAACAACAAACACCTGAAGGTACAGACCATAACAACAGACACCTCAAGGTACAGAACAACAGACACCTCAAGGTACATAACAACAGACACCTCAAGGTACATAACAACAGACACCTGGAGGTACAGAACAACAGACACCTCAAGGTACATAACAACAGACACCTGGAGGTACAGACCATCATACTAAGAAATAAAATCAAAGTATATCTGTTAGGAAACTCTCACTGGTCTCCGGCTCGAGCTTCAACATCAGGGTCCATGTATCTGTGATCCTCTCCAGAATGGAAGTAGTCATCACATACAGAGCATCAACTAGTTCCTGAACAGTGTCCTTCACATGCTGATATCCAAGAGAGGGAGTTACACAGTCACAAGATGGAGGGATAGAAAGCAGTATTCAATGTTTACTTCAGATTAGCTCCACGTCAGAAATGATCCTGCTTGTCATATGTCTATCTCCATAGAGGCTGAATCATCATGTTAATCACATAGCTATCATATGCCTCAAACAGTCCTGATGCTCTTCTAGGTAATCATACATCCTGTCATGATCACAGCTACAGTTGGGAGACCTTTGTTAGCATGCTACTCTCAGACTGGAAGAGGACATTCAGTGTTTTCCACACTGTAAATAATAATACAAATAATCAAAGTCAACTTTATGGTCAATCTTCCAGTTTGTGTGTACAGAGAGATCGATATACCGTTTCCCACAAACCCGAATACAAAATACAAATATATATAAAAATACGTACACAAATATGTATATATATATATACACAATCAACAGACACATGTATACATATGCACACATTAAGACATAAATAACAGCACTTCAATATGTTAGGGAATGTGCATGATAGTAGAAATAATAATTACACATGAAATGCAGAATGTTGCAGAAACATCACATCAGTATTGAGCATACTGCAAATACACATATATATATATTAAATGGGTTTTAAATATAAAGAAATTATGAAGGGAATTTATTTTCAATGATAATAAATACAATAATATTTTAAGAATTAAATGAACTAATATAAAAATACATTATATTTGAGATTATTTAATTTAATATATGTTATTATATATGGTGCATTGCTGGAGGAGCTCAGGTCAGAAGAGCATATGATGATAACACCTTTGAATTTGGAGTAATGTTATGATGTGTTTAATTTTGTGTGTGTGTGTGTGTGTGTGTGTGTGTGTGTGTGTGTGTGTGTGTGTGTGTCAGACGGAGACGGACGTGGTGTTCCTCATCACCGCGGTGCTCGTGCTCATCACGCTGTTACCCATGATCCCTCAGGCCGGAAAACAGCACATCTACGACTTCTTCGACGTGTTCGGACGCCTCGCATCCTGGAGCTATAGGAACCCTGGTGACACACACACACACACACTCACACACACACTCACGCACACACACCATCAATGTATACTTACTGTTCTGGTTTTATACTGTGATTGGCTGCAGGTCAGGTGCCGGTGGAGCACCTGGTGCACCTGCAGGCGGGGGTTTACTCTCTGTTCCACCGGCTGTACGGCATGTTCCCCTGCAACTTCATGTCCTACCTGAGGCTGCACTACAGCATGAAGGAGAACCTGGACGTCTTCCAGGAGGTCGTCAAGGTGAGAGCTCGTTAACCACAGAAAACACACCTACTGCACCTTCAACATCTACAACACAACTACACATAGTGTCAGCTCTCACAGGAGGTCGTCAAGGTGAGAGCTCCTCCTTTACTTTCAATGATCAGACATTTATTTACATTTATAATACGTTACGGCCCCACAAAAAAACACCTGATCAGTGGGGGCCCTCATTAGTCTGATGTGGTTAAGGATAGTGTTGTAGACAAGACCACCTTAACCAAGACCAAGTCAAGACCAAGTCAAGACCACCTTAACCAAGACCAAATCAAGACCAAGACAAGACCAAGACTTTAAGAGGTCGAGACCAAGACCAAGACTTTAAGAGGTCGAGACCAAGACCAAGACTTTAAGAGGTCGAGACCAAGACAAAGACTTTAAGAGGTCGAGAGAAAGACAAGACTTTAAGAGGTCGAGACCAAGACAAGACCAAGACTTTAAGAGGTCGAGACCAAGACAAAGACTTTAAGAGGTCGAGATAAAGACAAGACTTTAAGAGGTCGAGACCAAGACAAGACTTTAAGAGGTCGAGACCAAGACCAAGACTTTAAGAGGTCGAGAGAAAGACAAGACTTTAAGAGGTCGAGACCAAGACAAGACCAAGACTTTAAGAGGTCGAGACCAAGACAAAGACTTTAAGAGGTCGAGACCAAGACTTTAAGAGGTCGAGACCAAGACAAAGACTTTAAGAGGTCGAGACCAAGACAAGACTTTAAGAGGTCGAGACCAAGACAAGACCAAGACTTTAAGAGGTCGAGACCAAGACAAGACTTTAAGAGGTCGAGACCAAGACAAGACCAAGACTTTAAGAGGTCGAGACGTAGACAAGATCAAGACTTTAAGAGGTCGAGACCAAGACAAGACTTTAAGAGGTCGAGACCAAGACAAGACCAAGACTTTAAGAGGTCGAGACGTAGACAAGATCAAGACTTTAAGAGGTCGAGACCAAGACAAGACCAAGATTTTAAGAGGTCGAGACCAAGACAAGACTTTAAGAGGTCGAGACCAAGACAAGACCAAGACTTTAAGAGGTCGAGACCAAGACAAGACTTTAAGAGGTCGAGACCAAGACAAGACCAAGACTTTAAGAGGTCGAGACCAAGACCAAGACTTTAAGAGGTCGAGACCAAGACAAGACCAAGACTTTAAGAGGTCGAGACCAAGACAAGACTTTAAGAGGTCGAGACCAAGACAAGACCAAGACTTTAAGAGGTCGAGACCAAGACAAGACCAAGACTTTAAGAGGTCGAGACGTAGACAAGATCAAGACTTTAAGAGGTCGAGACCAAAGACTACGGCAGGGTGAGACCGAATCAAGGCCAGATCCAGACTAGTGTGAATCCAACACTTCATAATACACTCACAATAAAATGTGGAAGATTCCAGAGTCAGTTTGATCTGGCCTTGAGACCCAGAGTCTCCAGTACTTCAACACTAGAGAAGGAATCAGAATGCATGAAACAACTGCTAAATATAAACCGTTTTATTGTGCAAACGTTGTGTACCACATACAACTAACAACAACAGCCTGAACTGTAAACAAAGCCCCTCTCCCCTGAAACTGCAGAGTGCACATTTAAATACTTCCCCAGGGGACTCCTTTCACTGTCGCACCGCTCCAGCACCCTACGCACTTTGTCAACGGTATTGCGGTATATGAAAGATTTATATCATACGGTGTAAAGATCGCGGTGTTCAGTATGAAGCGGTTAACCCCCAGCACTACTACAGCTTATAAACATAAATATACTGAGAGGAAGTGTGAGCAGTGAGAGGAACGATCTGTAGGGTCTTTATTATGTTTATGTGCATCTTATACAATGTTCATGAACTAAATAGAATAGCAGAAGGGATGTTTCGTAGGCATAGTTCACAGAGTGAGGGACCTGCAGGTGTAAAGTGTTCACAGTCCCAGCTCGGATCAGCAGCAGGAGGAGGAGCAGCTGCTGAGCTTCTCAGGACAGCTGAGACTCCAACCAGCAGATCTGATACACGACCAGAGGGGGGGGGGTATCCAGGGAACACTCACTATTACTCAGATTACATTTGTGTTAGACTGTGCTAAAGTCATAGCTTTGAGACAAATGATCACGTTTTGTTCTCCTCACTGGTGATTACCGCTCTCCCTCTGGCTCTGTGTAATTCACCTGCAGCTCTAATGTAGAATGGGATTATAATGTGATGTTTTTTCCTGTAACGGAGGGAGCTGAACATGTCCGGACCCGAGGGTTGCCGGTTCGAGTCCCCGAACAGACCCAGCGTGACGTCAGGACGGGTCTTAAACCCTGACATGACTCAGCAGTTTAGCACTTCGTGTTTATTGATAAAGTTGTTTCTCTCTCTCTCTCAGCCGATGTTGGAACATGTACGGGTTCACCCGGAGCTGGTCACAGGGACTCAGGACTACGAGCTGGACCCGTCCCGGTGGAGGTGCTACGAGGTGCACGACATCGTGATCGAGTGCTCTCGAGTCTCTCTGGATCCTCTGGAGTCGTCCTGCGAGGAGGACGCCTACTCCTCCCTCAGAGAGCCCCCCCCCCCCCCTCCCCCTCCCCCCTGCCTCACCTGAGCCTCAGCCAGGACACCGTCAGCAGCTCAGGTGTGTGTGTGTGTGTGTGTTTGTACAGTGCGTGTTTGTGTGTGTGTTTGTACAGTGTGTGGTTGTATACAGTGTGTGTGTATACAGTGTGTGTGTGTGTGTGTGTGTGTGTGTGTGTGTGTGTGTGTGTGTGTGTGTGTGTGTGTACAGTGAGTTAACATTAACCTATCTGTTTGATCAACAGGAAGTTCTCTGCTGACCTCCTCTCAACTCACACTCAGCTCCTCAGACATGCAGGTAACTCCTTACCTCCTTCCTTCCTTCCTTCCATCTTTCCTCCCTCCTTCCTTCCATCCATCTTTTCCTTCCTTCCTTCCTCCCTTCCTTCCTCCTTCCTTCCTTCCATCCATCTTTCCTTCCTTCCTTCCTCCTCCTTTCCTCCCCCCTTGCCCCTACATGTTGTTTATTATGAGTTTGTGTCTCAGGTTGATGATGTCACCTGGAGCCCCTCCTCTCGGTGTGGTTTGTCGACGCCCCCTCCTGAACCTGCTGCTCCTGGCCACGCACCCCCGCTGAGCAGGACCGCATCCATCTCAGGTGAGACTTAGAGACAGGTGAGACTGGTGAGACAGGTGAGACAGGTGAGACACTGTGAGACTGGTGAGACACTGTGAGACAGGTGAGACACTGTGAGACAGGTGAAACTATGAGACAGGTGAGAAACTGTGTGACAGGTGAGACACTGTGAGACAGGTGAGAGACTATGAGACAGGTGAGACACTGTGAGACAGGTGAGACATTGTGAGACAGCAGGTGAGACGGTGAGAGACTATGAGAGACTATGAGACAGGTGAGACACTGTGAGACAGGTGAGAGACTATGAGACAGGTGAGACACTGTGAGACAGGTGAGAGACTATGAGACAGGTGAGACACTGTGAGACAGGTGAGACACTGTGAGACAGCAGGTGAGACGGTGAGAGACTATGAGACAGGTGAGACACTGTGAGACAGGTGAGACACTATGAGACAGCAGGTGAGACTGTGAGACAGGTGAGACAGCAGGTGGACACTGTGAGACAGGTGAGACACTGTGAGACAGGTGAGAGACTATGAGACAGGTGAGACACTGTGAGACAGGTGACACTGTGAGACAGGTGAGACACTGTGAGACTGGTGAGACACTATGAGACAGCAGGTGAGACACTGTGAGACAGGTGAGACAGCAGTTGGGACAATGTGAGACAGGTGAGACACGGTGAGACACTGAAACAGGTGAAACACTGTGAGACAGGTGAGACACTGTGAGACAGGTGAGACACTATGAGACAGCAGGTGAGACACTGTGAGACAGGTGAGACAGCAGGTGGGACACTGTGAGACAGGTGAGACACTGTGAGACAGGTGAGAGACTATGAGACAGGTGAGACACTGTGAGACAGGTGACACTGTGAGACAGGTGAGACACTGTGAGACTGGTGAGACAGGTGAGACACGGTGAGACACTGTGAAACAGGTGAAACACTGTGAGACAGGTGAGACACTGTGAGACTGGTGAGACAGGTGAGACACGGTGAGACACTGTGAAACAGGTGAGACACTGTGAGAGTGAGACTGGTGAGACAGGTGAGACACTGTGAGACAGGTGAGACACTATGAGACACTGTGAGACAGGTGAGACACTGTGAGACAGGTGATATGTGTAAATATTAATAATAAATGTCTCTCTGAATCTCCAGGTGTGAAATGTCCCTCGTCAGCCACCGTCCAGGTTGCTCTGACTGAAGAGATCCAAGATGGCAGTCAGACTCCTGACAAATACAACCAGGTGAGATCAAGCTCCTCCCCCTCTTCCTCCTCTTCTTCCTCCTCCTCTTCCTCACAGAGAGGCTTTTATTCTGAAGGAGTCTCTTTCCTCCTCACAGGTGAAGCTGTTCTCAGAGTCCATTCAGCCAATCCCAGAGGAGCAGGGGCGGGGCCAAAGTGATGACATCACCACTGAAGGTGATCAGCTGATCATTAGCTGTGCAGGTAATTTACATGAAGAAACGACTTGTATGATCTTTCTGTACTTTACAGGTCTGACACTCAGGTACTTCTAGTTCAGTGTTTCTCAAAACTTTTTCATACCAAGGACCACTTGACCAATAAAAGAACACTCACGGACCACTAGGGGGCGCTCACGGACCACCAGTGGTCCGCGGACCACCTTGAGAAGCACTGATGTACTTATACTCTCATATACTCTCCCCTGTGTCTGCAGACGTCCT
>CM062269.1:938606-946106 GCA_031216635.1 Dissostichus eleginoides | reverse complement strand
GAAATATGGCAGTTGAATGTCTTTTCAAGACAATTGTTTGTTGAGCATGGCTTTTGAATTGTACGGCTTTGGCTCTCCGTGTATTCAAATCGAAGAGGCATGTCGTCCTGTAAAGAACCGAAGGTTGTTAATAGCAGTTATGCTTAGGGTACTTCAATTGTGCAACCAAGGACTTTCTTTTCGTTCCTGCTCAAAGTTTGTCCGGTCACAATGGAAAATATAAAGGGATTTCTTTCCTTGCTTGATTTTGATTTGATTTTTAGTGCAATGGTTGAGCGCATTGCCGTGGTCATTGATCGTAGTTCTCCTTCAATGATTTGAAGCATGCACTTGGTAGCTTTATCATGGATGTTATAATGATGACCGTACGAAAGTTCAGTTGCCATGGTTCAGGGACGCGCTTATCCGAAAGTGTTTCCAAGGGCCTCTTGGTGGCATCCTCGTTCATGAGTTGATTGATGCTTGCCTCCTTTGGTGAATAAAGGCTGGCTGTTATTGAAAATGCTCCCCGTCGGGGAATCGAACCCCGGTCTTCTGGGTTTCATTCAAGCTTGGCTCTGTGTGTGTGGCAATAGCGCATTTAGTGTGTGTGAGAGAGAGAGAGAGAGAGAGAGAGAGAGAGAGAGAGAGAGAGAGTGCACCGGTGCCAGCAGGGACCATGTTGTTAGCATCTGGTTAGCTAGCTGCACTAACGGATATTAGGAGCTGTTTCCACAACAAGCTGGAGGAGAGTGAGAGTCCTCTCCTGACAGACTGAGAGTCCTCTCCTCTCAGACTGAGAGTCCTCTCCTGACAGACTGAGAGGCCTCTCCTGACAGACTGAGAGTCCTCTCCTCTCAGACTGAGAGTCCTCTCCTGACAGACTGAGAGTCCTCTTCTGACAGACTGAGAGTCCTCTCCTCTCAGACTGAGAGTCCTCTCCTGACAGACTGAGAGTCCTCTCCTCTCAGACTGAGAGTCCTCTCCTGACAGACTGAGAGTCCTCTCCTGACAGACTGAGAGTCCTCTCCTCTCAGACTGAGAGTCCTCTCCTGACAGACTGAGAGTCCTCTCCTGACAGACTGAGAGTCCTCTCCTCTCAGACTGAGAGTCCTCTCCTGACAGACTGAGAGTCCTCTCCTGACAGACTGAGAGTCCTCTCCTGACAGACTGAGAGGCTCAGTGAGCTAAAGGACTCTCTGAGTGTTTAGATAGTTCACTTTAGTCTAAGTTATCTCCGGGTCTCAAACGGTTTGGTCACGAATTATTCAAAAGATTATTTCCGAGCCACACGTTCATATGATCTTTATAGTTGTAAAAAGAAATAAGAGAATAAATAAAAAACAGGTATGAAATACTATCTGACAGTAAAACAAGAATACAGTTTGAAAGGGGAGTGATTAGTAGAATATCTATAAAGAAAAAGTACATCAGTTTCCAGTTCTGCTTCATCTGGTGTTGAGAGATGTTTCCATAGATCTCTCCATGTTGCTCTCAGAGTGCACCAGATTGATGCTTTCAACTTCAGTATTTAAAAACACATCTTCCCGGGGGAGCATGCCCCCGGACCCCCCTAGAGGAGGTGAGGACCCCCCTAGAGGAGGTGAGGACCCCCCTAGAGGAGGTGAGGACCCCCCTAGAGGAGGTGAGGACCCCCCTATAAGAGGTGAGGACTGCCCTAGAGGAGGTAAGGACCCCCTATAGGAGGTGAGGACCCCCCTAGAGGAGGTAAGGACCCCCCTAGAGGAGGTGAGGACCCCCCTATAGGAGGTAAGGACCCCCCTATAGGAGTTGAGGACCCCCCTAGAGGAGGTAAGGACCCCCCTAGAGGAGGTTAGGACCCCCCTATAGGAGGTGAGGACCCCCCTATAGGAGTTGAGGACCCCCTAGAGGAGGTAAGGACCCCCCTAGAGGAGGTGAGGACCCCCCTATAGGAGTTGAGGACCGCCCTAGAGGAGGTGAGGACCCCCTAGAGGAGGTGAGGACCCCCCTAGAGGATGTTAGGTCCACCCACTTTACCTCTGCTTACACCTATGCTGCTGTGAGCTGATTATCGAGCATTCTTTGTAACAGTCGCAGGTGTACTGTGTGTGTGTGTGTGTGTGTGTGTGTGTGTGTGTGTGTGTGTGTGGAGTGTTGCAGTAGAACATTCCACTGTAGCCCGGTACCTTGTTGGGAAACCCCACATGTTGGAGCACCCTCTATGAAACGTCAAGCTACCCCACAGCACCCCCAAAAGAAAATCTCGGGTACGGCCACTGTGGGCTAAGCCCCGAATGTTTCCAGGTCCAGGAAACGCCCCTGTGTGGGGCTTCAGATGAGGCTCCCTCCGCGGCATCATCATCTTCGATGACGGTGAGGATGGCCACAGACACACCTCTGAGCAATCGTTCTTCATGGTCAGTGTCCTGAGGAAAGTCAAACATGCATGAATGAGTGCTCTGGAAAACTAAACGACAAAATACATATCCACTGATTGGAGCTTTAGCACCAAGCTACTGAGTCTTACCATTCAGCTTGTGGAAGTTATAATTGCAACTCAACAGCACGGCTGCTAACCCACCAACCTTGTTGTGCCGAGTTCTATAAAGAAGTATTTTCTGACAAAGAACACCAGACAACGATGGCCAGCTGTATCGGGTTGGCTGTTGCTCAAACAGCGCTGATATTTAGTTTTGATTTTGGGTGAACTCATGGCGCTCGGGTTCATGAGGTGAAAACATCTCTGGGCTCAAAATTAAATCTTACACAAAGTGTATTATGCATAAAATGATTAGCATAAGCTATGAGGTCATAAGCTACATTAAGCAATATTACTTGTATTGTGTAAGTGTATTTCCTACAGTTAGTATTACTTACCAAACACTCCAGAAGAAACTTGGTTGTGTCATCTCGGCAGGCCTCTCAGTGCTGCTGTCTTTCGGTGAGACACAATGAGAGGACTCTCAGTCCGACAGGAGTACCCAGTGGAAACGCACAAACATATCAATTAGTTTAGTGCCGTAGTGAATTTATACAAAATCCGACGTTCTGTATAGTAATGAGGAGGATCAAGAACAGGTCAGATCCCAGGAACATGCTTCAGTAAAAGACTGGCTAAACAAAACAAAAACAAAACCTGCAATCCTGTGGACAATTTTAATTTCTACTTTTACAAATTAAAATACTGTTATAGTTCAAATTCCACCAACTAAGAACACCAAGCAATGACTTTTAACATCCATTTTTACTGAAGCCTCTCCATCAAAGCGTTGTTGCTCCTACAAATGTTAGGCGAAGGCAGGGCCGTGGGAAGTAGGGGTGCTGAGGGTGCTGCAGCACCCCCTGATGGAGGAAAGGGAATCTGCACGTCCACAAGATTAAATGGAAATATAATACAAAAAAACCAATTTTCAGCCTTGATGTAACAACATTCATAATTAAGTAAAGATAACACCCTTTTCACCCCGGTTACATTTTCCATTTGCCCTGTACGATGGGCGCTGTGATGAAAGTGGGGGATGTTGGCTTATCAGGCGCCTCACAGCCAGAGAGAGAGAGAGAGAGAGAGAGAGAGAGAGAGAGAGAGAGAGAGAGAGAGAGAGAAGAGAGAGTGAGAGTGAGAGTGAGAGTGAGAGTGAGAGTGAGAGTGAGAGTGAGTGAGAGAGAGTGAGAGAGTGAGAGAGTGAGAGAGTGAGAGAGTGAGAGAGTGAGAGAGTGAGAGAGTGAGTGAGTGAGTGAGTGAGTGAGTGAGTGAGTGAGTGAGGGGGGGCGCACCGGTACCGGCGGGGATTGTTGTTAGCTTCTGCTGCGCTAACGGATAAAATAAGCTGTTTCTACAATAATGTGGAGGAGAGCTCTCTCTCCTGTCAGACTGAGAGGCTCAGGGAGCTAAAGGACTCTCTCCTGTCAGACTGAGAGGCTCAGGGAGCTAAAGGACTCTCTCCTGACAGACTGAGAGGCTCAGGGAGCTAAAGGACTCTCTCCTGTCAGACTGAGAGGCTCAGGGAGCTAAAGGACTCTCTCCTGACAGACTGAGAGGCTCAGGGAGCTAAAGGACTCTCTCCTGTCAGACTGAGAGGCTCAGGGAGCTAAAGGACTCTCTCCTGTCAGACTGAGAGCTCTCTCCTGTCAGACTGAGAGGCTCAGTGAACTAAAGGACTCTCTCCTGTCAGACTGAGAGGCTCAGGGAGCTAAAGGACTCTCTCCTGACAGACTGAGAGGCTCAGGGAGCTAAAGGACTCTCTCCTGACAGACTGAGAGGCTCAGGGAGCTAAAGGACTCTCTCCTGTCAGACTGAGAGGCTCAGGGAGCTAAAGGACTCTCTCCTGTCAGACTGAGAGGCTCAGGGAGCTAAAGGACTCTCTCCTGTCAGACTGAGAGGCTCAGGGAGCTAAAGGACTCTCTCCTGTCAGACTGAGAGGCTCAGGGAGCTAAAGGACTCTCTCTTGTCAGACTGAGAGGCTCAGGGAGCTAAAGGACTCTCTGAGGGTTAGTTCACTTTAGTCTAAGTTATCTCCGTGGGTCTCAAACGGTTCGATCACAATGTATGTAAACAAATATTTCCAAGGTACTCCTTTATAATTATTGCGATCAATAAAAACAGGTTTGAAATCATTCCAATGTATACTATAGGACAGTAAACCAAACATATCGTTTAAAACTGGAGAGATTAAAGAATATGCATAAATAAATCAATGTTACGGTAAAATAAGATATAAATGAACAACAAAAATAAAATAAGTTACATTGATTTGTTATTGGCTATGGTGGGTGATTGGTTATGTCCACATACTTATTTGATTATTAGAATGTAAACCGATCTTTTCCATATGGGTGTTTAGAGTTGTACCCCTTAGATCTAGTCTCTGGTAATTCAGCTCAAAGTGCACCAGATTGAATTATTTTACTTTAAAATGTTAAAAACAATCTTCCCGGGGGGGCATACCCCCGGACCCCCCTAGAGGATGTGATCCCCACAGCATCCCCCATTTCAAACATGTTCCCACGGCTATGGGCGAAGGAGCATTTCATATTTTCAAACGGGGGGAAGGGCTTTGGTGGACCCGGCTCCGGCCATTTTCCCCTCAACGTTTGCATGCTCTTAGATGGAAGCACTTCACTCACTCGTTCATCAAGTTCTTCCAAGAGGTCTTCCATCTTCTGTCCAAAAGCTCCCTTCCTAGCCCGGTACAGTTTCAGCATGCAAGGCACATGTTTGTCAAAGGCTGCACCGAACGTCCCCAGGGGGTCTTTGCTGGTGATCCCATGAAATTCTCCAGATATCTGAAAAACACAATAACAACACAATGTCATTTCATTGTAACCACAATGTCATGTTTTTTCTGTGCAGCAAATTCCTAGCTGTCTTGTTCAAAGTCTGCGCCATCTTAAGGGGATAGTTTGGATGTTTTGAATTGAAAAAAAAAATTGGTATTACAATTTTGGGGACTGATTGGAAAGTGGGGCGTAGTGTGTTGGAGGGGCCTGTGGTGGAGGGTTAGGGCAGGGTATAGTACAGTTTGCCAATTCAAGGTTCAAGGTTCTTTATTGTCAAACTAACATAGCTACAGAGTAATTATGTCGTTGAAAATCTTAGGTCACAGGCTTCTCCCACAATGCAACACAATAACACAGATAAGCAGACAATATTAAAGCAATATTAAAGTATATTATATTAAAAGTAATACAAAAAGAAAAATAGTTCGAAATAAAGTGATAAAAGAAAGTGGAATAGGTCAATACGAGTCTATATACAGGTTATTGGAATGATTATTAGATAATAGATAGATATTACTAAGTAGCAGATGGATGTTATGAAATTGTTTCAGCAGTTCAGGTGTTGAACAGTCTTATTGCCTGCGGGATGAAGCTGTCTCTGAATCTGGTTGTTCTTGTCCGGATGCTGCGGTAAAGCCTGCCAGACGGCAGCAGGCTGAGCAGTTTGTGGCTGGGGGGATGGGGGTCTTTGATCATCCTGAGGGATTTCTTCCTGAGCCGCTGGGAGTAGAGGTCCTCCATGGATGGCAGCTCCGTCCTGGAGATGATGTGCAGTTTTCACCGCCCTCTGTAAAGCCTTACGATGAAGGGCGGTGCAGCTGCCGTACCAGGCCGTGATGCAGCCAGTTGACTGACATACACCGTCAGTGTGTCCATCAGACAGAGGGCTGCTGAGCCTCCTGTCCTCATGAACACATCTGTCCATCAGACAGAGGGCTGCTGAGCCTCCTGTCCTCATGAACACATCTGTCCGTCAGACAGAGGGCTGCTGAGCCTCCTGTCATCATGAACACATCTGTCCATCAGACAGAGGGCTGCTGAGCCTCCTGTCATCATGAACACATCTGTCCATCAGACAGAGGGCTGCTGAGCCTCATGTCATCATGAACACATCTGTCCGTCACACAGAGGGCTGCTGAGCCTCCTGTCCTCATGAACACATCTGTCCGTCAGACAGAGGGCTGCTGAGCCTCCTGTCCTCATGAACACATCTGTCCGTCAGACAGAGGGCTGCTGAGCCTCCTGTCCTCATGAACACATCTGTCCATCAGACAGAGGGCTGCTGAGCCTCCTGTCCTCATGAACACATCTGTCCATCAGACAGAGGGCTGCTGAGCCTCCTGTCCTCATGAACACATCTGTCCATCAGACAGAGGGCTGCTGAGCCTCCTGTCCTCATGAACACATCTGTCCATCAGACAGAGGGCTGCTGAGCCTCCTGTCCTCATGAACACATCTGTCCATCAGACAGAGGGCTGCTGAGCCTCCTGTCCTCATGAACACATCTGTCCATCAGACAGAGGGCTGCTGAGCCTCCTGTCATCATGAACACATCTGTCCATCAGACAGAGGGCTGCTGAGCCTCCTGTCCTCATGAACACATCAGTCCATCAGACAGAGGGCTGCTGAGCCTCCTGTCCTCATGAACACATCTGTCCATCAGACAGAGGGCTGCTGAGCCTCCTGTCCTCATGAACACATCTGTCCATCAGACAGAGGGCTGCTGAGCCTCCTGTCATCATGAACACATCTGTCCGTCAGACAGAGGGCTGCTGAGCCTCCTGTCATCATGAACACATCTGTCCGTCAGACAGAGGGCTGCTGTGCCTCCTGTCATCATGAACACATCTGTCCGTCAGACAGAGGGCTGCTGAGCCTCCTGTCATCATGAACACATCTGTCCGTCAGACAGAGGGCTGCTGAGCCTCCTGTCCTCATGAACACATCTGTCCGTCAGACAGAGGGCTGCTGAGCCTCCTGTCCTCATGAACACATCTGTCCGTCAGACAGAGGGCTGCTGAGCCTCCTGTCCTCATGAACACATCTGTCCATCAGACAGAGGGCTGCTGAGCCTCCTGTCCTCATGAACACATCTGTCCATCAGACAGAGGGCTGCTGAGCCTCCTGTCATCATGAACACATCTGTCCATCAGACAGAGGGCTGCTGAGCCTCCTGTCATCATGAACACATCTGTCCATCAGACAGAGGGCTGCTGAGCCTCCTGTCATCATGAACACATCTGTCCATCACACAGAGGGCTG
>CM062269.1:923606-933606 GCA_031216635.1 Dissostichus eleginoides | reverse complement strand
TGAAGCTGGTTCAGAGGAGACTGGGAGAAATCGACTGTTTCAGCAGGGTGAGGCCTTCAGGGACCAACTGTTAATATTCTGTCTGATAGCAGGGTGAGGCCTTCAGGGACCAACAACTGTTAATATTCTGTCTGATAGCAGGGTGAGGCCTTCAGGGACCAACAACTGTTAATATTCTGTCTGATAGTAGGGTGAGGCCTTCAGGGACCAACTGTTAATATTCATTCTGATAGCAGGGTGAGGCCTTCAGGGACCAACAACTGTTAATATTCTGTCTGATAGCAGGGTGAGGCCTTCAGGGACCAACTGTTAATATTCTGTCTGATAGCAGGGTGAGGCCTTCAGGGACCAACAACTGTTAATATTCTGTCTGATAGCAGGGTGAGGCCTCCAAGGACCAACAACTGTTAATATTCTGTCTGATAGCAGGATGAGGCCTTCAGGGACCAACTGTTAATATTCTGTCTGATAGCAGGGTGAGGCCTTCAGGGACCAACTGTTAATATTCTGTCTGGTAGCAGGGTGAGGCCTTCAGGGACCAACTGTTAATATTCTGTCTGAAAGCAGGGTGAGGCCTTCAGGGACCAACTGTTAATATTCTGTCTGAAAGCAGGGTGAGGCCTTCAGGGACCAACTGTTAATATTCTGTCTGATAGCAGGGTGAGGCCTTCAGGGACCAACAACTGTTAATATTCTGTCTGATAGCAGGGTGAGGCCTTCAGGGACCAACGACTAACGACTGTTAATATTCTGTCTGAAAGCAGGGTGAGGCCTTCAGGGACCAACTGTTAATATTCTGTCTGATAGCAGGGTGAGGCCTTCAGGGACCAACGACTGTTAATATTATGTCTGATAGCAGGGTGAGGCCTTCAGGGACCAACTGTTAATATTCTGTCTGATAGCAGGGTGAGGCCTTCAGGGACCAACAACTGTTAATATTCTGTCTGATAGCAGGGTGAGGCCTTCAGGGACCAACAACTGTTAATATTCTGTCTGATAGCAGGGTGAGGCCTTCAGGGACCAACAACTGTTAATATTCTGTCTGATAGTAGGGTGAGGCCTTCAGGGACCAACTGTTAATATTCATTCTGATAGCAGGGTGAGGCCTTCAGGGACCAACAACTGTTAATATTCTGTCTGATAGCAGGGTGAGGCCTTCAGGGACCAACTGTTAATATTGTGTCTGATAGCAGGGTGAGGCCTTCAGGGACCAACAACTGTTAATATTCTGTCTGATAGCAGGTTGAGGCCTTCAAGGACCAACAACTGTTAATATTCTGTCTGATAGCAGGATGAGGCCTTCAGGGACCAACTGTTAATATTCTGTCTGATAGCAGGGTGAGGCCTTCAGGGACCAACTGTTAATATTCTGTCTGGTAGCAGGGTGAGGCCTTCAGGGACGAACTGTTAATATTCTGTCTGAAAGCAGGGTGAGGCCTTCAGGGACCAACTGTTAATATTCTGTCTGAAAGCAGGGTGAGGCCTTCAGGGACCAACTGTTAATATTCTGTCTGATAGCAGGTGAGGCCTTCAGGGACCAACAACTGTTAATATTCTGTCTGATAGCAGGGTGAGGCCTTCAGGACCAACGACTGTTAATATTCTGTCTGAAAGCAGGGTGAGGCCTTCAGGGACCAACTGTTAATATTCTGTCTGATAGCAGGGTGAGGCCTTCAGGGACCAACGACTGTTAATATTCTGTCTGAAAGCAGGGTGAGGCCTTCAGGGACCAACTGTTAATATTCTGTCTGATAGCAGGGTGAGGCCTTCAGGGACCAACAACTGTTAATATTCTGTCTGATAGCAGGGTGAGGCCTTCAGGGACCAACTGTTAATATTCTGTCTTAAAGCAGGGTGAGGCCTTCAGGGACCAACAATTGTTAATATTCTGTCTGATAGCAGGGTGAGGCCTACCAACGTTAATATTATTGGTCTCGAGACCACTTTTTAACGATCTTGGTCTTGTCTCGGAACCGACTGCATTTGGTCTCGGTCTTGTCTCGGTCTCAGACCTATAGGTCTCCAGATTTTATGTCAAGACCGGTCGAGACCGGTCGAGACCGTTCTCATTGTAGATCCATAGTCGAGACCACGGCTGTTGCTGGGGATGTGATTGGATGTAAAACGCCCTGTTTAAAAAATTCAACCAATAACGTGACTCCGAATCTTTGCCCTCATGCGCCGCAATGTTTGTAAACATGGCATTGGTCTGTATACTGGCTGCTACCCCCCCACCTGTCCCCCTTCACACACACTCAAATGGTCTTGCAGTGAAGATGTCGCGTAGTGTGTGTGTGTGTGTGTGTGTGTGTGTGCGCGTGGCCTACGAGCTTTCACTGATGCAAACTCCTGAGTGTGAGAGAGAGGGAGAGAGAGAGAGAATGTGTGTGTGTGTGTGTGTGTGTGTGTGTGTGTGTGTGTGTGTGTGTGTGTGTGTTGTGTGTTAAAGGGTTTTCCTTCATGCTGTGTGTTTGTCTACAAAAGTGGTTCCTGGTTGGTTTGTTTTTTGTTTGTTGCTTAGACCTATTTACCGTAAAATGTTTATCATGATGTTTTATATTATGTTCTTACTATTTTACTGTTTTTATATGAAAAGGATAACTTTTTGAAAAAATATGATGAAGTTGAATTTATATCTTACGTATGTGTCTTTTTATGAAGATGTGTATGAAGGTAGATATGGTGCAAAATGCGAGAGCGTGTAAAACCTGATGTGAGCGCTTGCAGAAAAGAAATCTGAGCTTGTGTGCACACATTTACACTTGTATCAAATATCCACGTATCTGTGAACCCAATGTGAAGTCACAGAAGAAAAAAGGTTGGAGAAGTCGTTATTTAATTTAATCTGGCTTCGTATGATTAAAAGTAACACGATCATCGACCCGACGCAGTCCCCCATTGTTGTTGTTGTGAGCGAAGCACGGAGCTAGAACGGGAGCTGCGTTGGTGTGAAAGGGGCAACAGTAGTCACTTGTGTGACTGACCCGAGAGCCTCCTCGTTCTGATAGCTCCGCCCCTTCGCTCCAACCCCCCTCCCTCCCCCCACATCTACAGGTGAAAAATACTTTTGCGACACATTCATCGCAAGAAGTGTAGCAAAAGTCAAGGCCGCAGATTCGTGGATGTATACTGCCACAGAGCAGATTCGTGGATGTATACTGCCACAGAGCAGATTCGTGGATGTATACTGCCACAGAGCAGATTCCTGGATGTATACTGCCACAGAGCAGATTCGTGGATGTATACTGCCACAGAGCAGATTCGTGGATGTATACTGCCACAGAGCAGATTCCTGGATGTATACTGCCACAGAGCAGATTCGTGGATGTATACTGCCACAGAGCAGATTCCTGGATGTATACTGCCACAGAGCAGATTCCTGGATGTATACTGCCACAGAGCAGATTCCTGGATGTATACTGCCACAGAGCAGATTCCTGGATGTATACTGCCACAGAGCAGATTCGTGGATGTATACTGCCACAGAGCAGATTCGTGGATGTATACTGCCACAGAGCAGATTCCTGGATGTATACTGCCACAGAGCAGATTCCTGGATGTATACTGCCACAGAGCAGATTCCTGGATGTATACTGCCACAGAGCAGATTCGTGAAGTTGTAATGACTGATTTGAGAGGTTGTAATAACCAAGTTGCAGTTGTAATGGAAAATATATTAAAAAAATATATATTTTTCTGCAAGTGAACATTTCATCACTAAGTTCATTTTTGTTCTACAAGCTACAAAACTTTTTTTTTTCTTCTGTGACTTCACATTGGGTTCACAGATACGTGGATATTTTATACAAGTGTAAATGTATGCACACAAGCTCAGATTTCTTTTCTGCAAGTGATCACATCAGGTTTTACACGCTCTCGCATTTTGCACCATATCTACCTTCATAATGTGGATCTTTCAGACCAAATTGACTCTGGTATCTTACACATGGTATTGTAAGTGTATCATGTAGTGTTGGATTCACAGTAGTCTGGTTCCGGTCTTGGTCTTGGTCTCGACCTCTTAAAGTCTTGGTCTTGGTCTCGACCTCTTAAAGTCTTGGTCTTGGTGTCGACCTCTTAAAGTCTTGGTCTTGGTGTCGACCTCTTAAAGTCTTGGTCTTGTCTTGGTCTCGACCTCTTAAAGTCTTTGTCTTGGTCTCGACCTCTTAAAGTCTTGGTCTTGGTCTCAACCTCTTAAAGTCTTGTCTTGGTCTCGACCTCTTAAAGTCTTGGTCTTGTCTTGGTCTCTACCTCTTAAAGTCTTGGTCTTGGTCTCGACCTCTTAAAGTCTTGGTCTTGTCTTGGTCTCGACCTCTTAAAGTCTTGGTCTTCTCTTGGTCTCGACCTCTTAAAATCCTGGTCTTGGTCTCGACCTCTTAAAGTCTTGTCTTGTCTTGGTCTCGACATCTTAAAGTCTTGGTCTTCTCTTGGTCTCGACCTCTTAAAGTCTTGGTCTTGGTCTCGACCTCTTAAAGTCTTGGTCTTGGTCTCGACCTCTTAAAGTCTTGGTCTTGATCTCGACCTCTTAAAGTCTTGGTCTTGTCTTGGTCTCGACCTCTTAAAGTCTTGGTCTTGTCTTGGTCTCGACCTCTTAAAGTCTTGTCTTGTCTTGGTCTCGACCTCTTAAAGTCTTGTCTTGGTCTCGACCTCTTAAAGTCTTGGTCTTGGTCTCGACCTCTTAAAGTCTTGGTCTTGGTCTCGACCTCTTAAAGTCTTGTCTTGGTCTCGACCTCTTAAAGTCTTGGTCTTGTCTTGGTCTCGACCTCTTAAAGTCTTGGTCTTGTCTTGGTCTCAACCTCTTAAAGTCTTGGTCTTGTCTTGGTCTCGACCTCTTAAAGTCTTGGTCTTGTCTTGGTCTTGACCTCTTAAGGTCTTGGTCTTGGTCTCGACCTCTTAAAGTCTTGGTCTTGTCTTGGTCTCGACCTCTTAAAGTCTTGGTCTTGGTCTCGACCTCTTATAGTCTTGGTCTTGTCTTGGTCTCGACCTCTTATAGTCTTGGTCTTGTCTTGGTCTCGACCTCTTAAAGTCTTGGTCTTGTCTTGGTCTCGACCTCTTAAAGTCTTGGTCTTGGTCTCGACCTCTTAAAGTCTTGGTCTTGTCTTGGTCTCGACCTCTTAAAGTCTTGGTCTTGTCTTGGTCTCGACCTCTTAAAGTCTTGGTCTTGACTTGGTCTCGACCTCTTAAAGTCTTGGTCTCGACCTCTTAAAGTCTTGGTCTTGACTTGGTCTCGACCTCTTAAAGTCTTGGTCTTGGTCTCGACCTCTTAAAGTCTTGGTCTTGACTTGGTCTCGACCTCTTAAAGTCTTGGTCTTGACTTGGTCTCGAACTCTTAAAGTCTTGGTCTTGGTCTCGACCTCTTAAAGTCTTGGTCTTGTCTTGGTCTCAACCTCTTAAAGTCTTGGTCTTGGTCTCGACGTCTTAAAGTCTTTGTCTTGTCTTGGTCTCGACCTCTTAAAGTCTTGGTCTTGGTCTCGACCTCTTAAAGTCTTGGTCTTGACTTGATCTCGACCTCTTAAAGTCTTGGTCTTGTCTTGGTCTCGACCTCATAAAGTATTGGTCTTGTCTTGGTCTCGAACTCTTAAAGTCTTGGTCTTGACTTGATCTCGACCTCTTAAAGTCTTGGTCTTGTCTTGGTCTCAACCTCTTAAAGTCTTGGTCTTGATCTCGACCTCTTAAAGTCTTGGTCTTGTCTTGGTCTCGACCTCTTAAAGTCTTGGTCTTGGTCTCAACCTCTTAAAGTCTTGGTCTTGTCTTGGTCTCAACCTCTTAAAGTCTTGGTCTTGATCTCGACCTCTTCAAGTCTTGGTCTTGTCTTGGTCTCGACCTCTTAAAGTCTTGGTCTTGGTCTCGACCTCTTAAAGTCTTGGTCTTGTCTTGGTCTCAACCTCTTAAAGTCTTGGTCTTGGTCTCGACCTCTTAAAGTCTTGGTCTTGTCTTGGTCTCGACCTCTTAAAGTCTTGGTCTTGGTCTCGACCTCTTAAAGTCTTGGTCTTGTCTTGGTCTCGACCTCTTAAAGTCTTGGTCTTGACTTGATCTCGACCTCTTAAAGTCTTGGTCTTGTCTTGGTCTCGACCTCTTAAAGTATTGGTCTTGTCTTGGTCTCGACCTCTTAAAGGTCCCATGTCATGGCCATTTCTACTGATCATAATTCCATTGTTGAGGTCTACTAGAATAGATTTACATTGTTCAATGTTCCAAACTCACATTGGTGTCTCATACAGCATCTCTGTATAGTATGTGTATTCACTCTCTTTCCTAAACGGCTTGTTGGAGCTCCTGCCCCCCCCTCCCTGTGAGCCCAGTGTGCTCTAATGTGTGTTATGTGTTACAATGACATTTGTTAGCAACCAGAAAATGACACCAGTAATGACAAACAGATGAGAATGCTGCGTGGGGTCTGGGTGCCGTGTTGGCGGAGGACGTTGCGAGGACGTTGCGAGGCTCGCTGCTGCGAGGAGCGGACAGGAGCTGGCTTACTGTGTGGTTTTTCTGGTCGGCGAGACACAGCGAAACCCAGCCCGAAACCAGCCCAAGCACACACACACACCCCAGCCTGGCTGTGAGTCTGTGTGCTCACACACAGACTCACAGCCTCGCCGCGTCCCGCCGACTCTGAGAAATCCGGGAGCTGCAGCTGAGAAAAGATTGAGTGTGTGTGTGTGAGGAAGTCCGGGATTGGTCCATTTCGACCAATCCGCGGACTTAGTGTAACGGCTCCGCGGATTGGTCCATTTGGACCAATTGGGTATGGTCACGTCACTGTACCCAGGAAGAAAAAGAAAAATCTCCAACGAGGCGTTCTGGGGCAGCATAGACAGGTATTTTCTGTGTTAGAGTTTTACTCGCTACAGGGTGTACTTTGAGGGTTGTGACTCTGCAGACCGTTTACATGCAGAAAAAGCTACATAACACAAGGGGACGGGTAATAACCGGAAAAGCATGTCATGGGACCTTTAAAGTCTTGGTCTTGTCTTGGTCTCGACCTCTTAAAGTCTTGGTCTTGTCTTGGTCTTGCTACTCTTCGGTCTTGGTAATGTCTTGGATAAGGTGGTCCAAACTACAAGACTAACTCACATTTCAGACCTCTGGCTTTGCAAACTAACCATGGATACATCCAAAAAAAATCTATTATTTATTATTATATATAATATAATGTATCTTCTGCAATACATATATCATTTTATTGTCACATAAAATAACCACTTTTATGAACATACTTTATCAAACTATAACCAGAGTGTATCATTTCCAGAACTCCTGGATCTGTCTTTACTGAAAACTGAACCTCCCGTTTCACTGTGCTTTACTCATACTGAGTTTACTGCGATGTGAGTTGCTGGTAAAGTGATGAATTGTGAGTGTGTGGATAAACCTGCAGATATTTCCAGTTTAAGCAGATCTGTCCCTCTCTGATCCGCTGCTGTGATGATAATAATTAGCGCTGTGGTCGCCTCTGTGTCGTACTACGATTCCCAGCAGGCCGAGCAGCGTGGGTGGCGTGTGTCCCCAGAGATCAGCTGATCAAAGGGCCGCGCTGCTGTCACTTCACGGTGTTATTGTGTCCTCTCTGCTGCTCCTCATTAGCATCACGTCCTGCGTCCTGTCAGCGCTCATCAGTGATCACCGTCACACAGACACACACATAACTACACACAGCTACACACAGATACACACAGCTACACACAGATACACAGAACTAATCAGATACACACAGCTACACACAGATACACACAGATACACACAGCTACACACAGATACACACAGATACACACAGCTACACACAGATACACACAGATACACACAGCTACACACAGATACACACAGATACACAGAACTACACAAACTACACAGAACTACACACAGCTACACACAGCTATACACAGATACACACAGATACACACAACTATACACAGCTACAACTACACACAGCTACAACTACACAACACCTGCCCTCTGTTCACACATCGCCACACTATCTGCTAAAAACACCAGGATGTTCTCCAGGTTCTCCAGAGATATGCTAAAGGTTGTTCTTGTGGTCATTAAGGGGTTCCTCCTGTCTTGTATCTGGTTCTAGTGGTATGATGGAGCTTGTGGTATCCTATAGGTGGTTCTAGTGGTCATTGAGGGGTTCTTGTTGTCCTATAGGTGGTTTTAGTGGTCATTAAGGGGTTCTTGTCATCCTATAGGTGGTTCTCATGGTTATTAAGGGGTTTTTGTTGTCCTATAGGTGGTTCTAGGGGTCATCAAGGGGTTCTTGTTGTCCTATAGGTGGCTCTAGTGGTCATTAAGGGGTTCTTGTCATCCTATAGGTGGTTCTAGTGGTCATTAAGGGGTTCTTGTTGTCCTATAGGTGGTTCTAGTGCTCATTAAGGGGCTCTTGTTGTCCTATAGTAGGTTCTAGGGGTCATCAAGGGGTGCGTGTTGCCCTATAGGAGGTTCCAGTGGTCATCAAGGGATTGTTGTTGTTGTCCTATAGGAGGTTCCAGTGGTCATTAAGGGGTTCTTGTTGTCCTATAGGAGGTTCCAGTGGTCATTAAGGGGTTCTTGTTGTCCTATAGGAGGTTATAGTGGTCATTAAAGAGTTCTTGTTGTCCTACGGGCGGTTCTAGTTGTCATTAAGGGGTTCTTGTTGTCCTACAGGCGGTTCTAGTTGTCATTAAGGGGTTCTTGTTGTCCTACAGGAGGTTCTAGTGGTCATTAAGGGGTTCTTGTTGTCCTATAGGTGGCTCTAGGGGTCATTAAGGGGTTCTTGTTGTCCTATAGGAGGTTCTAGGGGTCATTAAGGGGTTGTTGTTGTCCTATAGGAGGTTCCAGTGGTCATTAAGGGGTTCTTGTTGTTGTCCTATAGGAGGTTCTAGGGGTTATTAAGGGGTTCTTGTTGTCCTATAGGAGGTTCCAGTGGTCATCAAGGGATTGTTGTTGTTGTCCTATAGGAGGTTCCAGTGGTTATTAAGGGGTTCTTGTTGTTGTCCTATAGGAGGTTCTAGGGGTTATTAAGGGGTTCTTGTTGTCCTATAGGAGGTTCCAGTGGTCATTAAGGGGTTCTTGTTGTCCTATAGGAGGTTATAGTGCTCATTAAGGGGTTCTTGTTGTCCTACAGGCGGTTCTAGTTGTCATTAAGGGGTTCTTGTTGTCCTATAGGAGGTTCTAGTGGTCATTAAGGGGTTTTGTTGTCCTAGGAGGTTCTAGTGGTCTTAAGGGGTTCTTGTTGTCCTATAGGTGGCTCTAGGGGTCATTAAGGGGTTCTTGTTGTCCTATAGGAGGTTCTAGTGGTTATTTAAGGGGTCTTGTTGTCCTATAGGAGGTTCTAGGGTCATTAAGGGGTTCTTGTTGTCCTATAGGAGGTTCCAGTGGTCATTAAGGGGTTCTTGTTGTCCTATAGGAGGTTCCAGTGGTCATTAAGGGGTTCTTGTTGTTGTCCTATAGGAGGTTCTAGGGGTCATTAAGGGGTTCTTGTTGTTGTCCTATAGGAGGTTCTAGGGGTCATTAAGGGGTTCTTGTTGTTGTCCTATAGGAGGTTCTAGTGGTCATTAAGGGGTTCTTGTTGTTGTCCTATAGGAGGTTCCAGTGGTCATTAAGGGGTTCTTGTTGTCCTACAGGAGGTTCTAGTGGTCATTAAGGGGTTCTTGTTGTCCTATAGGTGGCTCTAGGGGTCATTAAGGGGTTCTTGTTGTCCTATAGGAGGTTCTAGGGGTCATTAAGGGGTTCTTGTTGTCCTATAGGAGGTTCCAGTGGTCATTAAGGGGTTCTTGTTGTTGTCCTATAGGAGGTTCCAGTGGTCATTAAGGAGTTCTTGTTGTCCTACAGGCGGTTCTAGTTGTCATTAAGGGGTTCTTGTTGTCCTATAGGAGGTTCTAGTGGTCATTAAGGGGTTCTTGTTGTCCTACAGGAGGTTCTAGTGGTCATTAAGGGGTTCTTGTTGTCCTATAGGTGGTTCTAGTGGTTATTAAGGGGTTCTTGTTGTCCTATAGGAGGTTCTAGTGGTCATTAAGGGGTT
>CM062269.1:851106-913606 GCA_031216635.1 Dissostichus eleginoides | reverse complement strand
TGTGTGTGTGTGTGTTTGTGTGTGTGTGTGTGTGTGTGTGTGTGTGTGTGTGTGTGTGTGTGTGTGTGTGTGTGTAGGTAAGACCCTGGCCTACGCGGTGCCTGTGGTCCAGTCTCTGCAGGCTCTCCAGCAGAAAGTCAGCCGCTCTGACGGACCCCTGGCCGTCATCATCGTCCCCACCAGAGAGGTCTGTGGGACTCACTGTGACTCAGAGCCATGAGTACACCAATCCAACTTTATTTATACAGCACCTTTAAAAACAACAGTTGACCAAAGTGCTGTACCTCAATAAATATATATAAATTAAAAAAGCAGAATGAATCAATTTAGACAAAACCGATAGGACAAAAATAAATAAATGTAAAAGCACGAGACAATAAAACCGTCCTTATAGTTATTCAATACCCAAGGAATGCACCATTTCATACCTTGGAAACATGAATGAATGCGTGATTAATACTGATAGATATATAACTAAGATACTGTTAATAACAAGCCAGAACCCAGTAACCAGAACTGGGTGTGGGCGGAGCCACCTACAGACCAGTGGATGGATCAGAGAGGTGTATATAATGGAACACATGACTGGGTGTGGGCGGAGCCACCTACAGACCAGTGGATGGGTCAGAGAGGTGTATATCATGGAACACATGACTGGGTGTGGGCGGAGCCACCTACAGACCAGTGGATGGGTCAGAGAGGTGTATATCATGGAACACATGACTGGGTGTGGGCGGAGCCACCTACAGACCAGTGGATGGTCAGAGAGGTGTATATCATGGAACACATGACTGGGTGTGGGCGGAGCCACCTACAGACCAGTGGATGGGTCAGAGAGGTGTATATCATGGAACACATGACTGGGTGTGGGCGGAGCCACCTACAGACCAGTGGATGGATCAGAGAGGGGTATATAATGGAACACATGACTGGGTGTGGGCGGAGCCACCTACAGACCAGTGGATGGATCAGAGAGGTGTATATAATGGAACACATGACTGGGTGTGGGCGGAGCCACCCAGACCAGTGGGTGGATCAGAGAGGTGTATATCATGGAACACATGACTGGGTGTGGGCGGAGCCACCTACAGACCAGTGGATGGATCAGAGAGGGGTATATAATGGAACACATGACTGGGTGTGGGCGGAGCCACCTACAGACCAGTGGATGGGTCAGAGAGGTGTATATCACGGAACACATGACTGGGTGTGGGCGGAGCCACCTACAGACCAGTGGATGGGTCAGAGAGGTGTATATCATGGAACACATGACTGGGTGTGGGCGGAGCCACCTACAGACCAGTGGATGGATCAGAGAGGGGTATATAATGGAACACATGACTGGGTGTGGGCGGAGCCACCTACAGACCAGTGGATGGATCAGAGAGGTGTATATAATGGAACACATGACTGGGTGTGGGCGGAGCCACCCACAGACCAGTGGGTGGATCAGAGAGGTGTATATCATGGAACACATGACTGGGTGTGGGCGGAGCCACCTACAGACCAGTGGATGGATCAGAGAGGGGTATATAATGGAACACATGACTGGGTGTGGGCGGAGCCACCTACAGACCAGTGGATGGGTCAGAGAGGTGTATATAATGGAACACATGACTGGGTGTGGGCGGAGCCACCTAGAGACCAGTGGATGGATCAGAGAGGTGTATATCATGGAACACATGACTGGGTGTGGGCGGAGCCACCTACAGACCAGTGGATGGATCAGAGAGGTGTATATCATGGAACACATGACTGGGTGTGGGCGGAGCCACCTACAGACCAGTGGATGGATCAGAGAGGTGTATATCATGGAACACATGACTGGGTGTGGGCGGAGCCACCTACAGACCAGTGGATGGGTCAGAGAGGTGTATATCATGGAACACATGACTTACCAACTTAGAATGAGAGTAAATCATTTGGAGAGTAAATGGAAGAAATGGATCGTTTATGACTCAGGAGACTACTCAATATATCTGTGTACCATTGTAACCATGACTTGAATTTCAGTTTGGTGTTTATTTTATTATTTCATTTATGACCTTGTACTTGTGTTTTCTATCATTGTTATAAGAAACGCCATGAGTACAATGAGACTTCTCGGTTTTGTCTCCATGTACAAACTCAACTCAATAAAAACTCAAGTTTGAAAAAAACATCCTTATAGCCACAGACTGATACGTCTCTCTCTCTGTCTGTCTGTCTGTCTCTCTGCCTGTCTGTCTGTCTCTCTGCCTGTCTGTCTGTCTCTCTCTCTGCCTGTCTGTCTGTCTCTCTCTGCCTGTCTCTCTGCCTGTCTGTCTCTCTCTCTGCCTGTCTGTCTGTCTCTCTCTCTGCCTGTCTGTCTCTATCTGCCTGTCTGTCTGTCTCTCTGCCTGTCTGTCTGTCTGTCTGCCTGTCTGTCTGTCTGTCTCTCTCTCTGCCTGTCTGTCTGTCTCTCTCTCTGCCTGTCTGTCTCTATCTGCCTGTCTGTCTGTCTCTCTGCCTGTCTGTCTGTCTCTCTGCCTGTCTGCCTGTCTCTCTCTGCCTGTCTGTCTGTCTCTCTCTCTGCCTGTCTCTCTGCCTGTCTGTCTCTCTGCCTGTCTGTCTCTCTCTGCCTGTCTGTCTGTCTCTCTGCCTGTCTGTCTGTCTGTCTGCCTGTCTGTCTGTCTGTCTCTCTCTCTGCCTGTCTGTCTGTCTCTCTCTCTGCCTGTCTGTCTGTATGTCTCTCTCTCTGCCTGTCTGTCTGTCTCTCTGCCTGTCTTTCTGCAGCTGGCCCAGCAGACGTTCCAGACCTTCCAGAAGCTTCTGAAGGTAATGTATGATGAGTTTCTAAATGTAACCATGAATCAGTTAGTACCTGTGGGATCACTCTGACGATCATGTTCCCCTGCAGCCGTTCACCTGGATCGTCCCTGGAGTCCTGATGGGAGGAGAGAAGAGGAAGTCTGAGAAGGCCAGGTACGCTCACCTCTGTATCGAAGATTAGGTCACTAACATGTGAGGGGTGTATCCTCTGGAGAGAAGATTAGGTCACTAACATGTGAGGGGTGTATCCTCTGGAGAGAAGATTAGGTCACTAACATGTGAGGGGTGTATCCTCTGGAGAGAAGATTAGGTCACTAACATGTGAGGGGTGTATCCTCTTGAGAGAAGATTAGGTCACTAACATGTGAGGGGTGTATCCTCTGGAGAGAACATTAGGTCACTAACATGTGAGGGGTGTATCCTCTGGAGAGAAGATTAGGTCACTTAACATGTGAGGGTGTATCCTCTGGAGAGAAGATTAGGTCACTAACATGTGAGGGGTGTATCCTCTGGAGAGAACATTAGGTCACTAACATGTGAGGGATGTATACTCTGGAGAGAAGATTAGGTCACTAACATGTGAGGGGTGTATCCTCTGGAGAGAAGATTAGGTCAGTACATGTGAGGGGTGTATCCTCTGGAGAGAAGATTAGGTCACTAACATGTGAGGGGTGTATCCTCTGAGAGAAAGATTAGGTCACTAACATGTGAGGGTGTATCCTCTGGAGAGAAGATTAGGTCACTAACATGTGAGGGGTGTATCCTCTGGAGAGAACATTAGGTCACTAACATGTGAGGGTGTATCCTCTGGAGAGAAGATTAGGTCACTAACATGTGAGGGATGTATCCTCTGGAGAGAAGATTAGGTCACTAACATGTGAGGGGTGTATCCTCTGGAGAGAAGATTGGGTCACTAACATGTGAGGGGTGTATCCTCTGGAGAGAAGATTAGGTCACTAACATGTGAGGGTGTATCCTCTGGAGAGAACATTAGGTCACTAACATGTGAGGGAAGTATCCTCTGGAGAGAAGATTAGGTCACTAACATGTGAGGGGTGTATCCTCTGGAGAGAAGATTAGGTCACTAACATGTGAGGGGTGTATCCTCTGGAGAGAACATTAGGTCACTACATGTGAGGGTGTATCCTCTGGAGAGAATTAGGTCACTAACATGTGAGGGGTGTATCCTCTGGAGAGAAGATTAGGTCACTAACATGTGAGGGGTGTATCCTCTGGAGAGAGATTAGGTCACTAACATGTGAGGGTGTATCCTCTGGAGAGAAAATTAGGTCTGACATGTGAAGGGTGTATCCTCTGGAGAGAACTTAGGTCTAACATGTGAGGGGTGTATCCTCTGGAGAGAACATTAGGTCTAACATGTGAGGGGTGTATCCTCTGGAGAGAACATTAGGTCTAACTGTGAGGGGTGTATCCTCTGGAGCAGGTTTTAGTCTCTCATGTGAGGGGTGTATCCTCTGGAGAGACAGATGTAACCTGGCTGCTCCCTCCTCAGGCTCCGTAAGGGGATCAACATCCTGGTCTCGACCCCCGGGCGCCTGGTGGACCACATCAAGAACACTCTGGTTATCGCCTTCAGCTCCGTGCGCTGGCTCATCCTCGACGAGGCCGACCGGTAAGCATGCTTCATTCAGCAGGAGAGAGAGTGCAGGCAGATACATAGAAACATTAAAGCATGGAGACACCTCCTCCTGGGTGTGTGTGTTGTGTGTGTGTGGTGTGTTGTGTGTGTGTGTGTGTGTGTGTTGTGTGTGTGTGTGTGTGTGTGTGTGGTGTGTGTGTGTGTGTGTGTGTGTGTGTGTGTGTGGTGTGTGTGTGTGTGTGTGTGTGTGTGTGTGTGTGTGTGTGTGTGTGTGTGTGTGTGTGTGTGTGTGTGTGTGTGTGGGGACTGAAACATTGGCACATCCTTATTATAAGGCTATTCTTGGTGCTCTTCCCCTTATCTAAGGAGGAACCTGCTTCATACTGAGCTGAACCTCAGAGAGCTGGTCTCATTAAACACACTCAAAGCAACTCTAACTGACCTTGAAGCAGGCCGCTGTGTCTGTAAATGCTTTGGCTAAACTTGGTGTATGACTGTGTTGTGATTGTGTGTAACTGTAAAATTGTTGACTGTGACTGCTTACCATTCTTGGGCCAGGACTCTCTTGAAAAGAGATTTTAATCTCAACGAGACGTATCCTGGTTAAATAAAGGTAAATAAATAAAATGTGTGTGTGCAGGATATTGGACCTGGGTTTTGAGAAGGATCTGACCGTCATATTAAACAGTCTGAACACCACGGGACCGAGCAGACAGAACGTGCTGCTGTCGGCCACGCTCTCACAAGGTAAACATCAACAACAACATCACAACACACACCTGAGGCCTGTACTACGAAGCCGGGTGTTCTCTTAGCGAGCTAACTTCAGGGAAAACTCTGGGTTTCCGGTCCTACGACGCTGGTTCCCTTCTTAGCGGCTAGATCTCCATGGTAACTTATCCTGGAACGGCTAACCTGCTCCGGAGCAGGTTAGGTTCCAGGATAAGAGATCAACTCAGTGAAAGCACCGCCTGCTGACCAATCAGAGCTCAGTGTGCAGAGTTTAAAGCGATCAAGTCATATTACAGGAGAAAGGAAATACAGTTTAGACTGCCGAAGTATTTTAAGCACGCATTAAGTTGAGGAAACACTCGAGTCAAATGTAATGAAAGTCAGATCGTGTCTTAGACGGGGCAGTGATATCATAAACCTGTTAATGGACGCATTCAAACACTTGTTCTGTTACCAGCTGTATTCACCTGCAGCTGCAGCTATGTGGCTTTGATCCTGGATCAAGTGTTTAAGTCATGGATGTTTAAAGTTCAACTTCTTCATATTTGTCTAATATTATAGTTCACTTTTCATTCAGGAAGTATGACGCTGTGCTGTCAGTGCGCTTCTCCATGTTTGTGATTGGTCGAATGTTGCTAGCCCCGCCCCTTTCATGTGAACGCGCACTCAGCCGGACAGAGAAACCCTGGCTTGAGTTACCGAGTTGATAACCAGCGTCGTAGGACCGCTTAGCGAGAGCGCGTTTGTCTTGGATTAGGTAAGCCGGGTAACTCAAACACATCCAGGTTAGGTGAACTGGATTCCTAGTACAGGCCTCTGGGGACTACATTAAACTTTATTGATCCAGAGTTTGGATTGTTTTGTTATTTAGAGATAATGTCCTTAACAAAGTGTCTGTAACATCGTGCTGCGTTCAGGTGTCACTCGGTTAGCAGACGTGTGTCTCAACGACCCGGTCACCATCAACGTCTCTGGCCCCGCCCCCTCTGACCTCACGGGCCCCGGCAAGGACCCCGACTCAGCCGACCAATCAGAGAGCTTCACGCTGCCCGAGGCCCTGCAGCAGTTCGTGGTGGTCGTGCCCAGCAAGGTGCGCCTCGTCTGCCTCGCTGCCTTCATCCTGCACAAGTGCAAGGTAAATATATACTGTTCATATTTACATTCATTAAGTGACCGTCTGTGTTTCCTGTAGTTATTTAATTGCTCTGTTAGTGTACAGTTTATTATCATGCTGCTGTGTTTATTGTATCTTTGTAACTCTGGGACAACAATTTCCGTCTGGATAAATAAAGTCCTATCTTATCTTAAATATATATAACATCCATCCACATCATGGAGCGTACCTGGATCATCGTATATATCCTGCCGTTACCGGAGTGATTGAAGGGCTTCTAGATCAGCAGAGAGCCAAACATTGTGTTCAGTAAACCCCCAGGAGACAGCAGGGACTGTGTGTGCTCCAGCTGGACTGTGTGTGCTCCAGCTGGACTGTGTGTGCTCCAGCTGGACTGTGTGTGCTGCAGCTGGACTGTGTGTGCTCCAGCTGGACTGTGTGTGCTCCAGCTGGACTGTGTGTGCTGCAGCTGGACTGTGTGTGCTCCAGCTGGACTGTGTGTGCTGCAGCTGGACTGTGTGTGCTGCAGCTGGACTGTGTGTGCTCCAGCTGGACTGTGTGTGCTGCAGCTGGACTGTGTGTGCTCCAGCTGGACTGTGTGTTCTGCAGCTGGACTGTGTGTGCTCCAGCTGGACTGTGTGTGCTCCAGCTGGACTGTGTGTGTGCTGCAGCTGGACTGTGTGTGCTCCAGCTGGACTGTGTGTGCTGCAGCTGGACTGTGTGTGCTGCAGCTGGACTGTGTGTGCTCCAGCTGGACTGTGTGTGCTGCAGCTGGACTGTGTGTGCTCCAGCTGGACTGTGTTTGCTCCAGCTGGACTGTGTGTGCTGCAGCTGGACTGTGTGTGCTCCAGCTGGACTGTGTTTGCTCCAGCTGGACTGTGTGTGCTCCAGCTGGACTGTGTGTGCTCCAGCTGGACTGTGTTTGCTCCAGCTGGACTGTGTGTGCTCCAGCTGGACTGTGTTTGCTCCAGCTGGACTGTGCTCGCATTAACAAACACTAAATCAGAACACATACACAAGATTCACAAACAGTTGAATACCGATTAGCATTGATGCTAACTTAACATTGGATTTCCCATACACATGCTAACGCGATTAGCATTGCTCATTGGTCATCTGTTTTCATCACGTGTGCAGGTCAGTGTTTTAAAAATGGACCCCTAAAATATAATCCATGTTGTTGTTTTTCAGTTTTCCAAGAACAACAAACTGATCGTGTTCACGTCGAGCTGCGAGGCCGTCGAGTTCCTGCACGCCATCTTCACCGCCGTGCTCTCCGCCAATCAGAAGCCCCCGCTCAGCTTCCTGCGGCTCCACGGCAACATGAAGCAGGAGGTAAGATTCATGTTGAGCAGGGGTCAGTGTTTCCGCCAGACCAGGGCTGAGAGGGCGTCCACCCCGAGAGCGGGGGGGTGTGACGTCACGTCTTGTCACGTCTTGTCACGTGACTTGAATTTTGAAATGAGACGTCCCTTATAGATACTATCTCTTTACGTATTAGTGATGGGAATTCATTTGGCTCGGCTCACTAAGAAGAGCCGGCTCTTTCGGCTCCCAAACGGCTCTTCATGTTACCACAGTTTACCACGGAGCCTCAGTTTCACCGCTGCGAGGCTCCGGCGCTCGCAGTTCACGTGCGTGCTCCACTAGCACCCCCCGTCAAGGCTCGCCGGCAGTACACTTTCCGTCACAGGAACACGCTATGCTGGCAGCGAAAATAATCCCACCGGACTCCTTTGCCCCTCCAACAGAGGGATGTCCTTGTCCTTTTTCCTTTTCGTCATTTCAAGTGATTAAAAACTCTCGATCTTCTCTCTAATTATTTATTTTTTTGGACGCCCTCGGCTCGAGTTCAGGGCGTTCCGAGCTGAATAAGGGTGTCAAATGACGGCGAGACGCCCCCCTGGCGGAAACGCTGGTAGGGGTGTAACGGTTCACAAACATTTCGGTTCGGTACGTACCTCGGTTTTTAGGTCACGGTTCGGTACGTTTTCGGTACAGCAGAAAAAATGATCACAAAACATAAAATATTTGTTTTGGGTTTTTAATTATTATGAAACTGTGAATAATGTATTCACTCAAATAAATACAAAATATAATAAAATAAACATTAAGGTGCAGCATTTCGATGAACTGAAATAATCTGTATTTGAACTGTACTGTATTCCTGCTAACATGGCAACATAAGGATCTTTGGCCTTTGTAATAGCCTTGGCTCGGTCTGAGTGGTGGAGGCTTAAATGCTAGTGGGAGTTGGGTTTGCACTTCAGTCATTCTTCCTTTGGTACCGGTGATATTCACGTTCGGGTGATGCCTTTTCAAACGAGTGTGCCAGTTTGAAGTATTGCCAGCCGCGTAACCAATGTTAGTCGAACAATGCCGACAAACAGCTTTGGTTCGGTCCACCTGTCTTTGTCCGTCATCCTTGTACGTAACTGCGAAACCAAAATGTTCCCAAACCGGAGACGTCAATGATGCTGGAGGATTTTCGAGCTCAACTTTATCTGCGTTCGCCATTTCGCCAGTTCCTCAAATTACTGACTAAATTTAAACGCATCCCTGTGACCAGCTCTCATAGTATGCCTCTCGTCCAATTAAAGGACATGGTCGCTCTATAACGCGTTGAACCCAATGTGAGCATTACACTGAACGCTGCGACGCAGCGCCTGAGATTACTTCCAAAAAGTTTTTCACGTTCTCAATTTTGTTGCGTTTTGTCGTGATGTAGAAGAGACATGTGTCCCTCTCTTTACACAGAGGGGACACGTGTTGATGTAGAAGAGACACGTGTCCCTCTCTTTACACAGAGGGGACACGTGTTGATGTAGAAGAGACACGTGTCCCTCTCTTTACACAGAAGAGACACGTGTCCCTTCTGTGTAAAGAGAGAATCTCTCTACACAGAGGGGACACGTGTTGATATTTTAGAGACACGTGTCCCCTCTGTGTAAAGAGCAGAGATGGAGTACTCGAGTCCTGGACTCGGACTCGAGTGCCGATTTTCGTGACTCGTGACTCGACTCGGACTCGTGAATTCTCGTGCACGATGACTTGGACTCGGACTCGTGAATTCTCGTGTACGATGACTCGGACTCGACTTGTACATTGACGCTCCGACTTGGACTCGGACTCGAGCAAGTTTTCTCTGGAGTCTGATGTCCTCTATCCTGGCGTGTGCACCTGCGAGGCGAGTTCCCGTACTGGGCCCCGCTGTCCCAGTCTAAAGATGTCTCAGACACACCCTGCATCGTGCTGTGTGCTTTCACACATTCTGCTTCCACATTGGGAAAGAGCAGCGCAAAATGCTCGTTATGTGGAAACAAGATTGAAGAGAAGGCTCCGTAACACATTACTCTAAGGATGGAGTTCAGACATACAGGCTGTCCTGAACACTATCATCAGAGTAACGTGATCTAATCAATAAATAAAGATTCAGCCCCAGAAAGCACATGGCTACTTAGCATGCAGAATGACGTCATGTTGCATGCTAAGTAGCCATGTGCTTTCTGGGGCTGAATCTTTATCGGTAAACCGATTTAACCGGTAAAAGTTCCTTCAAAATAAGAGTCCCGATCTTATTACTATCAAAATAAAAGTGCAAAACGAGAACTTTACCATAGGAAAATATTGGCATACAAATATAATCAACTACCACTAAAGAGTAACTCATTTTAAATATAGTTAGACATATTAAAGGTCATTTACAATAATAAGAATAATAATAATAATATTAATATTAGTAATAAGCTTTATATTTGTATAGCACCTATTACAAGACTTGTAGCCGAACTGGCTTCACAGCAGTTCAATAGACAGATTAGTATAACATGACAGGATGAAAGCAACGTAGAGGAGCAGCTACATTTCAACACATATATCCACGAAGATTAATACATGAAGACTTGTGACTCGGACTTGGACTCGGACTCGAACACAGGTAATGATGACTCGGACTCGACTCGGACACTCCTTGGGTGACTTGGACTTGGACTCGGACTCGGACACAGGTAATGATGACTCGGACTCGACTCGGACACTCCTTGGGTGACTTGGACTTGGACTCGGACTCGGACACAGGTAATGATGACTCGGACTCGACTCGGACACTCCTTGGGTGACTCAGACTTGGACTCGGACTCGAAGAGTGGTGACTCGAGAGTGACTTGACTACAACACTGGTAAAGAGAGAGTCTCTTTCCACTGAGGGGACACATGCTGATGTAGGAGAGACATGAGGAAGTGGATTTAGCACAATAGGTCCCCTTTAATGCTCAGGTGATGAAACACATTGCGTATCGTAGACGTGATGATCCGCCGTCTGACAGGGTGTGTTTGTTTTCTCCACCAGGACCGCACGGAGGTGTTCAAGGAGTTCTCTGTGTCCCAGTCTGGAGTCCTGCTGTGCACGGTCAGTTCCCCCCCCCCCACTATACCCTCACTAACACAGTGTATTATATTCAGAATACATCACAGCATGTTACTGGGAGTTCATTTTGTTTTTGTTTGTTTCAGGACGTAGCAGCCAGAGGTCTGCACCTGCCTGCGGTCACCTGGATCGTTCAGGTAATCATTAACCCAGTGTGTGTGTGTGTGTGTGTGTGTGTGTGTGTGTGTGTGTGTGTGTGTGTTCCCAGTTCACTCCTCTAAACCAGGGGTTCCCAAACTTTTCAGCCCGCGACCCCCAACATCACAGAGACTGGCAACGGGGGGGGGGGGGGGTGCTAGTGAATTTATTTAAGTTTTCCTCACTCTCGCGGGAATATCTCCCCTATGGAGCGAGCTTAAGTTTTACTTTCGATTGCACGATATAGCCCAGCGCAACACCTTCGTCACACATGTTGTATTTGATGAACATGTATCCATGCTGGAAGTAGATTTAGAGGTTAGGAGTGAGATAGAGATTATTGTCTAATAGATGCATCCGATGAAGCGTTGCATGAAGTCTGTTGATGATCAGAGGCTGTTGTTGGGGCAGAGCATGCAGACCATGCAGACCATGCAGACCATGCAGACCATGCAGACCATGCAGGCCTCAGAGAGTTAGACTTGGGCCTGCGACCATAGTTTTACTGTATTTTGTCCACAGCGGAGGTTTGTGTCGTACTACATGCGGTGTATTTTGCATTTCTCTCAGTAGCAAACGATCTGAGAGTCTGTCGGACATAAACTCTGTAATAAATGTAGTCTACATTTCATAAGAGGTGTAAAACCTGAGAGCATTTTAAATTGCATTTGAACTAAATGCTGATATAATCTGTAGTTGTATTTGTATTGTTGAGTTATTGTGTGAACGAGGCGATGTAGAGAAGGTTAAGCTGTCATTATTAGGCTGTTATGTGCTGTTGGAGTGGTGAGCAGGCCTATTGTTTCTGGATATCTGTGGAGTCAGGTGGTCCGTGAGAGTTTTTTTATTGGTGAAGTGTCCTTGGTATGAAAAGGTTTGAGAAACACTGCGCTAGTGGATTGTCAACGGGGGAGCCTCGCTGCGGGAAATTATACAGATGGCTAGTCCGCCCCTGAAAAATGTCTATGCACACGTTATTACTAATAATTATTGAGAAAAATTGATTACAAAAATGTATAACATTTATTTATTTATTTTATTATACATTTTAAATTTTAATTTTGTAATCATCTCGCGACCCCCACTTTGGGAACCCCTGCTCTAAACTCCAGTGTGTGTGTTCCCAGTTCACTCCTCTAAACTCCAGTGTGTGTGTTCCCAGTTCACTCCTCTAAACTCCAGTGTGGTGTGTTCCCAGTTCACTCCTCTAAACTCCAGTGTGTGTGTTCCCAGTTCACTCCTCTAAACTCCAGTGTGTGTGTTCCCAGTTCACTCCTCTAAACTCCAGTGTGTGTGTTCCCAGTTCACTCCTCTAAACTCCAGTGTGTGTGTTCCCAGTTCACTCCTCTAAACTCCAGTGTGTGTGTTCCCAGTTCACTCCTCTAAACTCCAGTGTGTGTGTTCCCAGTTCACTCCTCTAAACTCCAGTGTGTGTGTGTTCCCAGTTCACTCCTCTAAACTCCAGTGTGTGTGTTCCCAGTTCACTCCTCTAAACTCCAGTGTGTGTGTTCCCAGTTCACTCCTCTAAACTCCAGTGTGTGTGTTCCCAGTTCACTCCTCTAAACTCCAGTGTGTGTGTTCCCAGTTCACTCCTCTAAACTCCAGTGTGTGTGTTCCCAGTTCACTCCTCTAAACTCCAGTGTGTGTGTTCCCAGTTCACTCCTCTAAACTCCAGTGTGTGTGTGTTCCCAGTTCACTCCTCTAAACTCCAGTGTGTGTGTTCCCAGTTCACTCCTCTAAACTCCAGTGTGTGTGTTCCCAGTTCACTCCTCTAAACTCCATGTGTGTGTTCCCAGTTCACTCCTCTAAACTCCAGTGTGTGTGTGTCCCAGTTCACTCCTCTAAACTCCAGTGTGTGTGTTCCCAGTTCACTCCTCTAAACTCCAGTGTGTGTGTTCCCAGTTCACTCCTCTAAACTCCAGTGTGTGTTTCCCAGTTCACTCCTCTAAACTCCAGTGTGTGTGTGTTCCCAGTTCACTCCTCTAAACTCCAGTGTGTGTGTTCCCAGTTCACTCCTCCCACAGCAGCAGCAGAGTACGTTCATCGTGTTGGACGTACGGCTCGTATCGGAGGAAGAGGAAGCAGCCTCCTATTCCTCACTCCTGCTGAGACCGCCTTCACCACCGAGCTGGCCAATCACAACATCAGGTCTGTAACACTGACTGTCTCTCAGCCAATCACAACATCAGGTCTGTTACACTGACTGTCTCTCTCAGCCAATCACAACATCAGGTCTGTTACACTGACTGTCTCTCGACCAATCACAACATCAGGTCTGTAACACTGACTGTCTCTCGACCAATCACAACATCAGGTCTGTTACACTGACTGTCTCCAAACCAATCACAACATTAGGTCTGTTACACTGACTGTCTCTCGACCAATCACAACATCAGGTCTGTAACACTGACTGTCTCTCGACCAATCACAACATCAGGTCTGTAACACTGACTGTCTCTCAGCCAATCACAACATCAGGTCTGTTACACTGACTGTCTCTCAGCCGATCACAACATCAGGTCTGTTACAGTGACTGTCTCTCAGCCAATCACAACATCAGGTCTGTTACACTGACTGTCTCTCAGCCAATTACAACATCAGGTCTGTAACACTGACTGTCTCTCGACCAATCACAACATCAGGTCTGTTACACTGACTGTCTCTCGACCAATCACAACATCAGGTCTGTTACACTGACTGTCTCTCGACCAATCACAACATCAGGTCTGTTATACTAACTGTCTCTCAGTCAATCACAACATCAGGTCTGTTACACTGACTGTCTCTCAGCCAATCACAACATCAGGTCTGTTACACTGACTGTCTCTCAGCCAATCACAACATCAGGTCTGTTACACTGACTGTCTCTCAGCCAATCACAACATCAGGTCTGTAACACTGACTGTCTCTCAGCCAATCACAACATCAGGTCTGTTACACTGACTGTCTCTCAGCCTATCACAACATCAGGTCTGTTACACTGACTGTCTCTTAGCCAATCACAACATCAGGTCTGTAACACTGACTGTCTCTCAGCCAATTACAACATCAGGTCTGTTACACTGACTGTCTCTCAGCCAATCACAACATCAGGTCTGTTACACTGACTGTCTCTCGACCAATCACCAGAGACTAGAAGCCGATGACACAGATCAGATTCTTCCGTATATCATTTGAACATCATGTTAGCTTTGTGCTAAATGCTAACTGTGTTACCTTCCTGTTGTGTCTCAGCCTATCGGAGATGAAGCTGGAGGACATCCTGTCCAGTCTGATGATGGACGACACCTTCAAGGGCCGTGGGAGATACCACAGCCAGGTGAGAACTATTTTATTCTTTAGTCTCAGTTTCCACTTTTTTCTTTTTAGTTTCTTTCAAATGTTTCTGTTTTCCTCTCAAACTCTATATATAAACTCTAGATATAAGGAGTTCATCTCTCACCTGTCTGTCTCTCACCTGTCTGTCTCTCACCTGTCTGTCTCTCACCTGTCTCTCTCTCACCTGTCTGTCTCTCACCTGTCTGTCTCTCACCTGTCTCTCTCTCACCTGTCTCTCTCTCACCTGTCTGTCTCTACCTGTCTGTCTCTCACCTGTCTCTCACCTGTCTGTCTCACCTGTCTGTCTCTACCTGTCTGTCTCTCACCTGTCTCTCTCTCACCTGTCTGTCTCTCACCTGTCTGTCTCTCACCTGTCTCTCTCTCACCTGTCTGTCTCTACCTGTCTGTCTCTCACCTGTCTCTCACCTGTCTGTCTCCCTGTCTGTCTCTCACCTGTCTGTCTCTCACCTGTCTCTCTCTCAGAGCTCCTCTAAAGCTCTGGAGCAGGAGACCAGAGAGAGAGCGACGGTTCTTCAGACGGAGTTTGAAAACTTTGTTCATTCCGACGCTCAGTCGCTGCAGAACGCCAAGAAAGGTGAGCTAATGCTAACGTTTGATGCTAACCGTTTACCACTAATGCTAACATTTACCACTAATGCTAATGTTTAATGCTAATGTTTAATGCTGACGTTCAACACTGATGCTAATGTTCAAAGCTAACGTTTACCAGTAATTGCTAATATTTACCGCTGTAACCACCGGCCCCACCGCTGTAACCACCGGCCCCACCCCTGTAACCACCGGCCCCACCGCTGTAACCACCGGCCCCACCGCTGTAACCACCGGCCCCCCCGCTGTAACCACCGGCCCCACCGTTGTAACCACCGGCCCCCCCGCTGTAACCACCGGCCCCCCCGCTGTAACCACCGGCCCCACCGTTGTAACCACCGGCCCCACCCCTGTAACCACCGGCCCGGAGCATTCGTCCAAGAAATCAACTAATAATGAAGAAAATGAAAACATTTGTTGCAATAGTAATTTATGCACAAACTACATTACTACTTGAACTACAACATTTGAATCATCAGCTCTTCCTCATTTTCCTCAATTGTTCATATTTGGTTTATTAAAATAATTATATTGTGGTCATTGTTAAAAAATGTCTGCTATTATCATTATTATGAGTGTTATTATTTGTATAATGCGCTTTCTGCCTTCCTGTCATCAGGAGTTAGACATGTAATGGCTATGTAATAGATTAGATTATAACCTTCATTCTCCTAAACTGCTGGGACATTTCCCTGAAGCCAATATACCTTTATATATGTTCTACTCTTCAGTTACGTGTCGGCATTGATGTACAGAGCCGACTAAAGACCTTGTTTATATCATCATATTGAAGCCAACTCCATCGATCAAGCCAGCGTGGCTGAAACTTCCTCTCCCTCTTCTTCTCTTCTGTCACTCTCCTTTAACTCCTCCGGTGACTTTCCTTTATTTGAAGATAGTTTTTTGCCCGGCTCTTGGCCGGTTACCGCTGGTATTAAAAACATTTTGGCGAATGGTTAGGTGGCGCTAAAGTCTGTAGTAAAGGAGCGCGCTCCCGCTCACGGGAGACTGCTCGCGCTGCGCTCCCGCTCACGGGAGACTGCTCGCGCTGCGCTCCGCAGCAAACAGCTGTTTGCTTTTCATCCAACAACGACTACCGACGAAACGCAACGCTATGTTGTAGTGTTAAGAAACTAAACAATTTAGCACAATTGCTAGTCAAAATACCTATAGGCCTACCACAGGACAACATTTTTTTTTTTTAAAGCAATATTTTGAGTGGCCCGAGCGGGCAAGTGGAAAGTAGGTTATGCTGGCCCGAGGTTTAGGTATTTATTAAGCACATTTGAGTCCCTTTCCTCAGAGATGCTGGACCTCAGATGTGTTTCAGAGTTGTCCTAACGTGTCCCTCCTGTCCTCTGCAGCGCTGCAGTCCTTCCTGCGCTCCTACACCACCTTCCCCGCTCCGCTCAAACACATCTTCCACATCAAGCACCTCCACCTGGGACACACCGCCAAGAGCTTCGGCCTGAGAGACGCTCCGCAGGGCCTCAGCGCCCCCGGGGGGGCGAAGAGCAAGAAGAAGGGCCACCAGAAGAACAACCAGAAGAGAGGGGGGGCGCAGGGAAGAGGTGAGGAGAGTGTGTGTGTGTGTGTGTGTGGTGTGTGTGTGTGTGTGTGGTGTGTGTGTGTGTGTGTGTGTGTGTTTTGGTGTGTGTGTGTGTGTGTGTGTGTTGTGTGTGTGTGTGTGTGTGTGTGTGTGTGTGTGGTGTGTGTGTGTGGTGTGTGTGTGTGTGTGTGTGTGTGTGTGTGTGTGTGTGTTCTCGCTCATTAACACACACCCCCTGCTGAGCTGACAGACAGCAACACACACTCTTATATACAGGTGTGTGTTGTTCACAGCTGCTCCTCACAGCGGGCTTGCCTGGACACAGTCTGACCTCACACACACACACACACACACACACACACACACACACACACACACACACACACACACACACTGTAATCATGTCTCTTCTGACTACTGTGTGAACTGTGTGTTTTGTTTACACCTTATCTGTTGCTTTGTCTCCAAACACTACAATTCCCATGAGCCTCAGCTGCTGTTAAAGTATTAATTAATGTTTGATATATTATTATAAGATCTAAATGTTTCTCATGCAGAGTTAGGGTTTAATGTATTTAAATGTAAAGTTTGTTAACCTTTAAATGTACTGAATGTGTCGTTGTGTTCAGCTCTGCCAACAGGGAGGAGAGTCTGCTGAGATCTGAGTTCTCTGATGGGAGGGAGGGAGGCAAAGAGAGGAAGAGGAGGAACAAGAAGAAGACTGGAGGGGAGGAAGAGGAGTGAAGAGGAAGAGGAGGAACAAGAAGAAGACTGGAGGGGAGGAGGAGGAGGAACAAGAAGAAGACCGGAGAGGAGGAGGAGGAGGAGAAGGAGGAGGAGGAGGAGGAGGAGGAGGAGGAACAAGAAGAAGACCGGAGAGGAGGAGGAGGAAGAGGAGGAGGCTGGTGGAGTTCAGAAGCAGAATGACTTGATGACTGAACTAATAAAATCTTTGATATAAATTGTTTCTGTCGCTCTTATTTCTGTGGGATTGTGTTTTACTTTTTGGAGACCTATTATTAAGCCACGCCCCCAGCCATTAAGCCACACCCCCAATCATTAAGTCACACCCCCGATCATTAAGCCACACCTCCCAATCATTAAGCCACACCCCCAATCATTAAGCCACACCTCCCAATCATTAAGCCACACCCCCAATCATTAAGCCACACCCCCAATCATTAAGCCACACCCCCAATCATTAAACCTTGAGTACCTGTATTTTGTAAAATGATCATCTCTCCAGGACAGAATGACTAAACTAACACGTTCTCCTTCTGTTTGCAGCCTTGAGAAAGTCCTGGAGGATAAGCAGCCATAAGGAAATCATAAACATCACCGATCAATAATCAATAGTCAAATGTGTATTCATATCATACTTGATGTCACATTGGTGCACATCGTAGCATAAACCACACATATCAACAAGAGAGGCAAAGTCAAAACAAGGTTCATTTCAATTATTTATTGAGGTGCAACACGCTCTAAGGGGTCGGAAACCTTTTTGATATGAAGTGCCATTTAAAATCTTTTATCTGATTAGTGTGCCGACGTAGGGATGCATATCGTTGACTTTGTTACGATACCGATACTCGACCGATACATATCGTGATACTTTCATGTTGCATAAGGGAACAATTGAAGCGCTTTATGATGTCGTTAACATGTCAAATGAATATTACAATTGATTGTGGGACTTCAACCTTTTACTGAACAAACAATGAAAAACACGTTTGACAACACGGGCTTGGAGACTGTACATTCCTGTACTCTGATTTTATGTGACAGTAGCAAATGTTTTGAGAGGTTGGATGTGTTGCCGCCTTTCCCAGAAATAAACTTCTTGCAGTGGTTACAGACCCCACCCTTCAGACTGGCAGTGGTTACAGACCCCACCATTCAGACTGGCAGTGGTTACAGACCCCACCCTTCAGACTGGCAGTGGTTACAGACCCCACCATTCAGACTGGCAGTGGTTGCAGACCCCACCCTTCAGACTGGCAGTGGTTACAGACCCCACCATTCAGACTGGCAGTGGTTACAGACCCCACCATTCAGACTGGCAGTGGTTACAGACCCCACCATTCAGACAGGCAGTGGTTACAGACCCCACCATTGGCGCTCGTGAACTGTCAACTGGAGGGCGGGGGGAGCCTCGCTGCGGGGAAGCTGTGGACCTCTGTCGCCTGTCAGCGCAACTAAAGGCCCGGACACACCAAGCCGATAGATGTCTGGCCGACGATGAGCGTCCTGTCGCCCTACTCAGATTGGTGTGTCCCGCACCGCCGTGTCTTTTCGGCCGTGCCGACACCTTCAGCGGCCGATTCGACATGTTGAATCGGCCGCGGAGCCTGCGGAGGCTGTCGGTAACAGAAATCACTCTGATTGGCTGTTCAGCTTAGCGAAACACTATTTGCCTGAATGGGAGTGGAGCAGTACAGTACTTAAGTAAATGTACTTTGTTACTGTCCAATCTGCCTAGAAGTATTTTAATGTTGTAGCTGTTCAAGATGGTCATTTTAAAATGTTTTAAAAATATACTGTTAGTAGTTAAACCAATAATAATGCTACGGCTGCAACTGACATATTTATTTCATCTTAACGCTGTGTGATTAAAAGAATAAACACAAATAGCAGGATAGGCACACATATTTGCTATTTCTTGCCCCACTGAAAAGGCACTGCACCGATACTGTTAACATATTGGCATAGTTCATCCCTGTGCTGCTTGGCTCGAGCTGTAGCATGGAGCTATTTGTTGTTTGTATATATCACGCAGTCTGTCTTCTGGTTGCCTCTTTGGAATGACGAATACACACTACCGCCGCCTGCTGGTAAGGAGAGTTATTGCCACTCAAGCATGCGCAGTGCGCACGTGCTACTTGGCCGTCGGCTGAAGTCTTTGCGGTGTGTTCCAGTGTGACTGTTTGGCCAAGACGCAGGAGACGTGAGGCGACACAACAGTCGTGTTCGTCGGGACGTGTTCTTTGGTGTCAGCTTGGTGTGTAGGGGCCTTTACATGATGCCGTTTAAACACATTTAAATAAATAAAGGGCGGTGCCGGTCGTCAACGGCCCGCTGGCGACCGGCTCGGTTCGCTGACGACTGGTCGTACTGTGATTCTCCAGAACACAGTTGGCCAGTCCGCCCCTGTGTAGCATATTATTTTCGAGGACAGATGAGCAGATTGCCACTGGGCTTTCATGGGTAATGCAATGTGTGAAGTGCGCTACACCCCTGATCGTTTCACCATGGAGGAAAGCAGCAGGAAGTCGACTGGAGTTAAAGAGAGCGGGGCCTAGAAGTTATCCTTCTGCGCTGCGTGCATGGCTTCCTTCTGCAGGGGGAGACGCGCTCTGCAGGGGGAGACGCGCTCTGCAGGGGGAGACGCGCTCTGCAGGGGGAGACGCGCTCTGCCGGGGGAGACGCGCTCTGCAGGGGGAGACGCGCTCTGCCGGGGGAGACGCGCTCTGCCGGGGGAGACGCGCTCTGCCGGGGGAGACGCGCTCTGCAGGGGGAGACGCGCTCTGCAGGGGGAGACGCGCTCTGCAGGGGGAGACGCGCTCTGCCGGCGGTCGCGTTCAGGATCCGAAAATACAATTTAAATATTTTGCACACTTATTCCACTTATTCCTAGTCTGCCACTGGTTACGGTTTCTCGCAACGAAGGACGCCAGCCTCGGTAGAATTCCAAGTATGCTGGACATTGGAACGGTCCTTCGGCGGGACTCGATGACGTAGCATCCTTGAAATAGTGGCTCTGAAGGATCCTTCCTCGACATTGAGAAGCAGCCATTGTTTTGTCCCTTCGACACCAACAGGAAGTCCACAAACATCAGCTGTTTCAAAGGCATCAAATCAGAACAGAGTGAAAACATGAAGGTATTTTTTTGCATATGTTTTGAACATTTAACCCTCGTGTTGTGTTCGAAAGCTGCTACCGTTCATGGTGTTCATGATTTGTCTAAAGTCAAAGATGAATCTTGATTGGGCCAAATTTGACCCCGAGTCACCCACGACAATTCTGCTGGGTCTCCCCAGACCCCAACACCAAATTATACACTTTTTTGTTAGAGACCTTCAGACTTGGCTAAAATGGTCAAAATGAGTTTTGTAGTGTTTATAAAGCTGTTGTGGAGGATATCATGAAGCCTCGTTCCCATACAAAAAACTAGAGCGTAGTTCTGATATCATTTGAAGTGAAACGGGTCAGGGGAGACCCCAACACAACACAGGGTTAAGACCGTTAACATACAGAAAAAACTCCCCTCTGATTTCTGTGTTTTTAAGGATTCTCCTCAGACGTCCTGTTCCCCTGCACACCTGATACCTGTCAGGTCCCAGGTCCTCTGACCCCGACAGGTAACCCCCACACCTGCAGACACACAGATGGTGCGTTCAGGTGCTTCATGTGGAAATGCCCTCTATAAAGAAGACCTGTTTGCTGTGTTTAAAACCAGTCGGGAACTCTTTCTCCAATTATTCCCACACCACGGCACAAATGTCGCAAACAACGGATAGAGATCGCTCCTGGATCCGCTCCAGATTTAGATCCGCTCCAGATTTAGATCCGCTCCAGATTTAGATCCGCTCCAGATTTAGATCCGCTCTGCTCCAGATTTGGATCCGCTCCAGATTAGATCCGGTCAGATGTTCCTCCTCACCACGTTTGATGGGAATCGGAGCGTCAGTTTTCCAGAAGCGGATCAGAAAGTCCTCCTGGTTTTATTTGGATAATAATCAGAAGTTTAGTTCATTAGGGGTGGGGCTTGGTGGTAGAGGGGGGCGTGGCCTCGGTACAGGTACATGTCCAGGGTGGGGGGGGCGGGAGGAAACAGGAAGTGGGGGGGCAGGAACATCAGCTCCATCCCAACGGACTGACGCTTCCACTTCGTCCTGTGAGGAGATTATTATCATTACTACACAGCTGATTCTGCTGACAGAGCATCGTCATCATCATCATCATCATCATCATCATCATCATCATCATCATCATGATGTGTAAAGTTATTGTATTCAAACAAATGGCTTTCTTGTGCTAAACAGAAAAACATATTTGCTAAATTTTTTATGGAGAAATTCCAAAATAGGTGGAGAAAAAACATGTTTTTAATTCAATAAGAATGTTATTAAAACATTTAACCCTGTCAGGTATGTTACTGTGTGTGTGTGTGTGTGTGTGTGTGTGTGTGTGTGTGTGTGTGTGTGTTACCTGCGGTTCTGGTACCAGGTATTCACCTGCGTGTGTGTGTGTGGTGTTGTGTGTGTGTGTGTGTGTGTGTGTGTGTGTGTGTGTGTGTGTGTGTGTGTTACCTGCGGTTCTGGTACCAGGTCTTCACCTGCGTGTCTCTCAGCTGCAGCTCAGCAGCCAGCCTCATGCGATCCTGAACGCTCAGGTACCTCTGGCTCTGGAAGCTCCTCTCCAAGCGGAGCAGCTGCTGCTCGCTGAACGCTGTGCGCGCCTTACGCCCTTTCTTCAGCCGCTGCACCCCACTCTCTGGGAGAAGAGGGGGGGGGGGGGGGGGGGGGGTTATATATAAAGGACAAAACACAGAATGTATTTTCTCCGCAGCCTGAGGTCTTTTGGGGCGAGCAGAGAAATTCTCCTGTTGTTTTTTACCTCTGTGATTGTGTCTGTTCTGCAGTACTGCAACACTACCTGGTACAAGTGTCTGTCAACTGCTTTAAAATCTAACTGCTCCACCTGTCAGAGACTATCTGCTCACAGACTGTTGGTCACCCTGTCAGAGACTTTCTGCTCACAGACTGTTGGTCACCCTGTCAGAGACTATCTGCTCACAGACTGGTGGTCACCCTGTCAGAGACTTTCTGTTCACAGACTGTTGGTCACCCTGTCAGAGACTATCTGCTCACAGACTGGTGGTCACCCTGTCAGAGACTATCTGCTCACAGACTGTTGGTCACCCTGTCAGAGACTATCTGCTCACAGACTGGTGGTCACCCTGTCAGAGACTATCTGCTCACAGACTGTTGGTCACCCTGTCAGAGACTATCTGCTCACAGACTGGTGGTCACCCTGTCAGAGACTATCTGCTCACAGACTGTTGGTCACCCTGTCAGAGACTTTCTGCTCACAGACTGTTGGTCACCCTGTCAGAGACTATCTGCTCACAGACTGGTGGTCACCCTGTCAGAGACTATCTGCTCACAGACTGTTGGTCACCCTGTCAGAGACTATCTGCTCACAGACTGGTGGTCACCCTGTCAGAGACTATCTGCTCACAGACTGTGGTCACCCTGTCAGAGACTATCTGCTCACAGACTGGTTGGTCACCCTGTCAGAGACTATCTGCTCACAGACTGGTGGTCACCTGTCAGAGACTATCTGCTCACAGACTGTGGTCACCTGTCAGAGACTATCTGCTCACAGACTGGTGGTCACCCTGTCAGAGACTTTCTGCTCACAGACTGTTGGTCACCCTGTCAGAGACTTCTGCTCACAGACTGTTGGTCACCCTGTCAGAGACTTTCTGCTCACAGACTGTGGTCACCCTGTCAGAGACTTTCTGCTCACAGACTGTTGGTCACCCTGTCAGAGACTATCTGCTCACAGACTGGTGGTCACCCTGTCAGAGACTATCTGCTCACAGACTGTGGTCACCCTGTCAGAGACTATCTGCTCACAGACTGTTGGTCACCCTGTCAGAGACTATCTGCTCACAGACTGGTGGTCACCCTGTCAGAGACTTCTGCTCACAGACTGTGGTCAACCTGTCAGAGACTATCTGCTCACAGACTGTGGTCACCCTGTCAGAGACTTCTGCTCACAGACTGTGGTCACCCTGTCAGAGATCTGCTCACAGACTGGTGGTCACCCTGTCAGAGACTTTCTGCTCACAGACTGTGGTCACCCTGTCAGAGACTATCTGCTCACAGACTGGTGGTCACCCTGTCAGAGACTTCTGCTCACAGACTGGTGGTCACCTGTCAGAGACTGCACAAACCAAAACGCTACAAGAAGCTCAAAACACACTTTCTTATTAATGATTAATGACCAGCTCCTTATTAACCATCAGACGTGAAAAAGCTTCTGAAACTCTAAAGTTTAATAAGCTTTATTATTTATGATTAATTTTAATTTAATTCAAAACTAAATAAAATTTGATTAATTAAATAAATAAAAAAGCTCTTTGTTTTTAATATTAATAATATGTTAACTTATAATATGAGGTTTTGATGAACAGTCCGAGCATCAAACTGAAATCATCTTTTAATTCATGCATTAATAATTATAAAAGCTTCATATTACCTTAAAACATCATTTAAAATTGTAAGAATAATAATGAACTTGTTCCAGAGGAAAACACTGGATTATTTATAATAAAAACAATGACATTGCCTCTGATTAAAGCATTTATTATTATTTTATTTACCTCTAAATTCGCTGTCAGGAGAGGAGCTGCCGAGACTTCTATCTCGAAATCCTCCCGGGTCAGAGAGCACCGGGACCGGGTCACAGAGCACCGGGACCGGGTCACAGAGCACCGGGACCGGGTCACAGAGCGGCCGACAGTCCGCTAAGATGTCCCGGATCAGGAAGGAGGGACCGGGCCTCGGCGCGGACTGCAGCCGGGGAGCAGGCTCTCTGAGCGGGGGGCGAGGCTCCGAGCAGCCGCGGCAGAACGCAGGAAGCTCCATGTCCCGCGGAGACTCGCCTGAGGACCGGCAGGGGCTCCGGGACTCTGAAGATACAACTTTAAATACCAGATGTAATGTCTCCTCTCTCCTCTCTCCTCTCTCCTCTCTCCTCTCTCCTCTCTTCAGATGCACTTTTAAAGTTTTTAAAATAATAACAAGGATCAGATTTTAAAAATAAAAAAGTCTAAACTCAAGATCAGCAGCGCGACACACACAAAGAAGATATGAAGAGTAATTCATCTGCTCCTCCTCTCAGTGAGTGTGTGTGTTTATGTGTGTGTGTGTGTGTGTGTGTGTGTGTGTATGTGGGTGTGTGTGTGTGTTTGTGTGTGTGTGTGTATGTGTGTGTGTGTGTGTGTGTATGTGGGTGAGTGTGTGTGTGTGTGTGTGTGTGCGTGTGTGTGTGTGTGTGTGCGTGTGTTTGTGTGTGTCTGTGTGTGTGTGTAATCAGTCATTGTGGGGACCGCCTCTCTTTTGGGACAAATAGCTGTAAATCATTCTTGGATCTTCTGATGATGAACACTTGGTTTTCTGTCAGCGTGAGACCGGATCAAACACACCGAGTAAAACTGAGAGAGACGATCAAATGTGGAACAAATGTTAAGATTTGAGAAAACGTGGATGTCTCACAGAAATAACCCTGCAGCTCAGACTCTGGTATTTACTGACTTATTTTGCAGACCCTCAGGAGAACAACTAGTCTAGTGGGTAGAAGGGGGTATCATGCACCCCCCTGAAATATACTTCTAATCAGCTTTTCTAGATTGGAAAAATTGTGTAGAAAACGATTAGCTATGTTAAAAAGTTGGCAAATTGTCCCACGTATATTTTTAAGCCCTACCCATCATCTGGCGTTGGCCAGATACATTTGTCCGTCATGTGGTTATGATTGGACCCTTTCACACATCCATGAACTATATTGGGATGCTCACACGCCGCAAAATGTGTGGTTCTGGATATGCAGCGATTCTGTTTGAGGCACAACTCCACAAGTGGATGCCTCAAAGGTGTTTTAAGTGGAAAGGCATACGCAAAGTCCCTCTTTTGCCTCAAAACTGTGTGTGAGTCAATGGAGAGGCTATTGATGGAGTGGTTAATTGCGGAGGAAAGTGTCCTTATCACTGACCCTGCTGCGCTTCACAACATGACCCAGAGAGCACCTCGATGAAGCCCTCAAAGACCCCTCAACTCCTCATCGAGAAGAATCACGCCTATGAGGAGAAGGCGCGCACCTGGGAAAGACAGCTGCCTTATGGATGTCGTTTATTACCCACTGTCATCTTGTCTCCATGCTCCTCCACTCCGTTAAGACCAACAACATCCAGTTGTTTCACAAATGCAATGGAGAGATGGCAAATATCTTCTTTGCATTTGATGGACACGACTACTCAAGCTTTGTGCTATTTACATGCCAATTTACCAAACTGGCATTATGAGACAAGCTTTGAAAATAAATGTTTCTATGTGTAATCTGTGCCTCCCCTTATCTGCAGATATCTGACTTGGCTGGAGGTCTATCTGACAAACCTGGAGAACACACACCCAGGGGCCAAAGACCTGCTTTCTAAGGGTTCAATTGCGGTGGCCCGCTCAATGATACCGGGGGCACTTAGTGCAGTCGACAAGACCATACATTTCGATGTTCACCCAGTCACCCAGACATTGTATCAAGATTATTATATTATATAATACAAGTGTATACTGCTCTCACAAAACCACATTTCATTTGATGATTTCTGAATTAAAATGCATGTAACTTATTGTGTGGGAGCAGCAGATCACATATTTGTTTCATACTTTTAAGGTGGCTTCACTGGACTATACAGCCAGTTTGGGGCATACCAGAGGTGGTGTCGAACAACCTCCACACGGGCACAGTTTTATCAAAAGACCCTTGAGATGGTGGACCTCATCAAAGACCCAGACTGCCCAAGGGCGGGGAAACATCGGGAGCTGGAGAAGGCAGAGGGCAAAAAGGGTGAGGAGGCCATTCAGCGAACCATCGAGACAATTAGGAACTTTACGAACCCCTTCACCATCTCAGACAAGGACAGGCTCTACTCCCTGGCTTCTGGTGCTCCTGTCCTCATGGAGGTCGAGATGGACGTGCTACAAGCAGAAACTGTGGGCAAACGCTCATCAAACGGCTACAGAGCAGAGAGCCAGGTAGCTTCTTTGACCCAATCAAAAAGAAGAAGCTCAAGACCAGCTTGTAACAAAAAGGTCACCCTCACATCCTCACAGGGAAAGGTAATGAGATGTTCCAATACCTGAGGTCTACTGTATTATTGAAATTAAGTATTTTAATGACCCCATATTTTGTAATGATACACTATCAATATCATTCCAGGTCATCCAGTATCAGGAGCAAAGCAATCTTGCTTTCCTGCACCTTGTCAAGTCACAACGTGCAGAGGAGCCATTGGACTTGGAGGAACTCGTGAAATATCCCCTAATGCCTGTGCCACCTAGCCTTGGGACACCAGTCGGGTCCGTCTGTTTGAGTTCTTTGGTGTCAGCTTGGTGTGTCCCTACCTTAATAAAGCGGCTCTTCTGCACTACATTCTGGAGGACACCACCCCAAAGGATCTGCCATACCCTAAGGATGCCCTGTTCATCCAGGATGGCATGGCTCTGCTCCATGTCCTCACCAACCTTCCCCCAACCTGTGCGGAGATATGCCTACAAGTGCTTGATCAGATGGTGGCCAAAAAAGCACTTTTTGTTCTCGACTGACAGTTACCATCCAGGATCTATCAAAGCGCAGGAGAGGTTGAGAAGTGGCAGTTCAGAGAAGATCATTTTGGCTGGTGTGGAGTCTATTTTTATATAACATTACAAGAGGGATTCTTATTATTACATGATATGCTTATTGTGCTCATGAGATTACTATGACTATCAAATAAATAGACAAGATCACCAATCCCAAGGTTTGATGGATTGGATAGGAAAACAAAGGGAAAAGTCTCATAAGAACGTTTTAGCCTGCAATACAGAGTAGCAAGGTCAGGTGCAGACACTGGCAGAATACAAAGAGTTATTCATAAACAGGACATCGCTCCGGCCTTGAGTTGTATGGGAGCTCCACTCAGGGCCTTCCCTGGCCAACATGAGGCCCCACGCAAAGTTATATGATGAGGCCCTCTGTTTCGCGAGCGTCGACGGGGGGAGCCTCGCAGCGGCGAAACCGTGCCGCGCCACTAGAGTGGCCGCGATCTTTGCGAACGCCGCGGCGCAGCCGTAACGGGGCCGTAACACGACGCAGACGGACCCGGTGGAATCTAGGGGTGCGCCGCATAAGCGCATAGGTGCGCCGCATTTTCGGCTCAGTTGAGGCACCCTCCGCAAGATGAGGCCCCCTCCGCAAGGTGAGGCCCCACGCAGTCTGCTTGATCGGCCTGTAGGGAGGGACGGCCCTGGCTCCACTCCCACACACAGCTAAGAAGCAGCCTTATCAAGATTCCACTGTATCTGCAGAAAGCTTCAGCAAAAACAAATTACGTATGATGGTGACAGAGTAGGGAGGGACTTCCACAGGCCGGCCGAATGCTGATTGGAGGATCGTGTTGCCAAGAGACCTTTTTCAAAGTCTGTGCACCTACCAAAGAGAACCAAGTCTAAACCTCGGTATCTCTTCAGCTAGTCTTGACCAATCATAAATGTACGGGCAACGCCCTGTGTAATAAAAATGTGTTGTCGCACGAGGGTCGGGGCTCTTTCCGGAAATAGTGGTTACAGATTACAGCTTTGCTGTCTGTGATTTCTATGACGTGACGGAGTCCTTGGCCAAGTGATATATATCTTTTGCTCTCTTATAATAAATAGTTAAACTTAGAAGTTGTCGGTCTTTGCTGGAATTTTGAACACAACACTGGACCAGCAACCAGGAAGCCATATGACTTCAAGATGTTCCTCACAAATGATGACACCAAAAAGCAACTCTGCCATGGAGTGATCAACAGGCAGCTTCAAGGATGGAGAGAACAGAAATGGCAGTGCTGATCGTGGAAGGGAGAGCCCATCAACTTCTCTCCTCAAATGGCAAGGTCAATTGAAAGCCCAAATTACAAGTGACTGATGGTTAAATTATACCGTAGGTGATTATCTGTGATTTGTTTCTAGTCTCTGTCATTGTTGATCAAAGTGCAATGTCCCATTGTGCATCAGGTTGAGGTACATGAGCTCCCCACAATCTACAGCAACCAGGAAGAGACTGATACAGGGTGGCACTCTACCTTCATCCTGCTGCTGCCCTTGGGTACAATAATGCTGTAGTCAGAACACCTGACACAGGTATCTTTGTGATTCTTCTTCACACGCTCATGCCATCAAGCTGACTATATAGCTGGATATGGGGTCAGGGAAACATAGACAACTTCTCAACCTCTCTGGGCTCAGAATCCCTGGGAGAAGACTGCTGTGCCACACTTCTCGGATTCCATGTGTTCAGCGGAGAAGACTGCCCCAGTGCCTTCAAAGGGAAGGGGAAGGTGGGGCCCTTGAAAAAGCTGGTGAAGAACCCTAAGTTTCACAGGGCGTTCAGTCAACTCGGTGACAACTGGAATGTCAAGCCTGAGGTGCTGAAGCAGTTGGAGCAATTCACCTGTCTGATATATGGAGAGAGTCGTGAGTCTTCAGTGGACGCTGTACGTGCCAAGTTGCTGCGCAAAATGGTGGGGTCTAAGGTTGACCTGGCTCGCCTTCCTCCATGCTATGATGCTCTGAAGCCGCACGTCCAACGTTTGAACCATCCCTGTACAAGCGAGCTGATGAATCCATTTTAGAAAAACCAAACCCCTATGATGAGGAGCAGGGATGGATGAGGACTGATGGAGTGTTGAGACCGGTGTGGTCCTGTCCTGCCAACCTCCCTGGTTGATCTCCTGGAGTGGAGTGCACCAGCTGGGCGTAAGCTGGGCGTAACTCTACGTCCGACGTAGAACCGAAGGTTAAGACCAAACTAAAGTTATGACTAGTGCACCACTTAGACTGAAGCCCTGTATGCGTTGAGCCCGGGTGTAACTTTTACGCCTAGTGTGGAGCAGGCGTAAATCTGAAAGACAGACTAGTATCCATAGTAACGTAAAACAGGCAAGAAGGAAAATAACGATGGCAGTGCGTCTTGTTTACATGTTTAACAACGAAAGGGCATTAAGACGAGAAAGAGTCGTCCGCGATCGAACAAACCCACTGGACATCTATTCAGTGAGCTGATAGAGAGGTTTCAAACCCACATCTATTCAGTGAGCTGATAGAGAGGTTTCAAACCCACTGGACATCTATTCAGTGAGCTGATAGAGAGGTTTCAAACCCGCTGGACATCTATTCAGTGAGCTGAGAGAGAGGTTTCAAACCCGCTGGACATCTATTCAGTGAGCTGATAGAGAGGTTTCAAACCCACTGGACATCTATTCAGTGAGCTGATAGAGAGGTTTCAAACCCGCTGGACATCTATTCAGTGAGCTGAGAGAGAGGTTTCGTTTCGGAGACAAGCCCTTTTTGATTTAATCGAGGCGATCTCCCCTCAACTCCAGCACGGATCAGACCGAAACGCTGCGCTCTCCCCAACCTCGCAGGTGCTGATTGCGCTCAGATATTACGCGAACGGGGCCTTTCAAAATACTGTGGGAGACATGATTAATGTTCATCGCACAACTGCATGTCGGGCTATTAGACAAGTTTCCTTGGCTCTCCAGCGCCGCCTTAGGAATTATATTCACCTTCCAACACAAGAAGAAGCAGCGAAATCCTCCAGGCATCCGTGAAGACATCGGTGGACGACTTACTCGCAATCACATAATAAAAACCTATAGCCCTGTATATTTGTAACGCTGTTTTTTTGCAATTGCATTTCAATAAGCTCCCATTGTGACCACATGTTGTCATTAGGCCGTTTTATATTTTATTCAAAAAACACACACAAGAACATTAATAACAACATTGGAGAACTAACATGAAATTGAGATAAAAAACAAGTAACAAATATGATTAGAGAATATGACACATCTTCTTCAGTGATTCTTTGCTGATTCTTAAGAATTATAATTTCGAGTCTTCATTTCTCCTTCTCCAGCTCGATTCTGTCGTGTTCCGCTCTCAGTTTTGCGGTCTCCACCTCCACACGAACGATCTCTTCTCCACCAGTTCCGCTGTAGCTCTGTAAAATCCTCTTTCTTTTTCGGGGTGTGGGCGTCATTTTTCTCTTCTTTTGGTTTCCGTTATCCATTTCTTCGTTATCCAAGTCTTACCTTGCTCTGAATGGAGGAGTTTGAGTGTTAAATTATGTAGACGTGTGTTGCTCGGCAACAAACTGTTTTGTGTGTATTCACGTGGACGCGCATCTTAAGACCAGGCGCAGCTACGACCGAGACGAGTCAGGCTTGGTGCACTCGGTGTAAATTCGAATCATTAAGTCGGACGTAGCTAAGCCCGACGTTAGAGTTAAGACCTACTATCTTATGCCCAGCTGGTGCACTCCACTCCTGGACACGACAGAGCGTGAACAGGAGGACGAGAAGAGGAAGAGGAATTGACTCTGATGATAGCATTGAAAACGATGATTGAGTATTAATCAGATAGTGGAGAGCCAAACCTTGACTGCTTATCTGGAATGGGAAAGAGTAGTCACATCAATACTTATATTATGTAACGGTGGCACTAATTTGCATAAAAAATACATGTGGGACATCCAGACAACATTTTAACATAGCTCATCATTTTCTACATACTTTTTCCATTTAGGAAACACTGATAAGTATATTTCTGTGTCGGTGCAAAATACACCCTTCTGGTACAAGACTAAAATGCAATTTTCTTGTAATGGCGGCACTAATTAGCCTATTAGCATGCCACAGACACATGTGATCACTTTAAGAATAGTTTTATTGTGTTCCTTGACCCTCACAACATGGATGTGGACCCCTTGTTTGTTCAGTTATCTGCAATAATGGCTGAGATATAGTGAAAGGTGTAAAAAGAGTGAAACTCAATTTTTAGGGTAAATAAACACTAATTTGGGAAAAGAATATACGTGGGACAATTTTACAACTTTTTAACATAGCTAATCGTTTTCTACACAATTTTCCAATCTAGAAAGCTGTGATTAGAAGTATATTTCAGGGGGTGCATGATACCCCTTCTACCCACCCAACTAAACCAGAAACACATTCAGACACCACTGACTTCCAGATCAACCTCGCCCTGCTGGCCAGGAGCAGGTACTGCAGCAGGTGACTTTAACACACACACACACACGCACGCACGCGCACGCACACACACACACACACAGACACTCACACACTGTTGTATTTTGTATCTGGATTGTGGGAAACGGTATTCGATCTCTCTGTACACACAAACTGAAAGATTGACAATAAAGTTGACTTTGACTTTGAGGGACTGCAGCGTCCAGAGGAAGAACGACACTCAGATTTATGGAGCCTTTTTATTGGTGTTGAACATGATTACTCCTCGTCAGAGTGGACCCTGAATGCCTCTCCGGGCCTGAAGACTCCTGAGAGGCCCGCTGACGAGCCTCTGGGTCCCTGAAGGTGTTGAGAGCCGGAGCCACCTGAGAGAGAGAAAGAGAGAGAGGTTACACCTGAGAGAGAGAGAGAGAGAAGAGAGAGAGAGAGAGAGAGAGATAGAGAGATGAGAGAGAGAGAGAGAGAGAGAGAGAAGAAGAGAGAAGAGAGGTTACACCTGAGAAGAGAGAGAGAGAGAGAGAGAGAGAGAGAAAGAGAGAGAGAGGTTACAACCTGAGAGAGAGAGAGAGAGAGGGAGAGAGGTTACACCTGAGAGAGAGAGAGAGTACTCTTACCTGTGTGAGGGGGGGCAGTGTGTGTCGAAGGGAGAGACGGTCAGCTCTCTGCTCCTCCTGTCTGGGATACACCCTGCTTTAAACTATACACACACACACACACACACACACACACACACACACACACACACACACACACACACAGACACCTTAAACTTTGTGGTTGCGGAGGGAAATTGGAACGTTAAGGTGCATGTTTGCAGGTGTAGGAGAATAGAAGGTTAGGAGGGGAGGTGAGGAGAGGAGGTGAGGAGGTAAGGAGAGGAGGGGAGGAGGAGAGGAGAGGAGGACAGGAGATGAGGAGGTTAGGAGAGGAGGTGAGGAGGTGAGTTTCTCACCCTCTTCTGCTGCTGGTTGCTGGTTTGATTCCTGCTGTTCTTCATCTGTTCGTCCAGCCAGCGCCGTCCGTACTGATGAGAGAGGAGGACGCTGAACGGGTCTGACGCCCTGCTGATCAGTTAGTCACTGTTACTATAGTAACCATTAACTGTTACTATAGTAACCATAATAACCATTCATGTTATAACATCATAATACTAGTAGTAACTATAGTAACAGTTAACCACTAACGAGAGTTTCCTCACTTGGTCGTGACTCCGAACGTGATGTCGGGCACCGCCGGGCGCCGTGAAGTCCCGCCCCTCTGTGGTGTGGGGGCGTGGCTCTGGCTATAGGCCCCGCCCATCTGAGCGCGGTATTGGCTCAGCTCCTTGGACGTCACGATGCCGGAGCGCACGGCGTCTCGGTTCAGAGACAGGAAGTCCGGAGGGAGGGGCTGCGAGGGGGCGGAGTCAGAACGCCTCTGCACCAACCAGCTGGAGAGGACTGAGAGAGAGACTACACTCAGGAACTACAACTCCCAGAGGACTGAGAGAGACTACACTCAGGAACTACAACTCCCAGAGGACTGAGAGAGACTACACTCAGGAACTACAACTCCCAGAGGACTGAGAGAGACTACACTCAGGAACTACAACTCCCAGAGGACTGAGAGAGAGACTACACTCAGGAACTACAACTCCCAGAGGACTGAGAGAGAGACTACACTCAGGAACTACAACTCCCAGCTGGAGAGGACTGAGAGAGAGAATACACTCAGGAACTACAACTCCCAGAGGACTGAGAGAGAGACTACACTCAGGAACTACAACTCCCAGAGGACTGAGAGAGACTACACTCAGGAACTACAACTCCCAGCTGGAGAGGACTGAGAGAGAGACTACACTCAGGAACTACAACTCCCAGAGGACTGAGAGAGAGACTACACTCAGGAACTACAACTCCCAGAGGACTAAGAGAGAGACTACACTCAGGAACTACAACTCCCAGAGGACTGAGAGAGAGACTACACTCAGGAACTACAACTCCCAGCTCGAGAGAGAGACTACACTCAGGAACTACAACTCCCAGCTGGAGAGAGAGACAACACTCAGGAACTACAACTCCCAGCTGGAGAGAGAGACTACACTCAGGAACTACAACTCCCAGAGGACTGAGAGAGAGACTACACTCATGAACTACAACTCCCAGAGGACTGAGAGAGAGACTACACTCAGGAACTACAACTCCCAGAGGACTGAGAGAGAGACTACACTCAGAAACTACAACTCCCAGCTGGAGAGAGAGACTACACTCAGGAACTACAACTCCCAGCTGGAGAGAGAGACAACACTCAGGAACTACAACTCCCAGCTGGAGAGAGAGACTACACTCAGGAACTACAACTCCCAGAGGACTGAGAGAGAGACTACACTCAGGAACTACAACTCCCAGCTGGAGAGGACTGAGAGAGAGACAACACTCAGGAAACTCAAACATCGCATTGCGTCTGGTGTGAACGCAGCATCAGACGCTCCTTAGGGTCCTTGAGATGCTTCACGCTTTGAAATTTCACCGATATCTGTTACGGTTCTTCAACAAAACGTTCACATGTAAGAGGTTTATCTCTCATTCAGATCAATGCAAAGGCTCTCCTCTCACTGATTACTGCACATCACCATGGAAACCTTTGATCTCTGGACTCAAGCACAGGTGTTTCCTAACGTCGTCACCTCAAACACAAACACCTGTGTGTTGGAGAAATGACCTGATGATGTCATAACTCCAACTGCCATGGTCAGAACGCCACCAAACATCACATGACGGTTAACATTGTGGCCCTGAACAGCTCTACATCAAATCTGATGTTACGTAATGTGGTGTTACTATGGCAACGCATCCCTCGCCATAAAACACGATGTTGTCGTGATACCTATGCAAATGGTCAAAACAGCACCAGACTTCAGATAATGGTTAATGGTCCAGCCCTCAACATCTCTATGTGCCATTAGTGAGTTTTCCTCAAAAGCTGTTGCCATGGCTACGCATCCCTCACCGTAAAACACGATATTGCTATAACTCCTATGAAAATGGTGAAAAAGTGCTCAAACTTCACATGTGTGCTAACAGTCCAGCCGTGAAGACATCTACGGGACCGCTTTGAGATCTCTTCAAATGCCGTTGCCTTGGCAACACAATGCTCACCATGAAACACGGTTTTCTCATAACTTCAGTGAAAATGCTCCAAATGGCCCAAAACTTCACAGGTTTGGTAACGACGCAGCCATCAACACATCTAAGCGTATTATGGGGTGTCATCAAATACCATTGCCATGACCACAGATCATTCGCCATCAAGTTAGTTCAAAAGTTTGCAGTTCAAATATTCTGCTGCTTTTCCAAACCTTTTTACTTTCTTTTCTTCTCTCATCACACATTCAAGCCCCCAGTGTCCATGTATCATTTCAATCTAAATTCTTCACTTTCTTCTTACACATTACATTTCAGCATAGCAGTTCAGCGTCAGCTTTTCAGCATAAAGCATTCCCACTAGCAGTTTCTTCAGGAATGCATTCTCTAGTTGTATTTATAAACTACAATACTGACTGAACTACATTTTAATTATCAAGCATTCAGCAAAGCCAAGAGCTCCTCCAACAGATCAAACATGATATATTAATATAACATCAGTTAAATAAAACCAAGTCTGACATCTCCTCGCAAAGATAGTGTGTGTGTGTGTGTGTGTGTGTGTGTGTGTGTGTGTGAGTGACAGCAAGGATTGTTGCCTGAAGGCATGTTTCCTTCACGCAAACACAGTGTGACAGCTGACCGATGCTAAACACACACACACACACACACACACACACACACACACAGGCACTCTGTTATTCAGTGTGTATCAGTTACCACATGTTGCGATTGGGTCTATTCAGCTTATATTTTCCGCTAATAACATGCTAATGCTATCAGTCTTCATGTTAGCAACCTTTATCACAGATCCAATATGAGTGCTACATGCTAATGCTACATGCTAATGCTACAGGATGCTCACCTTCGGCCACGCCCCCTTCAGTTGAGTCGTTGCTCATCCCAAAAGTGAAATCTGACCAGGAACTGAAAACCCTCTGGAGACGGACCGACCCAGAGAGGCCTGCAGGGGGCATCATCACCATCACCATCACCATCATCATCACCATCACCATCACCATCATCATCATCACCATCATCATCATCATCATCATCATCATCACCACCATCATCATCATCATCATCATCATCATCATCATCATCATCATCATCATCATCATCTGTGTCTCACCTTGATGTGCAGCGGGTTGGTCAGCATGGAGTCTCTCATCACACCAAGCCTGGGAGAGGACATGGTACCTGAGAGGAGGAGGAGGAGGAGGAAGAGGAAGAGGAAGAGGAGGAATACACCTGACTGAAGATTCACTCCATTTAAAGGTCATTTATATAACTTTAGTTTAAAGGTAGTTCTAAGGTAGTAAAGTTAATTTAACGGTGATTTGTGTACAATATCTTTGATTTAAAGGTAGTAAATACGATATAAAAGGTAATTTAAAAGTAGTAAAGTTAGTATTTAAAGGTAGTTAGTATTTAAAAAGCCTCACCTGTTTGTTTCTGTGTCTCGGACGTGTCGCGCTGTTGCTATGGAGACAGGACGCTAACGTGACGTAAACTGCGATTACTGCGATACGTGCGTGACGTGGCAGTTCAACAGGAAGTTCCAGAGTAAAGTTTAACAGAGTAAAGAAATGTATGATTTTAATATAAAACACAACTAATATAACTTAATATTCTCTTTTACTCCAACAGGACTTCCTCAGAATCAGTTTAATATATTAAATATCATCACTGCTCTGCTATTATAACCTTATATTAATGTTATTACTGTGACTGTGCTCTGTCAAAATATCTAATAACATTACATTTATAATTATTATTATTTATTATATAATATCTTCAACCTTGTGTTTGAAACGTAATGCTTCTTTAAATTAATGTAATTATTTTTATTTCACAGATAATTCTTTATGTCATTATTTAAAAATGTTTTTATTTGAAATGTATTTACATGTTTTAACTCCACGCAGCACGGAAGTGACGTCAGGCTCAGTTTGACAAAGATCGTCTATGACTCTGACAGGGGGATCACTCTTCAGTGAAAACAGAAGTGAAATGTTGTTCATTTCTCAAACAACGCTCATTAAATATGGATTTTAGTAAAAATGAGAATCTAAGAAAAAAAAATAAGGAAAAGTTAAAAATAAAATACAAACTCATACAATATCCGAAGTTAATATTGTATTATCTGTATGGTTTCGTGGTGTTTTATAGTCAGAGTGGGACGTCTTCTTGCCGCTGTGAGCTCTCTGTTAGCGGCAGCTGCTCTCATGTCTACCCGGATAAAGCTGCCTGTTTCGGGCATAAACTCTTGTCTCTGACCGGCTCTCTGTGTGTCCCCGGTGCTTCTGGAGGAATGCTCCGGCTCTGGTTCTTCTCGGCGGGGCTGTGGCTGCTCGCCCCCCGCTGTGGGAGCTCCTCTGCCCGGCTGTACACGGAGGAGGACCCGCTGGTGATCCTGAGCGGCGGCAGCTTCAGTCCGTCCGTCACTAACTCCTCCTCGGCCTGGTTCATCCAGTTCTACTCCTCCTGGTGCGGACACTGCATCCAGTACTCCGAGACCTGGAAGAATCTGGCCCGGGACGTGCAAGGTACAGCAGACACCATGCAGACACCATGCAAACACCATGCAAACACAATGAACACCATGCAAACACAGCAAGGGGGAAGCAACACCAGAACCAGACTCCATGGACAAAACTGCTAATTACTCCATTAAGGCGTTATGGGTCAAACTGGGTGTGTGTTAAAATACAACTGGGTGTGTTTTCTGATGTAAACATAACCCCTCTTTAGTTCGGCTTAAATGTATAATCCCAACATCAATAACTAATAACAGCAAATCGAAACGTGTGATGCAGAACTAAAGAGGATTTGTGGTTTAATGGTACCGGTAGTTCAAGGTTTCCAGTGGTGTTAGGAAACCTTTAAGTGGTAGGTTATTAAATAAGGTTTAGATTGAAAGTCCCTAAAAGGATCATTAATCATAGCTTAGAGTAGATTCTCCTAATATTGATCCCAATCAAACAGCTGTTACTGACACGTGTCTGTTCTCCTTTGTAAACACCAGCACCAGACTCCATGTAGAAAACTGCTAATTACTTAATTCAAACTCTATGGTTTATACTGGGTGTGTGTTAAAGAACCACTGGGTGTGTTTTCTGATGCTTTCATAACTCCTCTTTAGTTCGGCATCAATATATAATCCCAACATCAATAATTAATAACATTAAATCGTGGTTTTAGAAACGTGTGATGCTCATTAAGTCAGGGTTTCAGTGGTGTTGGGCAACCTTAAAGTGGTAGTTTTTTCAATGAGGTTTTGAATGATGAAAAATGAAATGCTTTAAAATTACCTTTTCTGGAAGAAGGATCTTATATTTTATTATCGTATTCTTTCATCAGCTGTTTGTCTCTGATTGTTGTTGTTGTCAACAGATGATGTTAGGTTTGGTCAACAGGTGGTCGGGCTGAATCACAGGAAGATATAAAACAGTTTTGATGTTTTAAAATAATATTCAGCTTTCTGTGGAGTTCCCTCTCCTGGAATGTGTTAGGGTTAAAATCCCAGGAACCCAGTGACATCACTATGGAACACTCGTGCTCCTATTGGCTAGCGCTCCAACACATTGTACGTGATAGTAGAGTGAGCAGATCAAACCTGAGCTCATTCTAAACAGCTGTCGTCCTCTTAATTAGAATAGATGTCCTCTCCAGTCTGTGAGCGTTATTGATCTCAAACGGTTCAACCAGAACTCAGTCACTGGATTATTATATCATTATATTGTATTGTGGTTGTTTACTATAAGATGGAAGTAAAGACTGCAAATACATACCAATACATATTATCTGATTAAAAACTAAAATATACTTCTTTTATAAAATACCAACGTCGGTACAGACAGAGCGACCTGTGGGAATCAGAGTTGAATCTCCATCTGCTGACACACACACACACACACACACACACACACACACACACACAGGGTAGGTCTCACTTAGGAGTATGTATGTAGAGCAATGAAGAAACAAATAAAATCTACACACTCAAATCAAAATACTGTTAACATTCTTTATGTGCACAACATCTAACATGTTGCCCCGTAGCCTGTCACGTACAATGTGTTGCAGCGCCAGCCAATAGGAGTGCGAGTGTTCCGTAGTGATGTCACTATGTTCCTGAAGTAAACAAAGGAGGACATCCTCTGAACTGAAGCTGAACTGCTAACGAGGCTCAGGGGGAAATGCAGCTGTAACACAAACATGAACATCCATCAAACTGAATGCTGAAGTGTTTCTACCTGAAAGTATAGAGAGAGAGCTTTGATTTTGAAGTTATGCTTTCAGAAATTAAGTTTGTCTTCCTGTCTCTCTCTCACCTGTCTCTCTCTCACCTGTCTCTCTCTCACCTGTCTCTCTCCTGTCTGTGTCTCTGTCTCTACCTGTCTCCCTCTCACCTGTCTCCCTCTCACCTGTCTCTCTCTCACCTGTCTGTGTCTCTGTCTCTACCTGTCTCCCTCTCACATGTCTCTCACCTGTCTCTCTCTCACCTGTCTCTCTCTCACCTGTCTCTCTCTCACCTGTCTCCCTCTCACCTGTCTCCCTCTCACCTGTCTCTCACCTGTCTCCCTCTCACCTGTCTCTCACCTGTCTCCCTCTCTGTCTGTCTCTCACCTGTCTCTCTCTCACCTGTCTCCCTCTTGCCTGTCTCTCACCTGTCTGTCTCTCACCTGTCTCCCTCTCACCTGTCTCTCTCTCAGACTGGCAGCAGGCGGTCAGAGTGGGAGTTTTAGATTGCGCTCAGGAGGAAAACTTTGAAGTCTGTAAAGAATTCAACATCAAGTTCTACCCGACGTTTAAAGTACGTACAACACCGAGTTCTCTGTGTACAAGTACTTTATTATACTGTGTACAAGTACTTTATTATACTGTGTAGAAGTACTTTATTATACTGTGTACAAGTACTTTATTATACTGTGTACAAGTACTTTATACTTTGTAATAGTACTTTATACTGTGTACAAGTACTTTATACTGTGTAATCTCCTCACTAATGTGTAACTTTACTGTTTCAGTATTTCCGGGCTCACAGTCCAGAGACGGAGAGAGGGACGCCGTACAGAGGTGAGACTCTGAGGAGACGAGAGACGACGCTAACTCTCTAAACTCTGAGTGAGGAGACGAGAGACGACGCTAACTCTCTAAACTCTTGAGTGAGGAGACGAGAGACGACGCTAACTCTCTAAACTCTGAGTGAGGAGACGAGAGACGACGCTAACTCTGTCTAAACTCTGAGTGAGGAGACGAGAGACGACGCTAACTCTCTAAACTCTGAGTGAGGAGACGAGAGACGACGCTAACTCTCTAAACTCTGAGTGAGGAGACGAGAGACGACGCTAACTCTCTAAACTCTGAGTGAGGAGACGAGAGACGACGCTAACTCTCTAAACTCTTAGTGAGGAGACGAGAGACGACGCTAACTCTCTAAACTCTGAGTGAGGAGACGAGAGACGACGCTAACTCTCTTTAAACTCTGAGTGAGGAGACGAGAGACGACGCTAACGCTCTAAACTCTGAGTGAGGAGACGAGAGACGACGCTAACTCTCTTTAAACTCTGAGTGAGGAGACGAGAGACGACGCTAACTCTCTTTAAACTCTGAGTGAGGAGACGAGAGACGACGCTAACTCTCTCTAAACTCTGAGTGAGAAGACGAGAGACGACGCTAACTCTCTCTAAACTCTGAGTGAGGAGACGAGAGACAACGCTAACTCTCTAAACTCTGAGTGAGGAGACGAGAAGACGCTAACTCTCTTTAAACTCTGAGTGAGGAGACGAGAGACGACGCTAACTCTCTAAACTCTGAGTGAGGAGACGAGAGACGACGCTAACTCTCTAAACTCTGAGTGAGGAGACGAGAGACGACGCTAACTCTCTCTAAACTCTGAGTGAGGAGACGAGAGACGACGCTAACTCTCTAAACTCTGAGTGAGGAGACGAGAGACGACGCTAACTCTCTAAACTCTGAGTGAGGAGACGAGAGACGACGCTAACTCTCTAAACTCTTAGTGAGGAGACGAGAGACGACGCTAACTCTCTAAACTCTGAGTGAGGAGACGAGAGACGACGCTAACTCTCTTTAAACTCTGAGTGAGGAGACGAGAGACGACGCTAACTCTCTAAACTCTTAGTGAGGAGACGAGACGACGCTAACTCTCTTTAAACTCTGAGTGAGGAGACGAGAGACGACGCTAACTCTCTTTAAACTCTGAGTGAGGAGACGAGAGACGACGCTAACTCTCTCTAAACTCTGAGTGAGGAGAAGAGAGACGACGCTAACTCTCTAAACTCTGAGTGAGGAGACGAGAGACGACCCTAACTCTCTAAACTCTTAGTGAGGAGACGAGAGACGACGCTCACTCTCTTTAAACTCTGAGTGAGGAGACGAGAGACGACGCTAACTCTCTAAACTCTGAGTGAGGAGACGAGAGAAGACGCTAACTCTCTTTAAACTCTGAGTGAGGAGACGAGAGACGACGCTAACTCTCTAAACTCTGAGTGAGGAGACGAGAGACGACGCTAACTCTCTAAACTCTTAGTGAGGAGACGAGAGACGACGCTAACTCTGTCTAAACTCTTAGTGAGGAGACGAGGACGATGCTAACTCTTTAACCATCTGTCTCTCTACCTGTATGTGTCTCTCTACCTGTATGTGTCTCTCTATCTGTCTGTCTCTCTACCTGTCTGTCTCTCTACTTGTCTGTCTCTCTACCTGTCTGTGTCTCTCTACCTGTCTATGTCTCTCTACCTGTCTGTGTCTCTCTACCTGTCTGTGTCTCTCTACCTGTCTGTCTCTCTACTTGTCTGTCTCTCTACCTGTCTGTGTCTCTCTACCTGTCTGTGTCTCTCTACCTGTCTGTCTCTCTACCTGTCTGTGTCTCTCTACCTGTCTGTGTCTCTCTACCTGTCTGTCTCTCTACTTGTCTGTGTGCAGGTGCAGACAGAGAGATCCAGTCAGTGAGACAGGTGATGGTGAACATCCTGCAGAACCACACCCAGCAGGACTGGCCCGACCGCTGCCCTCCTCTGAGACCCTACAGGTAACAGAACCAGAACCAGAACCAGAACTAGGACTAATAACAGAACTAGAACCAGAACTAGAACCAGGATCAGAACCAGAACTAGGACTAGTTACAGAACTAGAACCAGGACCAGAACCAGAACTATGACTAGTTACAGAACTAGAACCAGGACCAGAACCAGAACTAGGACTAGTTACAGAACTAGAACCAGGACTAGGACTAGTTACAGAACTAGAAGTAGGACTTGTAACATAACTAGAACCAGGACCAGAACCAGAACTATGACCAGAACTAGGACTAGTAACATAACTAGAACCAGGACCAGAACTAGAACTAGTAACAGACTGAGTGCAGATAAATATCCAATAAATCCATCAGTCATTATCTAAGCAGAAACTCAAGCTGTTCTCTGTCGGAAACAACTTGACACACATGGAGCGGTGCAGGGAGGACGTGTTTCTGTAGTTCCCCCCCGCAGGAAGCTGCTGGTCCCTCCACTAAAAGGGATCTCTCCATGGAGCGGTGCAGGAGGACGTGTTTCTGTAGTTCCCCCCGCAGGAAGCTGCTGGTCCCTCCACTAAAAGGGATCTCTCCATAGAGCGGTGCAGGGAGGACGTGTTTCTGTAGTTCCCCCCCGCAGGAAGCTGCTGGTCCCTCCACTAAAAGGGATCTCTCCATGGAGCGGTGCAGGGAGGACGTGTTTCTGTAGTTCCCCCCCGCAGGAAGCTGCTGGTCCCTCCACTAAAAGGGATCTCTCCATAGAGCGGTGCAGGGAGGACGTGTTTCTGTAGTTCCCCCCCGCAGGAAGCTGCTGGTCCCTCCACTAAAAGGGATTCTCCATGGAGCGGTGCAGGGAGGACGTGTTTCTGTAGTTCCCCCCCGCAGGAAGCTGCTGGTCCCTCCACTAAAAGGCATCTCTCCATAGAGCGGTGCAGGGAGGACGTGTTTCTGTAGTTCCCCCCCGCAGGAAGCTGCTGGTCCCTCCACTAAAAGGGATCTCTCCATAGAGCGGTGCAGGGAGACGTGTTTCTGTAGTTCCCCCCCGCAGGAAGCTGCTGGTCCCTCCACTAAAAGGGATCTCTCCATAGAGCGGTGCAGGGAGGACGTGTTTCTGTAGTTCCCCCCCGCAGGAAGCTGCTGGTCCCTCCACTAAAAGGGATCTCTCCATAGAGCGGTGCAGGGAGGACGTGTTTCTGTAGTTCCCCCCCGCAGGAAGCTGCTGGTCCCTCCACTAAAAGGGATCTCTCCTCAGGATTCTGGAATATAGCTCTAAATAAGGTCTGTGGAAAACGAACCTGTTTGATAAATGTTTTGTTCAGGATAATCTCCACACGTCTACCCTACTTTTATAATGTTGGAATCATAACTCTAACGGCCAGAAGCTAAATGCTAACGTTATGCTATAAAGGAACTGCAGCCGAGTCCAGCAGCACGACTTCAACGTCACGCCAACTTCAGATCCATATTCAAACACACAGATTCTAAATGGTACGAGTTGAAGCGTTTGTTTGAACACTTTGCAGGAGGCAGGTACTTGCTCTCAAGCAGAACAGGGCAAACTAACTTAGAGGAGTGTTCACGTGTTCGGCGTAATGACGTACAACGTCCTCCACGACTTCTGTAGTCCTATTCAGCCACTTGGTAACAACCATCGTTTTTCAGACACGTCAACTCTTCAGAAATCACCAGTGGGGTCACTGCTGATGGATTTAATGTCCTAGAACAAAACGTGATCCGTCTCTTCAATGCGTCTCAACCACAGACCTTATTTTAGATATTTTCCTAAATCCTATGGAGAGATCCCATTGGCTCTGAGACAAGGGAACAGGAAGTGGTGAAATGCTGACTCACTTCCTGGTTTTAGGACTCGTTCCTGCACCACTCTATTTCACGCTATTATTCCAGGTCAAAAACAGCTATTATATATAATTTGATGAATAGAAAGTTCCATAAAGTAATGAGTGGTTGTTTTCTCTGTAGTTCTGTGGAGCTGCTCCCTCGCTGGGTCAGAGGTCAGATCATTACACGGCTATCATCGTGGAGGAACCGGACTCTTATGTGGGACGAGAGGTAAGAGACAACAGATGCATAAATAACAGAGATACAGATCCACAGAGACCAGAGACTAACTGTCTGTCTATCTCTCACCTGTCTGTCTCTCCCCTGTCTCTCACCTGTCTGTCTCTCACCTGTCTGTCTCTCACCTGTCTGTCTCTCACCTGTCTGTCTCTCACCTGTCTCTCTCTCACCTGTCTCTCTCACACCTGTCTCTCTCTCACCTGTCTGTCTCTCCCCTGTCTCTCACCTGTCTGTCTCTCACCTGTCTCTCTCTCACCTGTCTGTCTCTCACCTGTCTCCTCTCTCCCTGTCTGTCTCTCACCTGTCTGTCTCTTACCTGTCTCTCTCTCACCTGTCTCTCTCACACCTGTCTCTCTCTCACCTGTCTGTCTCTCAGGTGTCCTGGACCTGCTTCATTCTCAGGTGTTCAGGTGAAGAGAGCTCTGTCCTCAGATCTCCCCTGCTGGACGCTCTGAAGATACAGCCTTCCCCTCCGTTTACCTGCTGCCCGAACGCATCACACACACACCTGCAGGTGTAAGTACACACACACACACACACCACAACACACACACACACACACACACACACACACACACACACACACACACACACACACACCGTGTAAATAAAGTGTTTTTATTTACATCTTCTCCTCCTCCTGCAGTCAGAAGCGTCTACGTTTCTTCTTCTCCTCCGTGTTGAGGCGTTACAGGAGTGCAGCGCAGGGTGAGCAGTACTGCAGGAGACCAGGGGGGGGCGCTGCAGAGAGAGAGAGCATCGAGTGGAGAGACTTCAGCAGGTACACTCACACAAACACACACTCACAGACACACACTCACAGAGACACACACTCACACACACACACAGAGACACACACTCACACACACACACAGAGACACACACACACTCAGAGAGACACACACACACACACACACACACTCTCAAACACATAGACACACACACACACACACTCTCACACACAGACACAGAGACACACACACACACACACACACACACACACACAGAGACAGACACACACAGAGACACACATACACACACACACGAGACACACACAAACACACACACAGAGACACACACGTACATTGTGCAGCGTTTACATGATTTGCATGATCCATCGAGCCAGTAAACACACAATCTAGGCTCTCTGGGTTGAACCAGTTTACAAATACGTGTGTGTGTGTGTGTGTGTGTGTGTGTGTGTGTGTGTGTGTGTGTGTGTGTGTGTGTGTGTGTGTGTGTGTGTGTGTGTGTGTGTGTGTGTGTGTGTGTGTGTGTGTGTGTGTGTGTGTGTGTGTGTGTGTGTGTGTGTGTGTGTGTGTGTGTGTGTGTGTGTGTGTGTGTGTGTGTGTGTGTGTGTGTGTGTGTGTGTGTGTGTGTGTGTGTGTGTGTGTGTGTGTGTGTGTGTGTGTGTGTGTGTGTGTGTGTGTGTAGTTCTCAGGTGTACACTGCTGATCTGGAGTCTGCTCTTCATTACCTGCTGAGGGTGGAGCTGGCGACCCACAGCTCCCTGCAGGGGGAGGAGCTACAGGTGTTTAAGGACCTGGTGACTTTGGTCTCAAAGGTAAAGAACCAGATCCATGCTCATCATGGTCTATCTGTCCCTCACCTGTCTCTCTCTCTACCTGTCTCTCTCTCTACCTGTCCCTCTCTCCACCTGTCTTTCTCTTTACCTGTCTCTCTCACTTGTCCCTATCTCTCACCTGTCCCTCTCTCACCTGTCTCTCCCTCCACCTGTCCCTCTCTCACCTGTATCTCTCTCACCTGTCTCTCTCTACCCGTGCAGCTGTATCCAGGCGGAGGTTCTGTGGTGAAGCTGATGGAGACTCTCTCTGATTGGCTAGTCAGTCTGCCGCTTCCTCGAATCCCCTATCAGGCCGTTCTGGACCTGGTGGACAACACGATGAGGGTAGGACACACACACACATACATACATACGCACACACACACACACACACACACACACACACACACACACACACACACACACACACCACACACACACACACACTCTTATGTAGTACAGATCTGATGTCATGAGATAATGTCCTCACATTGTAGGTATACAGTTGGTGGTTGGTCCTCACAAAGATAGATGTACAAGAGTGTAACACACACGAAGCAGCAGCTAACTTCATGTTTCCTGTCCAGATCTCAGGTGTGTTTTTGGGGGCGGAGCTTCGCTGGGTTGGTTGCCAGGGCAGCAGGGCGGGGCTTCGGGGTTACCCATGCGCCCTCTGGACCCTGTTCCACGTGCTGACCGTTCAGCATGAGGCCACGCCCACTGCGCTGGACAACACAGGTACACTCACTCGATCACTCACACACTCACTCACTCACACGCTCACTCACTCACATGCTCACTCACACGCTCACTCACACGCACGCTCACTCACTCGATCACTCGCTCACTCACTCACACGCTCACTCACTCGCACGCACGCTCACTCCTCACATGCTCCACGCTCATCGCTCACTCACACGCCACTCACTCACACGCAACGCTCACTCACTCGCTCACTCACTCACTCACACGCTCACTCACTCACACGCTCACTCACTCGCTCGCTCGCTCACTCACTCACTCTCACGCTCACTCACTCGCACACTCACGCTCACTCACTCGCTCACTCACGCGCTCACTCGCACACTCACACGCTCACTCGCTCACTCACACGCTCAATCACACGCTCACACGCACGCTCACTCACTCACTCTCACGCTCACTCACTCACTCACACGCTCACTCACTCACACGCTCACTCACTCACACGCTCACTCACTCACTCGCTCGCTCATTCACTCGCTCACTCTCACTCACTCACTCAAACGCTCACTCGCTCACTCACTCACACGCTCACTCGCTCACATGCTCACTCACTCGCTCACTCACACGCTCACTCACTCACACGCTCACTCACGCTCACTCACTCACTCACACACTCACTCACATGCTCGCTCACACGCTCACACGCTCACTCTCTCACTCGCACGCACGCTCACTCACTCACTCACACGCTCACTCGCACGCTCACACGCTCACACGCTCGCTCGCTCGCTCACACGCTCACACTCACTCACTCACTCACTCACACGCTCGCTCACTCGGTCGCTCACACGCTCACTCACTCGCTCACACGCTCACTCGCTCGCTCACTCACTCACACGCTCACTCACTCGCTCACACGCTCACTCACACGCTCGCTCACTCGCTCGCTCACACGCTCACTCGCTCACACGCTCACTTGCTCGCTCACTCACTCACACGCTCACTCACTCACTCACACGCTCACACGCTCACTCACTCACACGCTCACTCACACGCTCACATGCTCACTCGCTCGCTCACACACTCACTCGCTCACTCACACGCTCAATCACACGCTCGCTCACTCGGTCGCTCACTCGCTCACTTACTCACTCGCACGCTCACTCACTCGCTCACACGCTCACTCACACGCTCACTCACACGCTCACTCGCTCACTCGCTCACTCACACGCTCACTCACTCACACACTCACTCGCTCGCTCGCTCACTCACTCACGCTCGCTCACTCACACGCTCACTCACTCGCTCACTCACTCACACGCTCACTCGCTCACTCGCACACGCACTCGCACGCTCACTCGCACGCTCACTCGCTCACTCGCACACTCACTCGCTCACTCACTCGCTCGCTCACTCGCACGCTCACTCGCACGCTCACTCGCTCACTCACGCTCGCTCGCTCACTCACACACTCACTCGCTCACTCACACTCGCTCACACACTCACTCGCTCACTCACACGCTCACTCACTCACACGCTCACTCACTCACAGACGAGGTTTAGCACAATCGTTGGTTTTATCCCTTTTTTAGAATATATAATGAGTTGTACGTATTCCTTGGGTGTTCTCCTCCCCCCCTTCCCCCCCTGCTGCAGGTCTGCAGGGCGAGGCTGCGGTGCTGCATGTGATGCGGCGCTACATCACCACGTTCTTCGGCTGCGAGGCGTGCGGACGCCACTTTGAGCAGGCGGCGGCAGAGAGTCTGCAGACGGTGAAGAGCTGCGAGCAGCAGGTGCTCTGGCTCTGGGAGCAACACAACAGGGTCAACAGCAGAGTGGCTGGTACACACACACACACACACACACACACACACACACACACACTCAAACACACACACACACCAAACACACACACACACACACACACCAAACACACACACAGAGACACATAGACACACAGACACATAGACACACACACACACACACACACACACACACACACACACCACACACACACACACACACACACACACACACACACACACACACAACACTCTCTCACACACACACTCAAACACACACACCAAACACACACACAGAGACACATAGACACACACACACAGACTCACACACACACACACCCTGCGCATCATCAGTGGGAAGACACACACACAGACACACACATCCTGCGCATCATCAGTGGGAAGACACACACACAGACACACAGACACACACACACACACACACCAAACACACACACACCAAACACACACACACAGAGACACATAGACACACACAGACTCACACACACACACCCTGCGGATCATCAGTGGGAAGACACACACACAGACACACATACTCACAGACACACACACACTTGCATACACACTCACATGCACACAGACACACTCACATACACACACACACACAGACACACACTCACACCCTGTGCATCATCAGTGGGAAGACACACACAGACATACACAGACACACAAACACTCACACATACTCTCACACACAGACACTCACAGACACACTCACATACACACACAGACACACACTCACACACACACACACTCACACACACACACAAAAAACACACACACCAAACACACACACAGAGACACACACACACACAGACACACACACACACACACCAAACACACACACAGAGACACATAGACACACACACACACACAGACTCACACACACACACCCTGCGGATCATCAGTGGGAAGACACACACACAGACACACATACTCACACAGACACACACACACTTACATACACACTCACATGCACACAGACACTCTCACACACACACACTTGCTTACACACGCACACAGACACACTCACATACACACACACACTCACACACCCTGTGCATCATCAGTGGGAAGACACACAGACACACACACACTCACACACACATACTCTCACACACAGACACTCACAGACACACTCACATACACACACACACACACAGACACACACTCACACACACACACACACACACCCTGCGCATCATCAGTGGGAAGACACACACAGACACACACAGACACACACACACTCACACACACATACTCTCACACACAGACACTCACAGACACACTCACATACACACACACAGACACACACACACACACAAACCCTGCGCATCATCAGTGAGAAGACACACACAGACATACACAGACACACAAACACTCACACATACTCTCACACACAGACACTCACAGACACACTCACATACACACACAGACACACACTCACACACACACACACTCACACACACACACAAAAAACACACACACCAAACACACACACAGAGACACACACACACACAGACACACACACACACCAAACACACACACAGAGACACATAGACACACACACACACACACAGACTCACACACACACACCCTGCGGATCATCAGTGGGAAGACACACACACAGACACACATACTCACACAGACACACACACACTTACATACACACTCACATGCACACAGACACTCTCACACACACACACTTGCTTACACACGCACACAGACACACTCACATACACACACACACTCACACACCCTGTGCATCATCAGTGGGAAGACACACAGACACACACACACTCACACACACATACTCTCACACACAGACACTCACAGACACACTCACATACACACACACACAGACACACACTCACACACACACACCCTGCGCATCATCAGTGGGAAGACACACACAGACACACACAGACACACACACACTCACACACACATACTCTCACACATACTCTCACACACAGACACTCACAGACACACTCACATACACACACACAGACACACACTCACACACACAAACCCTGCGCATCATCAGTGGGAAGACACACACACACACACACACACACACACACGTACACACACAGACTCACTCACTCACTCACACACACACACACACGTACACACAGACACACACACACACACACACACACGTACACACAGACACACACACACACACACACACACGTACACACAGACACACACACACACACAGAAACTCACTTTCAGTCATGAATGAGTCTTCTAACATCTATCTCTCCTAAAGCTCCCAAAGATGTATTTGATGAATCCCCATCCTGCTGTTTGTACCTCCTTATAGTGTAAATACTGTATGATAATAAAACACTTTCTCTCCCCCCCCCCCCCCTCCCAGGCTCTCTGAGTGACGACCCCCTCTTCCCCAAAGCTCCCTGGCCGAGCGCCTCCCTCTGCGCCTCCTGCCACGAGGAGAGACTCGGCGTCCATCAGTGGAACCAGAACAACGTGCTCCTCTTCCTCAGGAAACACTACGGGGCCTCCAACATCTCCCCCAAATACTCCCTCAAGGAGGGGGAGGGGAAGAAGAAGGAGGAAGAGGGGGAGGGGAAGGAGGAGGAGGAGGAGGGGAAGAAGGAAGAGGGGAAGAAGGAGGAGGAAGAAGAGGAGGAGGGGAAGAAGAAGAAGATGAAGAAGGAGGAAGGGAAGAAGAAGGAGCATATTTCTCAGAGGGGGGAGAGTGGGGGGGGCTCAGTTTGGATCCTGGGGTTCAACAGCGTGGACATGAGTCTCTGCGTGGGGCTCTACGTCTGCTCCTGCCTCTTCCTCATGATGCTCTTCTTCTTCTTCAGAGTGAGATCCCGCCGCTGGAAACGACACCTGCTGGTGTGAGGAAGAGGAGGAAGAGGGAGAGGGAGGAAGAGGAGGAGGAGGAAGAAGCATTCACATCGGACGCAAAGAAAAGGCTCACCTGGACCTGTTAGAGCACGAGCCGACATCATTGGTCGTTACTTGTGTCACTCAAAATGAGATGTGCTGCAGAGGAGGCGGGGCTTGTCTCTGTGTAGATACAAACAACAACAACATATTTGACGGTGATCAGAAAGATGCTGAGTCACCACACACTGATCAGTGCTGAGTCTGTCCACCAGATGGCAGACGACCTCTCCTGGACATTCAGACTCTATTCACACACATTTTACTGATGTTTTTATCCCTCAAGTTATTCAGACTCTCCTAAAACGTGTGTGTGTGTGTGTTGTGTGTGGTGTGTGTGTGTGTGTGTGTGTTGTGGTGGTGTGTGTGTGTGTGTGGTGTGTGTGTGTGTGTGTGTGTGTGTGTGTGTGTGTGTGTGTGTGGTGTGTGTGTGTGTGTGTGTGTGTGTGTGTGTGTGTGGGTGTGTGTGTGTGTGTGGTGTGTGTGTGTGTGGGTGTGTGTGTGTGGTGTGTGTGTGTGTGTGTTGTGTGTGTGTGTGTGTGTGTGTCTTTTTAAACCACAAACTAAGCTGCTGAATAACTGAACGTTTACATTTGCACATATTTATTGTGGTGAGTAAAGGGGAGTTGCCGCTGACCCTCCTCATCACACCGACTGATGCAGACACACTTTGATTATAGGTCACCACGAAAGGGAAGTTAAATAAAACAATTACATTCTTAATAAATGCAAACGCTTGAAAGCCTGGATAAAACCATAGAGATGTTTAATTAAGTTTAAAGTTTTTAGATTTTCCTTTTTTAGAATTGACTTTTTCAGAAGAAACATTTCTTATTAAAACGTTAGATATTATTAGAGTTTTCAACATATGGATAGTGGTTGATATGTTGCCTCTGTTGTAATCCATCTCATTGTGTTTTCCTCTGAATGAGCGAGCTCCCTCTGATTGGTGTCAGCATTAGAGACTGATGGTGACATGATGTCCATGTGATGCTCTGCTGACGCCTGAACGCACCGTCCTCTGGCTGCTCTGCTGACGCCTGAACGCACCGTCCTCTGGCTGCTCTGATCGTTTGAATGAGATGTAAATAAATCATTTTCAGCTAAATGATGTTTCCTGTCGTTCCGTATGAGGGGCCGTGTAGGCCAACATTCAAACTAACCTCGCACACACACTACTGGAAACATCTGGCCTCACACACTACTGAACACCTCACACACACACACACACACTACTGAAATACTCTCACATTCACTACTGAACAGTAGTGCCAATAGTTTGGCAATGAGTTCCTTTATAGCTCTGTAAGTCACAGAAGAGTTCAGGAGATTAGTCCTGGGTTTAGGTGCCCGTAGATGGCCTGATGTAGCTTGTCTACTCTATAGTCGTGCTCGTCTCGTGTAAACTATTTGATCATAAAAATACAGTGTTTTTTTGCTAAATTGGAATTTTTTAGAAAAGTGATAACACGAGATTGCAGATGTTTCTCAACCGGAAGCCATGATAGGTTTCTATGCATAACTCCAATATGAGTGCTTCGAACAGTTGAGAGCTAGTCTGGCAGCCTTGTTTTGAGCTATTAGTCATTTCTGTGAATGTGTTTTTGCTGCTGATGACCATATGACCGGACAGCACTCAAGATGTGACAAAACCAGAGACGGGATGACTTGTTTCAAAGTGGTTGGTGTTACATACTTTGTACATTTTCTCGTCACAGCTATGCTCCTTCCCATTTTAGTTACGATACTGTCTATTTGCTTTGTCCACTGTAAACCAGAATCAAGAACAATGCCAAGCAGCTTAGTCTCGTTGACCTGTTCCACTGGCTGACCAGCCACGGCCAGGCTGACCAGCCACGGCCAGGCTGACCAGCCACGGTCAGGCTGACCAGCCACGGTCAGGCTTAGCATCGGTCTGGATCCCAACACCATTGCTTTTGTTTTTGCAATGTTGAGTACCAGTTAGTTGTTGTTGACCCAGTCTGCTATGGCTTTAGTCTCTGTTTAAAGTGCCAGTGAAGTGCATTTTTTTGCGCCAAAGTGAAATGGCAGTTTCATTTCTTACATATAATTGTACCTGTTCATGGCTAAAATAATTTTTTAGGAAGTGCGAGGGACGAGATAAACATCGCAAATTTTTCAGAGTCTGAGCCTACCGCTGCTGCAGACGATAGCGGCTGTGACGTCACAAGATGGGCCCAGTTGTGATTGTAAACATGGCGGAGCCTTCGGAAAGTGATACTGGTGCGAGAGAAATGAGTGATTTTGACAGCTTTTCGGACAGGATAGATGAGGAAAGTGGCCATGGAAGTCAATTTAGTTGAGGACAATATTTTGTCATAGATCTAGAGTAGATCTACACACAGGATTGGCCATCACCTGATCATACATTCATCTGTTCATAGCATGATGCAACATTCATGTTCACATGCAGTGTTGTGCTAGTTACTGAAAACCAGTAACTAGTTACAATTACTAGTTACTTCACTACTTACACCAAAAAGTAATGCGTTACTGTGAAAAGTAACTTTTTAGTTACTTAAAAGGGCACCCATTAATGCCCTTATACTGTAGCCTTCATTTCAGTACTGTTATTGCATCGGAGAATAATACAACCTGTTGATCAACTTGACATGCATTTGCATCACTGAACTCTGCTAAGCAATGTGGTCTATACAAACACAAACACAAAGATATGTTTCAAAGTGCCAATCCAGCCGCTGTTGCTTAGGTGGAGGTGGATGGCGTCGGATGAGTCTGGGTCTGTGGTCTTAGCTACTAGCTTCGTCCCAGCATGTTGTTTCTGCAGATGTTTCAACAGATTTTAATTGCTGTTTTGGGCAGTCGATAGGATCTTTGACCCGCCAAGACACAACTTACATTTAACTAAAACGTTCTTTTCTTTGTGCTCGACAAAAGTGAAATAGTGAGAATATCTCCAGGCGGAGAAACTCGACTTGAGCTCTGCCGCCGCCATGATAGTCTTGTTAGTTAACACAAACACAGTGGCTTTATTTTTCATAAACAATCTACGAATCTACGAAACAATGACACCAGCCACTCACCTTCATCTTTTGGGAACAGAAACATCGCCACTTCGGCAGACTTCACATTACCACAGCCAGCGGCAATGCATCGCTTCCCGTGTGTTTTTCCTCCCTTTTTCGTCACTGTCGCCTCCATTGTCAGCTTTTCTCGATTGGCAATCACTTCCAGTCGACTGCGAAACACTTTCCAATCAAATACTCGCTCAAAAACGTTGGTAAATTCGACTTTGAAATAGAGACAAAATGAATGGTGGTGAATGTAAACACTTCGGCTTGGCCCATCTTCTGACGTCACGCAGTAGATCGCAAGCCACGCCCACGAAGGCGGAGGTCGACTGCGAATTTCCCAGCGGAAAATTCAAACTCGTCAAATTCGTTGCTATTCCAACATCTTTGATATGGGTTCCAATGGACAATTTTGGTCATTACTATACGTATTAGCATAAAAGATCATGCACCGTCGCACACTTCAGTGGGTCTTTAAGTAGATACTTTAACTCACTGCATGTTGATGCTGTACTGTACATTGTGGAATCATCAGCATACATTATTACACTGGACTTATTTCATACGTAAGGAAGGCCATTTGTGAATATAGAATACAACAAAGGCCCAAGCAAACTCCCCTGTGGGACCCCACACTGCAACCCCTTCCTTTCAGAAAAGCTCCCATTGAAAAAGACTCGCTGGCTTCTAGTCGGGTAGCTCTCCATCCAACACATAGAGACGCATAGCAACACATAGCAACAGAACCAAAGCCATAGCATTTGAGTTCAGCAGCAGACTGTGAGCGATCACATCGAAAGCTGCGATCTAACATCACAGCTCCTAAAGCCTCCTATCATCCAGGCTCTTGAACCAGTCGTCGGTCATTTGTGCATGTGCTGTACTTGTAGAGTGACCATCTCTATCGGCATGTTGGTACTTCGTTGTCAGATTGTTACTTGAAAAGTAGTATTGAATTTGGGTGTATACTATTTGTTCTATTAATTGACTTAACACTGGGAGGAGCCTGATAGGTCGATCATTGGAACCTGGGAGGAGCCTGATAGGTCGATCATTGGAACATGGGAGGAGCCTGATAGGTCGATCATTGGAACCAGCAAAGGATTTTCTTTTGTCCTTGGGCAATGGGATAACCTTGGCTTCCTTCCAGATCTCGTGTCCTGTCTTTGGGTTTGGCTGGAGAGGACTGAGGTAGAGGTCTTTCTCTGGGAGGAGGACCAGGCCTGATGGAGGAGGACCAGGCCTGATGGAGGGCCTGATGGAGGAGGACCAGGCCTGATGGAGGAGGACCAGGCCTGATGGAGGAGGACCAGGCCTGATGGAGGGCCTGATGGAGGACGACCAGGCCTGATGGAGGGCCTGATGGAGGACGACCAGGCCTGATGGAGGAGGACTAGGCCTGATGGAGGAGGACCAGGCCTGATGGAGGAGGACTAGGCCTGATGGAGGAGGACCAGGCCTGATGGAGGGCCTGATGGAGGAGGACCAGGCCTGATGGAGGAGGACCAGGCCTGATGGAGGAGGACCAGGCCTGATGGAGGGCCTGATGGAGGAGGACCAGGCCTGATGGAGGAGGACCAGGCCTGATGGAGGAGGACCAGGCCTGATGGAGGGCCTGATGGAGGACGACCAGGCCTGATGGAGGAGGACCAGGCCTGATGGAGGGCCTGATGGAGGACGACCAGGCCTGATGGAGGAGGACTAGGCCTGATGGAGGAGGACCAGGCCTGATGGAGGAGGACTAGGCCTGATGGAGGAGGACCAGGCCTGATGGAGGGCCTGATGGAGGAGGACCAGGCCTGATGGAGGAGGACCAGGCCTGATGAAGAAACCACCTAACTGCATCTGTGAGCCCATACTGGGCCCAGCTGTCCCCAAACCAAAGATGGTCCTGTTTGAATACACACTATTCAGTGTGCAGATCAAAGAGAAGTTTCTTAGTGAATGTCTTGTATTGTTTTTAATGTCATATCAGCTTTTCATTTTCTTCTGGCCCCTCGGAGAAAACGGTGAGGCAGTTGTGTCCTTCAGGCTTCAGGTGTGTCCTTCAGGCTTCAGTTGTGTCCTTCAGGCTTCAGTTGTGTCCTTCAGGCTTCAGGCGTGTCCTTCAGGCTTCAGGCGTGTCCTTTCCTAACAGAAATGACAAGAAACATCAAACATGACATTATTGCAGAGCAAGTGTGTTATTTATGAAAGAGGTGTGTTTGTTTGTGAGACTCTCTCTTTACACAGAGGGGACACATGTCTCTTCTACATCAACACGTGTCCCCTCTGTGTGAAGAGACTCTCTCTCTACAGAGGGGACACGTGTCTCCTCTACATCAACATGTTCCCCTCTGTGTGAAGAGACTCTCTCTTCACACAGAGGGGACACATGTCTCTTCTACATCAACATGTGTCCCCTCTTCCTCATGTCTCTTCTACATCAACATGTGTCCCCTCTGTGTAAAGAGACTCTCTCTTCACACAGAGGGGACACATGTCTCTTCTACATCAACATGTGTCCCTTCTTCTTCATGTCTCTTCTACATCAACATGTGTCCCCTCTTCTTCATGTCTCTTCTACATCACCATGTGTCCCCTCTTCTCCATGTCTCTTCTACATCAACATGTGTCCCTCTTCTTCATGTCTCTTCTACATCAACATGTGTCCCCTCTCTTCATGTCTCTTCTACATCAACATGTGCCTCTGTGGAAAGAGACTCTGAAAGTTTCAGGAACAAAGATTCTCTCTCTTTTTCTCCTGATCCATTTCTATAAAAACCTGTCTGAAAATGAGCTGATCAGATTTTGGCCACTTTATGATGTCATCACGATGTTTTGTCTTGTGTAACCATTAGCCAATCACCAACCAAGGTAACCCCCCCCCACCTTATCACCTGAATCTCCTCCTAGAGCACCATTGAGTTCTTTGTAACCAAATCTCTCTCAGAGGGGCGTGGGGAGGGGCTCCTTATTTTCATCTAAAGTAACAGACAGAGAATCAGCACTTTGGAAACAGGGCTGAAACAGAGGGGATTATGGGTAATGCTGCAATGATCTGTTTGGTGTTCCAGCCAATCAGAGACAGGCTCTGGATATATTTGAGAGCTGTGATATATAGATGAAGAGGAGGATGATAGGGTGTGACTGCCTGTAGTGTAAAGTATATATTGCACAGCTTCTTGTTAAAACACTGTGGTTCATGAACGAGGAGGAACAGGAGGTGAAAAAAAAACACAGAAGAAGACGGAGAGACAAAGTGTGAGAGAGGAGGAGGAAGAGGAAGAGGAAGAGGAGGAGCGTTCACACGGAAACTTCTGCTTTACGAGTTTCATCCGAGCAGGAAACTGAGAACACAACCACAGAGAGACGAGGCGACGAAGAGGTGAAGAACAAGAGAGGACGCACGAAGCCTGGGGAGGCCAGAGACTACAACAGAGGAAGAGGAAGAGGAGGAGGGTCGTGATGGAGGAGGACATCAGGAAGCAGGGGATGTTGTTCCTGCAGCAGCAGAGGTTCGGAAAGGTAATGCCCAACAAGAAGAGCAATGATCAATAGATCAATAATCAATAGATCAATAACCAGGATCAGGGTTACAGGAAGGAGGACTCAGCCTGGTGAGCAAGATGCAGACATACACTCAGTGAAAGGAGGTGAGGAAAGGACCTCAGAACACACCGGTTATAACGTTAGAACATAGAGCGGGTTAGGGTTAGGGTTAGGGTTAAGGTTAGGGTTAGGGTTAAGGTTAGGGTTAGGGTTAAGGTTAGGGTTAGGGTTAGGGTTAAGTGTTAGGGTTAGGGTTAAGGTTAGGGTTAGGGTTAGGGTTAAGGTTAGGGTTAGGGTTAGGGTTAAGGTTAGGGTTAGGGTTAGGGTTAGGGTTAAGGTTAGGGTTGGTTAATCCTCTCTGCATAGAGGGAGGCTCAGAGGAGTGCACCATGTGCAGGGCACACATTTAGAAGACCTGAAGATTCAAAGCGTTTATCGTCCTGGCTCAGAGCTACAGTGGAGAGGTGAGGCTCCTCCATCAGACACACAATAACACTCAGTGGAGACCTGAGGCTCCTCCATCAGACACACAATAACACTCAGTGGAGACCTGAGGCTCTTCCATCAGACACACAATAACAGTCAGTGGAGACCTGAGGCTCCTCCATCAGACACACAATAACAGTCAGTGGAGACCTGAGGCTCCTCCATCAGACACACAATAACAGTCAGTGGAGACCTGAGGCCTCCATCAGACACACAAACACTCAGTGGAGACCTGAGGCTCCTCCATCAGACACACAATATGATTGTAAATTATAAAGTGTGTGGTGTGTGTGTGTTTGTGTGGTGGTGTTTGTGTGTGTGTGTGTGTTTGTGTGTGTTTGTGTGTGTGTGTGTGTGGTGTTTGTGGGTGTGTCGAGAGGAGTGGAGGAGGGGAACCGAGGAGAGGGAGTCGAGGAGGGGAACCGAGGAGAGAGGAGTGGAGGAGGGGAAGAGGAGAGAGAGAGGAGGAGAGGAGAGGGGAGAGAGGAGTGGAGGAGGGGAACGAGGAGAGAGGAGTGAGGAGGGGAGAGAGGAGTCGAGGAGGGGAACCGAGGAGAGAGGAGTGGAGGAGGGGGAGAGAGGATGGAGGAGGGGAACCGAGGAGAGAGGAGAGGAGGAGGGAACCGAGGAGAGAGGAGTGGAGGAGGGAACCGAGGAGAGAGGAGTGGAGGAGGGGAACCGAGGAGGGGAGAGGAAGCAGCAGGCGGTTAGAGAAATGAGAAAGGGCCTTGTTGTTTTGTTTACCTGTCCTCGTTTGTTTGTATCAGCTTCATGTAATAACGCTTGTTTGTGTTTACTCCTGATGCCTCCTGTCCTGCTCTGATGCCTCTGTCTCTGATGCCTCCTGTCCTCTGCTCTGATGCCTCCTGTCCTCTGATGCCTCCTGTCCTCTGCTCTGATGCCTCCTGTCCTCTGCTGCCTCCTGTCCTCTGCTCTGATGCCTCCTGTCCTCTGCTGCCTCCTGTCCTCTGCTCTGATGCCTCCTGTCCTCTGCTGCCTCCTGTCCTCTGATGCCTCCTGTCGTCTGCTCTGCTGCCTCCTGTCCTCTGCTGCCTCCTGTCCTCTGATGCCTCCTGTCGTCTGCTCTGCTGCCTCCTGTCCTCTGCTGCCTCCTGTCCTCTGCTCTGATGCCTCCTGTCCTCTGATGCCTCCTGTCCTCTGCTGCCTCCTGTCCTCTGCTCTGATGCCTCCTGTCCTCTGCTCTGATGCCTCCTGTCCTCTGCTCTGATGCCTCCTGTCCTCTGATGCCTCCTGTCCTCTGCTCTGATGCCTCCTGTCCTCTGCTGCCTCCTGTCCTCTGCTCTGATGCCTCCTGTCCTCTGCTCTGATGCCTCCTGTCCTCTGATGCCTCCTGTCCTCTGCTCTGCTGCCTCCTGTCCTCTGCTCTATGGGTCTCAGATCTGTACAAGTTGTGTACAGAGAGATCGAAATACCGTTTCACACAATCCAGAGGAATACAAAAATACTAATATCTCTAAAAATACAAATATACATATATATTTATACACATACAAAAATCAACAGACCCATCTGCACACATTAAAATACACAAATAAAAGCACAACAGTCACTTTTTCATTTACGTGAGATTTGTGGAGGAAATACCATGAATCCCCTTCTGGTAGGAGACGAACAGATAGAGAAGCTGTTTCTATTCAATGAAGAGTTGGACAGAGTCTACTCAGCTGGAAGGTAGCATCAGATCACACAGAGACACAGAAGGGATCACACAGAGACACAGAAGGGATCACACAGAGACACAGAAGGGATCACACAGAGACACAGAAGGGATCACACAGAGACACAGAAGGGATCACACAGAGACACAGAAGGGATCACACACAGACACAGAAGGGATCACACAGAGACACAGAAGGGATCACAGAGACACAGAAGGGATCACAAAGAGACACAGAAGGGATCACACAGAAGGGATCACAGAGAGACACAGAAGGGATCACACAGAGACACAGAAGGGATCACACAGAGACACAGAAGGGATCACACAGAAGGGATCACACAGAGACACAGAAGGGATCACACAGAGACACAGAAGGGATCACACACAGACACAGAAGGGATCACACAGAGACACAGAAGGGATCACAGAGAGACACAGAAGGGATCACAGAGACACAGAAGGGATCACAAAGAGACACAGAAGGGATCACACAGAAGGGATCACACAGAGACACAGAAGGGATCACACAGAGACACAGAAGGGATCACACAGAGACACAGAAGGGATCACATAGAGACACAGAAGGGATCACAGAGAGACACAGAAGGGATCACACAGAGACACAGAAGGGATCACACAGAGACACAGAAGGGATCACATAGAGACACAGAAGGGATCACAGAGAGACACAGAAGGGATCACAAAGAGACACAGAAGGGATCACAAAGAGACACAGAAGGGATCACACAGAGACACAGAAGGGATCACACAGAGACACAGAAGGGATCACACAGAAGGGATCACACAGAGACACAGAAGGGATCACACAGAAGGGATCACACAGAAGGGATCACACAGAGACACAGAAGGGATCACACAGAGACACAGAAGGGATCACACAGAGACACAGAAGGGATCACAGAGAGACACAGAAGGGATCACACAGAGACACAGAAGGGATCACAGAGAGACACAGAAGGGATCACACAGAGACACAGAAGGGATCACAGAGAGACACAGAAGTGATCACACAGAGACACAGAAGGGATCAGACAGAGACACAGAATGGATCACACAGAAGGGATCACACAGAGACACAGAAGGGATCACACAGAGACACAGAAGGGATCACAGAGAGACACAGAAGGATCACACAGACACACAGAAGGGATCACACAGAGACACAGAAGGGATCACACAGAGACACAGAAGGGATCACACAGAGACACAGAAGGGATCACACAGAGACACAGAAGGGATCACACAGAGACACAGAAGGGATCACAGAGAGACACAGAAGGGATCACAGAGAGACACAGAAGGGATCACAGAGAGACACAGAAGGGATCACAGACAGACACAGAAGGGATCACACAGAGACACAGAAGGGATCACAGAGAGACACAGAAGGGATCAAACAGAGACACAGAAGGGATCACACAGAGACACAGAAGGGATCACACAGAGACACAGAAGGGATCACACAGAGACACAAGAGATTATACAAAAACGGGGACAGGTAGTTTACAACTAACATCCATATGGAAAATGTTCTTATAAATCTCTTATCAGATCTTTATGACTCCTCAAAGAGCTTTACAAACTACGAGTCATTCACCATTCACACTCATTCATGCAGAGCAGCACCACTTGCTCTAGGGAAGCTAACAAACACACACACACACAACACACACACACACACGCTCTGTACTGTTAGACTCACCTACTGTGTGTGTGTGTGTGTGTGTGTGTGTGTGTGTGTAGAAGTGGAAGCGTGTGTGGTGTGTTCTGTTCAGAGAAAGCTCCTGTTCGATCTCCAGACTGGAGTTCTTCGAGTGTAAAGACGGAGGGAGTGTGGAGAAGAGCGACAAGACTTTACGCAAACAGCAGGAACACAAGAAGGTAATTATTAAAGTTGTTATTTATTGTGTTATTAAAGGAAGACAATACACGTCACCACCGCTAAGCTAAAGGTGGCTAACGTTGGGCTATAGACGAACTACAGCACGGTCACATGACTTCAGGTCACCTCCGCTAAGCTAAAGGAGGCTAATGTTGGGCTATAAAGGAACTACAGCACGGTCACATGACTTCACGTCACCACCGCTAAGCTAAAGGTGGCTAATGTTGGGCTATAAAGGAACTACAGCACGGTCACATGACTTCACGTCACCACCGCTAAGCTAAAGGTGGCTAATGTTGGGTGTGATGATGTTTAGTCGTCTCATTTAGACACTTGTTAGCAACCAGTGGGGTATTTACTGACGTATTTTATGTGGTAGAACAAAACGTTAAAATCTCTTCAGCTTGTTTTAACCACAGACCTGATTTCAGGAGAACAACCAAAAACACATTCAGAGAACCATTGACCTCCAGACCAGGGACAGGAAGTGAAGGGTTTAGGACTCATTCCTGCACCTCTCTCTATCTATCGCAGCAAAGTCCATTGAGACAAATGTAACATTAGTGATATTGGGCTATCTAGATAAACATTGATTGATCGCCATGCTCTCCTCTCACATGTGATCTATTACTCCCCACTGTTTGTGTGTGTGTGTGTGTGTGGCGTGTGTGTGTGTGTGTGGTGTGTGTGTGTGTGTGTCAGGTGATCCGTATGTCAGACTGTATCCGGGTCTCGGAGGTGGAGGAGGTGGACGGATGTCCTCGAGACACCGGACCGTTCCTGATCGAGACCACGGAGAAGATCTATGTGTTCGCATCGGAGAGGCTGCAGCTGGAGGACTGGACTCACAAACTGTGTGAGATCGCCTTCCCTGTAGGTACACACACACACACACACACACACACACACACACACACACACACACACACACACACACACACGTTTACACACTTTATCACTAACAACATGCAGAAAATGAGTTTTTAAGGCAGTATTTTCTGATGAGTCAATACAGAGGGATCCAGAAGTAATGCCTGAGTAATAACATCTGACTCTGATTGGTCAGCACCATGAGACCAGAACCAGAACCTGGTTCATCTTCATGTTTCTGTGACTCAAATCGTTGCACATATTTAACGAGATAACGCCTCATTAGCATATAAAATGTAACTGTGTTCGTGTCAGTGATGAAGTGGTGGGGGGGGGGGGGGGGGGGTCATGGTGATATCTGTCAGCTGCAGTTTGTTCCTCATTCAGTTTGAAGTGTGAAAATGTTCCATAGTGTAATATCTGCACGGTTATAAATAGCATCCGGCTGACAGATGACAGACACACTTCCTGTTTCTGTGAGCAGTCAGCCAATCAGAGAGCAGCATCATCACGCTGCACGCTGAGTCAAACTGCAGACAAAGCTTTGTTTAAAAAAACTGAATATGACTTTTGACTATAAAC
>CM062269.1:841106-846106 GCA_031216635.1 Dissostichus eleginoides | reverse complement strand
TGGGATTCAACTGATGGTGTTAGGGCGGTGGAAGGAACACTTTGAGGAACTCTTGAACCCGGCAACTCCGCTCTCTATGGTGGAGGCAGAGCTGGAGGATGAGGGGGATCAACACCATAACTCCTCCCTCTATGATAGAGGCAGAGCTGGAGGATGAGGGGGATCAACACCATAACTCCTCCCTCTATGGTGGAGGCAGAGCTGGAGGATGAGGGGGATCAACACCATAACTCCGCCCTCTATGGTGGAGGCAGAGCTGGAGGATGAGGGGGATCAACACCATAACTCCTCCCTCTATGGTGGAGGCAGAGCTGGAGGAGGGGGGATCAACACCATAACTCCCTCTATGGTGGAGGCAGAGCTGGAGGATGAGGGGGATCAACACCATAACTCCGCCGGAATCCGCATTGTTCCTCCTCAATCTGAGGTTCGACTATCGGCCGGACCCTCCTTTCCAGTACCTTAGAGTCAACTTTCCCAGGGAGGCTGAGTAGTGTGATGCCTCTGTAATTGGCACAAACCCTCTGATCCCCCTTTTTGAAAAGGGGAACCACCACCCGGTCTGCCACTCCTTCAGTACTGTTTCCGACTTCCACACAATGTTGAGGAGACGTGTCAACCATGACAGTCCCAGCCTTCAGTATTTCTGGGCGGATCTCATCCACCCCGGGGCTTTGCCACTGTGGAGTGGTTTGACTCCAGTGACCTCCCCCGGGAGATTAGTGTTGATCCCCCTCATCCTCCAGCTCTGCCTCCACCATAGAGGGCGGAGTTATGGTGTTGATCCCTATCCTCCAGCTCTGCCTCCACCATAGAGAGCGGAGTTATGGTGTTGATCCCCCTCATCCTCCAGCTCTGCCTCCACCATACAGGGCGGAGTTATGGTGTTGATCCCCCTCATCCTCCAGCCCTGCCTCCACCATAGAGGCTCTAAGGTACTGGAAAGGAGGGTCCGGCGATATCGAACTCAGATTGAGGAGGAACAATGCGGATTCCGTCCGGTCGACGGATCAGCTTTTACTCTTGCAAGGATCCTGGAGGGGGCCTGGGAGTACGCTTATCCGGTCTACATGTGTTTGTAGATCTGGAGAAGACGTATGACCGGGTTCCCAGGGAGTTACTGTGGGAGGTGCTGCAGGAGTATGGGGTGAGGGGGTCTCTACTCAGGGCCATCCAATCTCTGTACTCCCAAAGCGAGAGCTGTGTCCGGGTCCTCGGCAGTAAGTCGGACCCATTTCCGGTGAGGGTTGGCCTCCGCCAGGGCTGCGCTTTGTCACCGATCCTGTTAGTAATATACATGGATAGGATTTCGAGGCGTAGTCGTGGGGGAGGGGGTCTGCAGTTCGGTGGACTAAGGATTGCACCACTGCTTTTTGCAGATGATGTGGTTCTAATGGCTTCATCGGTCTGCGACCTTCAGCACTCACTGGATCGGTTCGCAACCGAGTGTGAAGCGGCTGGGATGAGGATCAGCACCTCCAAATCTGAGGCCATGGTTCTCAGCAGGAAACCGATGGACTGTCCACTCCAAGTAGGGAATGAGGCCTTACCCCAAGTGAAGGAGTTCATGTATCTCAGGGTCTTGTTCTCAGTGAGGGAACAATGGAGCGTGAGATGGGCCGGAGAATCGGAGCAGCGGGAGCGGTACTGCAGCCGCTTTTCTGCACCGTTGTGACAAAAAGGGAGCTGAGCCAGAAGGCAAAGATCTCTGTCTACCGGGCCATTTTCGTTCCTAGGGATAAGGTGAGCAGTTCAGTCTTCAGGGAGGGACTCGGAGTTGATCCGCTCCTCCTACTCGTTGAAAGGAGCCGGTTGAGGAAGTTCGGGCACCTAGTAAGGATGCCAAAATAATAGAAAATAATAGAAAATAATAGAAAATAATAGAAAATGTTAGAAAATAATAGAAAATGTTAGAAAATAATTCCATACAGTACCCTTTAATATAATATAGTAATTTAATAAATATTCTGCTGTGTCTCCTCAGTGTCGTCTGGAGCCCCCTGTGGATAAGACACTGACGGCAGTAAAGAGTCTGTCTCTGGACCCCCGCGGGCCCCCGGGGCCCCGGAAGAACCTGAAGATGATCTCCAGCTGCCCGCTGCCCGACACCGCCCCCCCCCCGGACCAGACCTACTCTCAGGTGGCGCTGCCGGTGGACCGCGGCCCCCGCAGGTAAACATGGGAAGTAGTGGAGTACAAATACTTTGTTACTGTACTTAAGTACATTGTTCTGGTATCAGTACTTTACTCCACTACTTATTTTTCTGACCACTTTTTACTTTGACTTCTTACATTTTGAACACAAATACCTGAACTTTCTACTTCTTACATGTTGAACCCAAATACCTGAACTTTCTACTTCTTACATGTTGAACTCAAATACCTGTACTTTCTACTTCTTCCATGTTGAACCCAAATACCTGTACTTTCTACTTCTTACATGTTGAACCCAAATACCTGAACTTTCTACTTCTTCCATGTTGAACCCAAATACCTGTACTTTCTACTTCTCCCATGTTGAACACAAATACCTGTACTTTCTACTTCTCACATGTTCCAAACAGACTGGTTCCTTTAGTCTGAATGTGTGTTTGGTGGCGTGATCATTATTATTTAGAGTCATTGCGTGCCTATTGATTTGAACACGATCCGTGTATCCATCATTTCCTGGTCTTCTCTAAAGAAGAGGGACAATGGAAACGTTGTCATGTTGCCGTTGTTCAGCATGGAACATTCATTAGCTAACAATGACATTATTGTTCTATTAATATAAAGGGAGGTCAGGTACTCTTTAAAACAGCTGCTAGTTATGGGTACTTTTTACTGAAGTACATTTCAAAGCCTCTTTACTTTTACTTGAGTAAAGAAGTTTAGTCAGTACTTCTACTTTCACCAGAGTATTTTTAAACACGAGTATCTGTACTTCTACTTGAGGAAAGGATGTGTGTACTTCTACCTGAGTAAAGGATGTGTGTACTTCTACCTGAGTAAAGGATGTGTGTACTTCTACCTGAGTAAAGGATGTGTGTACTTCTACCTGAGTAAAGGATGTGTGTACTTCTACCTGAGTAAAGTGTGTTACTTCTACCTGAGTAAAGGATGTGTGTACTTCTACCTGAGTAAGGATGTGTGTACTTCTACTTGAGTAAAGGATGTGTGTACTTCTACCTGAGTAAAGGATGTGTGTACTTCTACCTGAGTAAAGGATGTGTGTACTTCTACCTGAGTAAAGGATGTGTGTACTTCTACTTGAGTAAAGGATGTGTGTACTTCTACCTGAGTAAAGGATGTGTGTATCTCTCCAGGGAGAAGCGCCCCCCAAGACCAGAGTATTCCCTCCCTTTGACTCCCTCACTCCCCCGCCCCTCTCCTCTCCTGTGATTGGTCCTCCCCCCCGAACACGACCCTCTCTACGACAGCATCGACGAGATGAGGATCAGGAACGTCTTCCTCAGCGCCGGCGCCATCGATCACATCTACGACGAGCCCGAAGGCCGCGCCCCCCCCTCGCAGAAACCCACCCCCCTCTCCCTGTACGATGAGCCTGAGGAGGTGCGGGGGGACGCCTGGAGGGTCATGGGAACCCCCGCTGACCCCAAATGTCACGAGATCCCCTACAACCCCCGCGTGGACGACTACGCCGTGCCCAAACGACCTCAGAGGGCACTTCCTGTCGGCACCAACAAAGAAGAAGTAGAAGGAGAAGAAAATCGGAAGGGGGAGGAGCCAAGAGAGGAGGCGGAGGGGGAGGAGGAGGAGGAGGAGGAGGAGGAGGAGGAGGAGGAGGAGGAGGAGGGGCTACATGTGGAAGAGGAGGAGGAGCCAAACGACGAGGAAGAGGAGGAGCCATACTCTCCGTACAACAACGTGATGGTGAAACAGCTGTGAGCCGATCAAACTGAGACCCACAACAACAACAACAACAACAACAACAACAACAACAACAACAACAACAAACAGACACGGAGGGAACATTTATAGGAAATCATTCTCAGCATTACGAGAACAAAAACCTCACAAATTGATAAAAACAGACTTGATTTTCTCTGTTTGAACACATCCTGAATATCTCCCATCAGATCACATTGATGAGAAACTGGAAGTCACCTCCGTTATATTTAAAATGATTAATGACACGTCTTGTTTTCTTTTATCGAGCGTTCGTACAAAACTATTCAAAATGTTTATTGATCATTTATTACAAAATAAATAGTAATAAACATTTAGAAAAGAATCAGCATCAGTATTTATTCATGGGGGCTGAGACCCCCTGTAGTTCTACAGTGCATGTCAACGGTCTGCGGAGGCCAAAATCACAAAGTTCGGAACATAGTGACATCACTATGTAACACTCGTGCTCCTATTGGCTAGCGCTCCAACACATTGTCTGAACTTTAAAGAGTCCCTGTTTCCTCTGACGTTTAAAGAGTCCCTGTTTCCTCTGAGGTTTAAAGAGTCCCTGTTTCCTCTGAACTTTAAAGAGTCCCTGTTTCCTCTGAACTTTAAAGAGTCCCTGTTTCCTCTGAGGTTTAAAGAGTCCCTGTTTTCCTCTGAGGTTTAAAGAGTCCCTGTTTCCTCTGAGGTTTAAAGAGTCCCTGTTTCCTCTGAGGTTTAAAGAGTCCCTGTTTCCTCTGAGGTTTAAAGAGTCCCTGTTTCCTCTTAACTTTAAAGAGTCCCTGTTTCCTCTGAACTTTAAAGAGTCCCTGTTTCCTCTGAGGTTTAAAGAGTCCCTGTTTTCCTCTGAGGTTTAAAGAGTCCCTGTTTCCTCTGAGGTTTAAAGAGTCCCTGTTCCTCTGAGGTTTAAAGAGTCCCTGTTTCCTCTGAGGTTTAAAGAGTCCCTGTTTCCTCTTAACTTTAAAGAGTCCCTGTTTCCTCTGAACTTTAAAGAGTTCCTGTTTCCTCTGAACTTTAAAGAGTCCCTGTTTCCTCTGAGGTTTAAAGAGTCCCTGTTTCCTCTGAGGTTTAAAGAGTCCCTGTTTCCTCTGAGGTTTAAAGAGTCC
>CM062269.1:833606-836106 GCA_031216635.1 Dissostichus eleginoides | reverse complement strand
CTAACTTTAGCTTTGACTCGGTGGAACAACAAGTGTCTTTGGACCACGTTTAGCTATCTCAAAAGGACATGTTCCCACTGTCTCTGTCTCAGAGTTAGTCGTCTCATAACTGTCAGTGTTTGTCAGTCTGAAATGACTAGGTTAGCTACGTTAGCTAGCTAGCTTACAGCAGGTCTGCAGTAACATCAGATGGAGTCATGTGATCACATTGTTAAAAATAGGACCATAAAATAAGTTTATATCTGCAGCGTTTCTCCCGATGGAGGAGTGCTAGAGGGTTAGAAGAAGGTGCAAAAACAAAAAAATAACTTGCAAATAAATACGACCCAATCTCACAGAGAAGCTGATTCGAACAGGAAATATATTCCATGTGTTTTGGTACATATATAGACTCTTATTGCACTATTTCACTTGTTTTACTCTTTTTATTAATTATCTTTTTGTATTTACTTGCACTATTTTTTTTCGGTTTTTCTGTGTTATTGTGTTGCTCTGTTGGAGGAGCCTGTGACCTCAGATTTTCATCGTCATAACTCCACTGTAGCTGTGCACGTATGACCAATAAAAGCCTTGAACCTGGAACCTTGGTACAGAAGAGGATCAGAAGCCACAGGTAAAACCAGATTTATTTTGAGTCTATAGTCAGATTTCAAATATGCCTTTTCACCCATGTTGGTGAAGCATGGCGGTTATTCTGTTTATACACATTTAACAGACAGAATCTCTCAGGATTATTAACAGACGACCTCTGCGTTAACGACAGATCCTACAGGTCTCCAGCTTGTTTCACTGCAGGTTAACCCCCAGTATCAATAACTTTATTTAACGATAAACGTCTTAATGTCTGTTCCTCTTCACCTGGTACAGAGCTGTGTGACTGTGATGCTGCCCGACACTGCCTGTACAACCAGCCACACACGGACACACACACACGCACGCACGCACGCACTCACACACACGCACGCACCCACTCACTCACACACGCACGCACACACGCACGCACGCACGCACGCTGGCACGCACTCACACACACGCACGCAAGCACACACACGCACGCACGCACGCACGCACACGCACGCACGCACACACCACGCACGCACGCACGCCTAACACACGCACGCACACACGCAAGCACGCACGCACGGACGCTGGCACGCACGCACGCTGGCACGCACGCACTCACACACACACACGCAAGCACACACGCACGCACTCACACACGCACACACACACACACACACACACACACAGCTGAGTGTGTTATAAGGCGCACAGAGAGATGCATGCTGGGACTCTTTGCAGCCAGCTCAGTCCCTGGGGGGCATTGTGTGTGTGTGTGTGTGTGTGTGTGTCTGTGTGTGTGTGTGTGTGTGTGTGTGTGTGTACTCACTGGCCTGGATGATATGAACACCAGAGATGAAACAGTGAGGTCATACGTGTCCTACTTCCTGTTCACAGCTACAGGCAGAGCAGGTTATCGTCAAGAGGCTAATGCTAACGGACAGTCGCTAACGGACAGTAGCTAACGGACGAAAGCTAGCGCAACAACACTAAAGTCAACATGTAGCATGACGGGGAAAATAAAAACTAAATAAAGACAATACAGAAATATTTTTTACCTGAACACAAAGGGGAGTGGCTAAACAACACACACCTGAGAGCAGGAGGAAGCAGTGTCTCTACTTTAAAGAGTCCTCTCCTGCTGATGTTCAGGTGTATATCAGTATGTAGTGTCTCTACTTTAAAGAGTCCTCTCCTGCTGATGTTCAGGTGTGTATCAGTATGTAGTGTCTACTTTAAAGGATCTCCTGCTGATGTTCAGGTGTATATCAGTATCTAGTGTCTCTACTTTAAAGAGTCCTCTCCTGCTGATGTTCAGGTGTATATCAGTATGTAGTGTCTCTACTTTAAAGAGTCCTCTCCTGCTAATGTTCAGGTGTATCAGTAGTGGTGTCTCTACTTAAAGAGTCCTCTCCTGCTGATGTTCAGGTGTATATCAGTATGTAGTGTCTCTACTTTAAAGAGTCCTCTCCTGCTGATGTTCAGGGTGTATCAGTATGTAGTGTCTCTACTTTAAAGAGTCCTCTCCTGCTGATGTTCAGGTGTATATCAGTAGTAGTGTCTCTACTTTAAAGAGTCCTCTCCTGCTGATGTTCAGGTGTATATCAGTATGTAGGTCTCTACTTTAAAGAGTCCTCTCCTGCTGATGTTTAGGTGTATATCAGTATCTAGTGTCTCTACTTTAAGAGTCCTCTCCTGCTGATGTTCAGGTGTATATCAGTATGTAGTGTCTCTACTTTAAAGATTCCCTCCTGCTAATGTTCAGGTGTATACAGTATGTGTCTCTACTTTAAAGAGTCCTCTCCTGCTGATGTTCAGGTGTATATCAGTATGTAGTGTCTCTACTTTAAAGAGTCCTCTCTGCTGATGTTCAGGTGTATATCAGTATGTAGTGTCTCTACTTTAAAGAGTCCTCTCCTGCTGATGTTCAGGTGTATAT
>CM062269.1:748606-828606 GCA_031216635.1 Dissostichus eleginoides | reverse complement strand
TGTCGTTGTGTCCCTGAGACACTTCACCCCAAAGTGCTCCTGTGGGGATTGTCCTCAGTATTGAGTATGTAAGTCGCTTCGGATAAAAGCGTCTAACAAGGAACATGTAATGTAATGACTGATAATATAAATATAAATACAGGTGTTTATATGTGAGGGCAGTACCAGCTTCTGTCCACCAGGGGCCCTCACACCTGCTCACCTGTCACTAAGTCACAGCTTGAGATGTGGATGTTTTGCAGTCCATCATCTAACGGGCTGATTAGAAACAGCCCATAAGGGGTCATTATTTCTGTCATGTTTCCTTGCAGAGAAATCACTAAATGTCATTTTAAAAGACAGTATTTTCTTTAATAGGTCATTTTTTCGACCTAAAATAGGATGAAAATAACTGCATGAAAACATAAAACATGTGCACATAAATCAGTTTAAAGGATTTATACATAATACACTTTAATATTTAATAATAGTATTCCAATATAAAGGGATTTAAATGTTTAAATGAAGTCTAAATGCTCTCAGTGTTGAGGTGTGCGTGTGAGCGCGGGGACGAGCACGTGTCGCTTCATTAATTCACCAAAACACCAGAGAGACGCTCGTGCACGCGCTCCAGCGGCGCGGCACCTCCTCTCCTGTCTGCGTGAACGCGCGGGGCAAGAGCGCGCGTCAGGAGGATCCAAGGACGAGCTTCAGGTCATCCGAAAGTCCGCGAGCATCCTCCGACAGACAGACACCGAGCACCGGAGAGACAGACCGGGACCGCGAGACCACCGGGACTCAGAGACTCAGAGACTCAGAGCGGCGCGTGAGGGTCGGTGAGCGCGTGCAGAGGCGGTGAATCAACAGGACGAGATCAACAATGTCACCGGGGATTAATGCCGTTAACATGTGAGAGAAAAACAGCATCCCCCCCAGAATCCGGTGAGGGAACTCAACATCGTGACCGGAGATTTCCCCGCAGTTTAACATCTGATTCATTCGTTCATTAATTGCTAAAAAGCACCCTGAGAGCCGCGGGCTGAACCGGGAGGATGACCGGGATCTGAAGCTCAGAGGAGGATCAACAGGAGACAGAACACCGGGATCTGATCCGGTACCGGACCCAGAGAGGACAGTAAGTCCCTTCATCACCTGATGACCACACAGACATTTAAATCAGTATAAAAACTGTTTGTTTGTTTTAAAGTGACATGTGTTCTTATCTCTCACTGAAATCAACTCAAACCTCTTCTCTGCGGCTCTCAGACATGTCCCCATCATATTCAGTTATTTGGGAGGAAAGGCTCAACATGTCTGATTCACATAATTGATTAATTGATTCCTATAATCATCACCTGACCCCCCCCCCCCCCCCCCCCGTTAGAGAGAGCAGCATGGTCACGTGTTTGTGTTTAAAATATGCAGAAAATCAATGAACCCGTTTTTAATGTAACCTTCTGCTGCCCTTTATAAACCACAGTGAAACATAAGATTACACATTCTGTTGTATCACCATCACCAGAAGATCAGAGACGTGAAAACAAACAACTCTGAAATGAGTATATTTCAAATTGTGAGGGATAGAAACGTAAAGATGTGAGGAGTTATGAAGATTTAAGTTTTAAATACAAAGATTAAAGTCAGAATCCTGAGTCTGATATCAGAGTGAAACAGCCAATCAACAACACTCCAAACGAACATTCCGAAGCACGTGATTGGTCCGCAGAGAACGTGGGAGTGGCTTAAAGAAACCACGCGTTCCATTAGGTCGGCCGTCATCAAGCTGCTGTTAATATTGAATGATATTCAGGATAATATGAGGTTTTGGAGCAGATCGTAATCACGGGGCGATACACACATTCTTTCACTTTCGCTAATGTTGCAAGATAGTGTGTTTGTGCTGCGTTCAGGCGGTGTGGGAAGAATCTGAGACATTATTATCTCACTGGGAACAGCCGGCGTGGGATCAACACGTTTGAAACATCATTGTGTTGTGTCCACATCACAAATGAAAGATTATAAATACACAGAAGAACAACAACAACAACAACAACAACAACGTGCATTAATCAGTAAAAGTGAAGCAGCCAATCAACAACATTCCAAACGATCATTCCGACGGACGTGATTGGTCCACAGAAGCCTTGGGCGTGGCCATTAGTTCTGCCGACTTCCAACTGTTGTAAATATGTAATGATGTTCAGGATAACATCACGCTTCGGAGCTGGTCTGAACCTGGTCTGAACCTGGTCTGAACCTGGTCTGAACCTGGTTTGAACCTGGTCTGAACCTGGTCTGAACCTGGTCTGAACCTGGTCTGAACCTGGTCTGAACCTGGTCTGAACCCCGGGGCGATGCACTTCTTATTTGACTTTCAATAGAACTGTGAAAACGGTATTTCTGCTGCGTTCAGGCGGTGACGGAAAAATCATAAATCTTATTTTCTCACACGGAGAATTCACCTGAACGCCCTCATGTTGGACCAACAGCTCTGAGAGAACAACATGTTGCTCAGAAACACCTCAGAGGAAGAGAAACGATGCCCACCATCAGAAGAGCTCCTGAATGCACCTTCTAGATGTGAGATTAGCTCGTATGAATATATACTTTAAATCCCATCATATGTAATGGTTTGATACTGGCTGCTAATGAAAGTGAGACGCGGTGTTTAAACCTTCAGGGTGTTTCTCTGAAGCTGTAACAGAGTGATGTCATCATCCATCCCCCGAATAAAGGAGTTATTCAATGTGATAAATCACCTTTAATACGTAACGGACAGATTATACAACCTGGAGCTCATTGGATTTCTAAAGGAGAGACAAATGGTGTGTGCTGGAATATTTAACACAACATGGTTTAATAACGCTGCGATATTTCTGATCACGTACCTCGATATGCCGTGATATTGTAGGGTTAATAATTGGTGCTTTCCCAGAATCTTTAATATATAAATAATCATCAGTAGAGTGAAATGAATGACTTAGCAGTTGAAGAACACACACACACACACACACACACACACACACACACACACACACACCATGTTTCCATCACTTTAGGGGACATTACATTGACTTACATGCATTTCCTGGAGACTTATCCTAACCTTCAAGTCTTCTTCCTAAAAGAGGCGAGTCCCCACACGTGACTGTGTAAACAGATTTAGGTCCCCACAAGGATAGTAATGCTAGGTCACACATACACACACACACACACACAAACACACACACACACACACAGAGTTGAGACAGACGGTCATCACGGGGGCTTCTCCTTTATTAGATATTGTAAAAAAAGCAAGATGTGTAACATTTATTAGATTAGATGTATCGTCCCCAGGGGGAAATTCATTTTCACAGAACTGTACATGGACACAGCATACATACAATATATAAACAACAACAACAACGACAACAACAGATAGCGACACTTGGCAGAACACTCAGAGAAGCCTGTTGTTAATGTCTGCAGGAACCAAGCTGTTCCCAAAGAGAGCCGTGTCTGTCTGTGTGTGTGTGTGTGTGTGTGTGGGTGACGTGTGTGTGTGTGTGGGTGACATGTGTGTGTGTGGGTGACGTGTGTGTGTGTGTGTCTGTCTGTGTGTTTGTGTGTGTGTGTGTGTGTGACGTGTGTGTGTGTGTGTCTGTGTGTGTGTGTGTGTGTGGGTGACGTGTGTGTGTGTTTGTGTGTGTGTGTGTGTGGGTGACATGTGTGTGTGTGTGTGTGTGTGTGGGTGACATGTGTGTGTGTGGGTGATGTGTGTGTGTGTGTGTCTGTCTGTCTGTCTGTCTGTCTGTCTGTGTGTGTGTGTGTGTGTGTGTGTGTGTGTGTGTGTGTGTGTGTGTGTGTGTGTGTGTGTGTTGTTGTGTGTGTGTGTGTGTGTGTGTGTGTGTGTGTGTGTGTGTGTGTGTGTGTGTGTGTGTGTGTGTGTGTGTGTGTGTGTGTGTGTGTGTGTGTGCAGCAGTGCATCATGAATATATATATAGGACATAGAACTAATAAAACAGATCAAATAGTGCAAGAAAATGTTTTGAGATGTGAAAGTAAATACAAATAAAATAGAAATAGTGAAAGAAGAGTCTGTATACAAGTCAGGGGAATATGATATGTTAGATAAATAATCAGCAAGATGCAAACAGATGGATGTTCTGGATGTTCTTCACAGAGTTCAGGTGGTTAGCAGTCTGATGGCCTGAGGGAGGAAACTGTCTCTGAGTCTGGGGGTTTTAGACCTGATGAGTTCACCAGAGTCCCGTGAGCTCAGCTGGTCATGTGACCTCAGCTGGTCATGTGACCTCTGTTCTGGAGCCAGGACGGTGTCGCTGAGTGAGGAAAGAGACCAGCGTCTGTTTGACCGCTATGATGCACCCTCCGGTACTCAGAGTGCAGTAACACACCCTGCCTCAGGATGCACTCGACACAGCAAGAAGTACGCGGACGGAGACGGTTCATTTCGCAGTAATGACCAACTCCTTGAGAAATATAAATGACCAGAATATTGATTTTAAAATGATTGTATTGATAGAAATCCCTCTGATTCTAGTCATGTCTCCATTACCTCTTAAGCTCTTCCCTTTTTGTATTTTCTTGTCCGGTTCATCATCAATCCAGTCAAGTTTCCTGTTTTCCAAGAATATAAAAACGTTCCATGGTGTGTTTTTTACCGGACTCCAATCCGCTGTGCTCTGAGGTTACTGACAATCAGCTAATGTTAGCATGCTAACATGCAAAGCTAAGATTCTAAACTCGAGCATGATGTTAGACACCTGACCGTCACCTGACTCACTCTGGCAGCGGACATCGTTTGAATCCTTATTTTTCACCGATATTTTCCTATTCATTTCAGATTGTAATCCTTATTGTTCCTTCTCCTCTTCCTTCCAGTGGAGCTGCACGGCCTCCTGCTGGCGCTGCTTCAGCTGCTCTCGGTGGCCAGGGGGGGCTGCGAGCCTCGACAGGTGAACCTGGGAGCCGTTCTGAGTCAGAAGAGATACGAGCAGGTGTTCAAAGAGGCTGTGAGCGCCGCCAACCTGCTGTACGGGAAGGACAAGTTCAGGATGAACGCCATCTCCGTCACTCACAAGCCCAACGCCATCCAGATGGCCCTGTCCGTGTGCGAAGACCTCATCTCCAACCAGGTGAGACTCACTCTGTCACCTGACCTCCTCTCCAACCTGGTGAGACTCACTCTGTCACCTGACCTCATCTCCAACCTGGTGAGACTCACTCTGTCACCTGACCTCATCTCCAATCAGGTGAGACTCACTCTGTCACCTGACCTCATCTCCAACCAGGTGAGACTCACTCTGTCACCTGACCTCATCTCCAACCAGGTGAGACTCACTCTGTCACCTGACCTCATCTCCAACCTGGTGAGACTCACTCTGTCACCTGACCTCATCTCCAACCAGGTGAGACTCTAGGCTTGTTTGAGATGAGCTGCGGCTCGCCTCCAAAGTAGACGAGAATAGCCGATTGCAGCCGGGGGAGGTCTCAAAAAGCTCGCCTGAAGTCGGACAGCTCGGAGTCGGCTTGACCAGTTTGCATTTATAAAGAATGCACAAATGTGTATAATCGTTAATGTCAGATATGTACTAAGTAAATACATTTGTTCCTGCTCAAGATTAGATTCAACTTTATTGTTATTGCACAGATTACAGGAGACAACGAAATGCAGTTTAGCTTCTAACCAGGAGTGCAACAAGCAGTAGAGTGAAAAGTAATGTACACAATCTACAGAATACAATATAGAATGAATTGAATGATGAATAAACAGTGAGGGTTATGGATACACTAGATATACACAGCAGCCTGTGAGCAGTATGAGCAGTATGAACAGTGTGTATGAATACACTAGATATACACAGCAGCCTGTGAGCAGTATGAGCAGTGTGTATGAATATGCTAAGATATATAAAGTATGAAAACGGTAAGCAGTGCAAGTATGGTATAAAATATATAGATATTAATTTCATGATGATAAACATTGTGGAACAATGATGACAAATGTGAATGGAACTGGCGACGTGAAAATGACACAAAACAACAACAAACTTTTGCGGAGCCAAATGGAGTTTCATCCCCAGCACGGGGTGAAAGCCACCAATGAGCGCTCAGCTCGATATACCAGCGAGTCGTTTCCCATCAAGCATGTAGCTTCCGCAGCCCGTGGAGAGAAACTGCTCCGCCTCACTCTCAAGGCTGCCGGCGTCTTTGTCCCGCGAGATTTCAACGTCTCATGCAGTCGAGCCTCCAGAGCAAGTCGGACAAAATGACTAACCATCATGCAACGCACGAGCAAGACGGCGGTCGCAATTGCGCAGGTCTGCGTCGGTCTCGCTCATCTCAAACGAGCCTTTTGACTGTCACATGACTATCACCTGACTATCACATGACCATCACATGACCTCATCTCCAACCAGGTGAGACTCAGACTGCCACATGACCTCATCTCCAACCAGGTGAGACTCAGACTGTCACATGACCTCATCTCCAACCAGGTGAGACTCAGACTGTCACATGACCTCATCTCCAACCCTGTCACCTAACGAAAGTCGTAACAGGAATACAAATTGCGAATTTCCACTCGCCGCTCTCTGTAGAGCGCCGTGTCAGTGCTTCACTATCAAATCCATTCCACTTGCTTATTGAGAGAATGCCCAAATCAATGAAACTCCGTCCCATGTTTTCACTGCTACTTTGTACCAAGGCAGATTCTCAGAGCCGTACACATGAGCCGTACACATGCTGCGTTCTGTGCGCAGCTGTGTCTTTAGTTGTGAGCCCAGTGGCGATCTGTTCATCTCTCATATCATACAATAAAGCCATCGAAAAGAATAGGATACAGCAGTACAAGTTATTCTGGGTCTTTGTGTGTCATAGCTCGGCTGTGTGTGTGGCACGACGAGCGCATTTTGTGTGAGCGAGCGAGAGAGAGAGAGCTAACGTACATAAGGAGTTGTTTCTACCACAAGCAGGAGGGGGCTCTCTCCTGTCAGCTCAGGGAGCTAAAGGACTCTCTGAGGGTTCAGATAGTTCACTTTAGTCTAAGTTATCTCAGGGTCTCAAACGGTTTGGTCACCATTTGTGTAAGCAAGTATATCCAAGGCACTCCTTCATATGATCATTATACAAAACAAGAGAATAACAGGTATGAAATAATTCCAACTCATATGCCTACTATAGGACAGTAACACAAGAATACAGTTTAAAAGGGGAGTGATTTGTAAAATATGCATAAAGAAAAAGTAAATCTGTTTACAGTTCTGTTTCATATGGGTGTTGAGAGATGTATCCATAGATCTCTCCATGTAGAGAGATGTATCCATAGATCTCTCCATGTAGAGAGATGTATCCATAGATCTCTACATGTAGAGAGATGTATCCATAGATCTCTACATGTTGCTCTCAGAGTGCAGCAGATTGATGCTTTTAACTTCAACATTTAAAAACAATCTTCATGTGTTGCCTTTATATAAAATAAAAACACAGCAAATCAATGATAATTAGATATAAATAATTGATAATACATAACAATAATTACTATAAAGTTTTTACATTGTTATTCCCAATGAATAAAAAACACACCGGGTTTTCTGGTTTAAATAATTGAACAATAAACTGAAGCATGAATCTTTATTTAATTAAAGCAGAGTGAAATGAGGCCAACATGGCGTCCATTCAGATTACAATCCTCTCAGAGACAGAGAGGTAATCTGTCCGTCCCTGAAGAGAGATGGATGGAACGCACGCACGCACGCACGTGCGTGCGCACACACACACGCACGCACGCACGCACGCACGCACACACACACACGCACACACACACGGCTGCTTCTCCTCATGTGTGTTGTGTATAAATCATTTCTCTCTCTCGTTCTGAAACGTTGGTGTTATAAATGTTTCATTCCTCTGTCAGGTTCCCCAGATGGAAAACAATACGAGTGATATTCCAGCGCTCTTGATACTCTCTATTCCACGAGAACAACCAACAACAAACAAAGTAGAGACACTACATACTGATATACACCTGAACATCAGCAGGAGAGGACTCTTTAAAGTAGAGACACTACATACTGATATACACCTGAACATCAGCAGGAGAGGACTCTTTAAAGTAGAGACACTACATACTGATATACACCTGAACATCAGCAGGAGAGGACTCTTTAAAGTAGAGACACTACATACTGATATACACCTGAACATCAGCAGGAGAGGACTCTTTAAAGTAGAGACACTACATGCTGATATACACCTGAACATCAGCAGGAGAGGACTCTTTAAAGTAGAGACACTACATACTGATATACACCTGAACATCAGCAGGAGAGGACTCTTTAAAGTAGAGACACTACATACTGATATACACCTGAACATCAGCAGGAGAGGACTCTTTAAAGCAGAGACACTACATACTGATATACACCTGAACATCAGCAGGAGAGGACTCTTTAAAGTAGAGACACTACATACTGATATACACCTGAACATCAGCAGGAGAGGACTCTTTAAAGTAGAGACACTACATACTGATATACACCTGAACATCAGCAGGAGAGGACTCTTTAAAGTAGAGACACTACATACTGATATACACCTGAACATCAGCAGGAGAGGACTCTTTAAAGTAGAGGAGTCTGATGAAATGTCTTCTTCTTCTGCAGGTGTATGCTATCCTGGTCTCTCACCCCCCTCAGTCTAACGACCACCTGACTCCCACTCCGGTCTCCTACACTGCCGGGTTCTACCGGATCCCGGTGGTCGGCCTCACCACCCGGATGTCCATCTACTCCGACAAGGTAACCAGATCTGAGTCTCACCTTTGTGCTGTCTTCAATTGTTGCGTGTAAATACTTTGAGGTAGAGTAGCTGAAAAGAATCCAGGAAGCTTCTCGTCAGGTAAACAGCATTTATTAATAAAGTGATACAATAAGTTTGCAGAAGTACTCGGCCGAGGTCTTTTCTACTTCATTGTTACACAGTCCACTCAGCGCAGTTAGCTGTGTCTCAAATCTGTACGATGAAAAAAGGGCCGTTTCTCTATTAAACATCTGGTTATATATGTTCATTCTCGTATTTAGTCTTTGTTAGGAAAACTCTCACTGGTCCCCGGCTTGAGCTTCAATCTCAGGATCCATGTATTTATTTTCCTCTCAAGAATGGAAGTAGTCATCACATACAGAGCATTTGGTACAACTTGTTCCTGAACAGTGTCCTTTCCTGTACAAAATACTGAGTTTTTTATCAAAATGTTGGCTTTTTTCTGAAAATATCAAAATTCTGACTTTTTCTGAAAATATTAAAATTCTGACTTTTTCTCAAAATATCAAAATTCTGACTTTTTCTCAAAATTCTGAATTTTTCTAAAAATGTTGACTTTTTCTAAAAAAATTGACTTTTTCTCAAAATTCGGACTTTTTCTCAAAATTCAGACTTTTTCTCAAAATTCAGACTTTTTCTCAAAATTCGGACTTCTTCTCAAAATATCAAAATTCGGACTTTTTCTCAAAATATAAAAATTCAGACTTTTTCTCAAAATATCAAAATTCGGACTTTTTCTCAAAATATCAAAATTCTGACATTTTTCTGTCCCGCTATATTTCTCATACTATTCTTGAAATGTTTATTGGTCATAAACACATAGTATTAGCGGTAATGCAGCATGAATAAGTGAGAGTTAAAGACGGTGTGTTTAGTGTGTAACTCCATGCGTCATTCTCCTTATATTCACATTCACAAAATACTATTAGCTACATGCTACAGGCTACAAACAATAATTATTCTAACACTGGAAGTCCAAGTGTCGCTCACACCCGGTCCGGGGGAACCACTGCTTCAGTAAATAATGTCTATTTCAGAGTACCCCGGAGTATCGCAGCGCTCCCAGTAAACTCTCCAGTTCGTTCCACAGGGTTCAGAAGAGTGATGAAATGTTCACGTGTTTATCAGTCCGCTGAACGCAGGGTGATTTCAACACCACACTGACGGTCAGTTCGCCCAGAGCACAGAACAAATATTTCTCGTCAGTTTTATTTTTATATAAACCATAAAAAATATATATTTCTCAGCCTGTCAGTTCTGCCTCATATTTTGTCTTTAGATATTGATATACTAGGTTGTCAGGATACTAGAAATGTAGTATTTGACACCTCCAAATACCATTTAAATTGAAGGATTCCTGAAACCAATTAAATACCCGATAAAAAATCAAAAAATCTATCCCATGTGCGTCAACATACTCTCCTTTTATCACGGTACGTTTAGTAGTTTCTGTCAGGAAGAAAGACACCAGAGAGGGCAACAGTACACATCCTTTACTCAGGTAGAAGTATAGATACTCGTGTTTAAAAATACTCTGGTAAAAGTAGAAGTACTGACTAAACTTCTTTACTCAAGTAAAAGTAAAGAAGTTTGGGCTTTGAAATGTACTTCAGTAAAAAGTACCCATAACTTTGTGGCCTTAGGCGCTTTCACTCCGGAGTACTTTCCCCAGGAATCGTTCCGATAGTTCCTGGGATTTTGCGTTCACACCAAACAAATCTGGAACTAGAACTTTTTTTGGCGAACCTTTTCACCCCTTTTCAGTCCCTGCTAGAGAGGTGGTACTTTCCTGGGGAGAAAAGGTTCCCATTTCTGATTGGCTGGGCGAATTGCAAACCACGCCCTGTAAAACTCCCAAAAGTTTTGTGAAGCCGCCATTGTATTTGCTGGCATTAGCATTATTAGCATTAGCATTAGCCCAGCGCACCAACGGAGAGAGACTAACTTATGGCAGTACAAAAGAAAAGTGAGGAGGACTGGTGGGCCAGTCCCCAACTCCGGGGACTTCGGGCGGCAGTATACGCCGTGAAGTTGTTTGCGGCCTGCCAGTAAACCCAAAGCAGAAGAAGAAGAAGTGACGTCAGCGGCTTCATTTGCCTAAGCCTCCCTCAGGGACTCATTCCGGTGTGAACGCGATCTGCTCTTTAGTTCATCAGAACTAAAGAGTTCTGATGAACTAAGTTCTGGGAACTAAGTATGGCAAAGTACTTGGTGTGAAAGCGCCTCTTGAGCAAGACATTTCACCCTAGTTTTCTGTATTCACTGTTCCATGTCTGATATGTGTAATATGTGATGTAAAGCGCTTTGAGCATTCGGAAAAGTGCTCTAATAAATGTAATGAAACATAGATTAAAATAAAGTTACGAGCCGTTTTCAAAATGGAAGAAGTAGAAAGTACAGGTATTTGGGTTCAACATGTAAGAAGTAGAAAGTACAGGTATTTGTGTTCAACATGTAAGAAGTAGAAAGTACAGGTATTTGTGTTCAACATGTAAGAAGTCAAAGTAAAAAGTTGTAAAGAGTAAAGTACTGATACCAGAACAATGTACTTAATTACAGTAACGAAGTATTTGTATTCCAAAACAGACAAAATACGAAACAGACTCTTAAACAAAAGATTCGAAGCCATACGGCGTATATATCTTGGGTACATTTCCTCATCCAGAATTCACCATGCGCTCTCTAATAAATAGTTGGCCTTCCACTCATCGTGGGCACCTGTCGTCTGTCATCTGTTAAAGGCCAAAACCGCGCCTCTGTGACGCCACCTTAACAATACATTGATAGTTGGCATCAATCAAAACAATAATAAAACATCATATACAAGACATCATAATATGAGGGAGATAGACCCCATAATACCCTCTGATATCTGTTCTATGTTCCCTCCTCAGAGCATCCACCTGTCCTTCCTCCGCACCGTGCCTCCCTTCTCCCACCAGGCTCAGGTGTGGTTCGACCTGATGAGGGAGTTCAGGTGGAATCACATCATCCTCATCGTGAGCGACGACCACGAGGGCCGCGCCGCTCAGAAGAGACTGGAGACGCTGCTGGAGGAGCGCGAGACCAAGGTGAGACACACACACACACACACACACACACACACACACACACACACACACACACACACACACACACACATTCACACACACACACACACACACACACACACACTCACACACACACACACACACACACACACACATTCACACACACACACACACTCACACACACACACACACATTCACACACACACACACACACACACACACACACACACACATCACACACACACACACACACTCACACACACACACACACACACACACACACCACACACATCACACACACCACACACACACACACACACTCACACACACACGCACACACTCACACTCACACTCACACTCACAGTCACACACACACACACACTCACACACACACTCACACACTCACACACTCCGTCATGTCATCAGTTCACACCTCCATCTTCACTCTGCAGTTTCACTTCTATAAATGTTCATCTCTTTAAAATGTGGAGCCACAAACTACAGGACGAGCTGCGAAGTTTTGCACAATTTGTTCCCCTAAAAATTCCCAGAGGTTGTCACGTGTGTTAATCACATGATAATCAGTGTATTCAGAGTTTTTAATGATTCATTTGATCTAACTTTGCAAACTGAATCGACAGGGTTCTACACATTTCAAAATTGTTCTGGTCAAATGTTCTCGTGGTCATCAAGTTTAGATGGAAAATCAGGTGTTTTAAAGGTCTCCTATCAGGCAAAATGCACTTTGATGTCTTCTCTACATCACCATGTGTCCCTGGTGTGTCAGGAGACTCACAAAGTGATGTCTTCTCTACATCACCATGTGTCCCCGGTGTGTCCCCGGTGTGTCCCCGGTGTGTCAGGAGACTCACAAAGTGATGTCTTCTCTACATCACCATGTGTCCCCGGTTGTGGTCAGGAGACTCACAAAGTGACGTTCTCTACATCACCATGTGTCCCCGGTGTGTCCCCGGTGTGTCCCCGGTGTGTCAGGAGACTCACAAAGTGTCAGGAAATAAACCCCTCTCTTTTCCTCCGTACCCACATCTCTAAAAACGGGGGAACAACGGAGCTGATCCAGATTTGCTGCATCATGACGCAGCAAATGCTAACACTCAGAGCTAACCTGTACTGGAGAGAGTATGTGTGAAGAAGCAGGAAATCAAAAGGAACTCACCTTGTGGTAAACCTGAGAGAGAGAGAGTTTGAGCTCCATGCTGTTTCAGAGAGAATCCTTGATGTGGTTTGGAACATGATATGGAGTTTCATCACGGCAGCATTTAGCTGACTTTCTGCTGGGAGAGTTCTCCTGATGAGATCTACTCTCTCTCTAAAGCTACAGACCCAGAGTCAGCTCTTTAGGAACAGCTGGAAGAGAGGGGGGGGGGGGGGGGGGGGGTTTGGAGCAGGACACTTCAGAGACATGTTTTTATATATCTGAGAGCTGTAATATGGTGAGCTTTTAAGATGGAAAGTCATGTCATAATCAGATATTGTCTCAGAAGATTAATTTGATGCTGCTCATGCTGACTGGGACTGGGACTAAAAATCAGCCCTGGAATCTCACCCAGCCCAGCCCACGTGAACTGTCAACGGGGGGGAGCCTCGGTGCGGGGGGACGGTGGACCTCTGTCGCCTGTCAGCGCAGCTTCAGTGATGCCGTTTGAAAACATCAAAATGAAGGGCGGCGCCCTTGACGCCCGGCCGTTCTGTGATTCTCCAGATTCTCCAGATGGCCAGTCCGCCCCCGATCTCATGGCATTTTGAAGCGACAGTGTTCAATCATTTTTCCAATATGTTTCTGTAAAAGGTTCCCGTGGATATGTTGTGTGTGAAGATGGAAACTCACATGTCTCCATGAACTGACAATGGACCTAATCACTATTCAAATGGTTTAACAACCCTAACCTCTTTTTGTCTGAGGCAGTAAACGTTGAATTTTGCTCTAACGTCGGCCGGTTCCTCGGACATTCAATGACCTGCACTTTCTGGCCCTTCAGTGTACCATAATATATTCCTAAATCACTGTTTCTATACTCGGTCGTACTGAGATGCAGTCGAGTAGGAGTATAAAAGGGCCTACAATGGAAAAGTACTTTAAGATAGTACTACAGTACAAAGTGAGTGTGTGTTATAAGAGCCAGTGATGCTGCAGACATCTCTGTCGTTTTGATTGGATCCTTGTGTTTTATTTATTGTGATATTCAACCGACACGTGTTCTCTGACTCAGACCTCACAGAGCCCAGTGAGCAGACTGCAGATTATAAAAATACAAATCCTGTCAGCAGATGGAAACACCGGCTGGACCTCCACAGGGTCCGTCCCCCCCCCCCATCTGAGATGCATCAGAAACAGAATAAAGCTTTATTAGGATAACAGAAAAGAGACAGAAAGCCAACAAGATGTCGTTTTTAATTTCATATTCACTGTCAGAATACATTCATATTATTGTCAGGGAGTTATTTCGCCCTACATGTTTAGCTTTCGCCCTCTGACGCCGATGACCTAACCCTTGAGCAGCCCTTATCTCCCTTAAGGAGGGGCTGCCCTAGCAAGTTGTTGTTGCTACCAGTTTGTGACCGGGCAGCTCTCGGTCAGAGATAGTCATTGTTGTGGGACACCTGGAACACATCCTTCTCGGGGTGTAGATGACCCCGAGACATAAGAGACAACAAATGTGATTCAGTGTCCTCAGCTGTTTAGTCTCTCTATTGAAGAATGTTGATTATTACACTCTCTAGTTAAAACCTGGAGCTACAGGAGGGCTCTTCAGAATTGATGGTGGCATCTCAACCGTGTGGTCAGACCGTGGCCCGTGACATGTCTTGTGAATTCTCCGGCCGAAGCTCCAAATAAACTCTCAGTGTTTGCCATCAAAGCTCCAGCTCTCCTCGTGTCTCTCTGAGTCCTGACTCCATCAGAGCTCCAGCTCTCCTCGTGTCTCTCTGAGTCCTGACTCCATCAAAGCTCCAGCTCTCCTCGTGTCTCTTTGAGTTTCGTCTCCATTGCTACAGAAGTTTCCCCCACAGTTATAACACCACATAAAGTCTAATGTGTCTTTATTACATTCTAATTAAATAGTTTTAATTGGCAGGAAAGTATAAATATAATAGTACACAATATTAATATTTACATGACATTAAGGGTGTTATTTATTCTTCAAAATATTAAATTATTGTTGAAATGTTGTTTTAAATGTCAAATATTTCAATGATTAACAAAGAGGTTAAGAAATGGTGATTGTTAGAAAGCAGATCAAAATACAACGTGAATTATAACAAATATCGTAGTAACTTTACTGACAGTAAACAAAAGAATAAAATCTGCAAATACATAAAAATATATATTTAATTACAATCGATATCTGTATTTAAAACAATACGCTCATTATTAGTGACGTTTCTGATAGTTTCTGTGAGAGAGATTGTCTCTGCTCTGACAGAGACAGATGGGACCCTATGGAAGCTTGTGAACTGTCAGCGGGGGGGGGGGGGGGGGGGGGAATAGACCCTATGGACGCTTCTGAACTGTCAGCGGGGGGGGGGGGAAGGGGGAACACTGTGGAACTCTGTCGCCTGTCAGCGCAACTTACATGATGCCGTTTAAAACATATAATAATAAAGGGCGGTGCCGGCCGTCAGCGAACCGAGCCGGCTTTCCTCCGCATAGAAAAGCATTTTATCAAATTTAAATATGCGGGACATCGTCTCAATTTGCGGGACGCACCAAAAGTCGTGAAAATGCTGTGCATCTGGTCACCCTAGCTCAGTGTGGTTTGTGTGATGATATTCCCGTCTGTGGTTTATTCATCATTAATATTATTATAATTGATTAAGATCTTGTAGAAATGAAACTGCTCATCTGGCTTCACATTCAGCAGCTCTCTTTGTTTTATTTCAATCTCCACCAAGAACGAGATAAATATAAAGATGATTTTCTCTCCGAAGTTCTGTCCGACTTTCTGTCCGTATTTTCACATTTCTTTAAAACGAGTTTGTGTCCTTCGATTTCTTTAATTCATTTGCAGTTATTTTTTTTTCATATTTCTTTATGAATTGTTTTGATTCAGTTTACAGACGAGTTGAGCTCAAATCTCCTAAATATTTTAAACATTTTTTTATTTATTATTATTTTATAAGTTAGAGCACCTGTCACATACCAGATTCCCCCCTGGATAAATGTAGTTATTTTAGTCATAAGCGTAGGTCAGATTGCTACCAAACTGTCTGTGGCTCATTTTTAGCAGTTAGCTAAAAGGCAGTTAGCAGTTAGATGTTAGCGGTTAGCTGTTAGCAGTTAGATGTTATCAGTTAGCTGTTGGCAGTTAGCGGTTTAGCAGTTAGCTGTTAGCAGTTAGATGTTATCAGTTAGATGTTAGCTGTTAGATGTTAGCAGTTAGCTGTTGGCAGTTAGATGTTAGCAGTTAGCTGTTGGCAGTTAGCGGTTAGCTGTTAGCAGTTAGCTGTTAGATGTTAGCGGTTAGATGTTATCAGTTAGATGTTAGCTGTTGGCAGTTAGCGGTTAGCTGTTAGCAGTTAGCTGTTAGATGTTAGCAGTTAGCTGTTAGCAGTTAGATGTTATCAGTTAGATGTTAGCTGTTGGCAGTTAGCGGTTAGCTGTTAGCGATTAGATGTCAGTTAGATGTTAGCAATTAGATGTTAGCTGTTGGCAGTTAGCGGTTAGCTGTTAGCGGTTAGCTGTTAGCAGTTCTGTAACAGGTACATTTTAGCTGTTAGATGTTAGCGGTTAGATGTTAGCAGTTAGATGTCAGCAGTTAGCTGTAACAGGTACATTTTAGCAGTTAGATGTTAGCAGGTAAATGTTAGTTAGATGTTAGCAGTTAGCTGTAACAGGTACATTTTAGCAGTTAGCTGTAACAGGCAGATGGGCAGTTAGATGTTAGCAGTTAGCTGTAACAGTTAGATTTTAGCAGTTAGATGTTAGCAGGTAAATGTCAGCAGTTAGATGTTAGCAGTTAGCTGTAACAGGTAGATTTTAGCAGTTAGGCCTATATGTTGGCAGTTAAATGTTGGCAGTTAAATGTTAGCAGTTAGATGTCAGCAGTTAGCTGTAACAGGTATATTTTAGCAGTTGACTGTAACAGGTAGATGTTGGCAGTTAGATTTGAGCAGTTAGATTTTAGCATGTAAATGTTAGCAGTTAGATGTTAGCAGTTAGCTGTAACAGGTACATTTTAGCAGTTAGCTGTAACAGGTAGATGTTAGCAGTTAGATTTGAGCAGTTAGATGTTAGCAGGTAAATGTTAGCAGTTAGATGTTAGCAGTTAGCTGTAACAGGTACATTTTAGCAGTTAGCTGTAACAGGTAGATGTTGGCAGGTAGATTTGAGCAGTTAGATGTTAGCAGGTAAATGTTAGCAGTTAGATGTTAGCAGTTGCTAGTGGAAACTGAAACTGTAGCACGCTTACACTATGGGTGCGCCACGTTTTGGGGGGTGCAGGTGCTAGTGAAGCCTCGCAGATGGGTGTGCTGCAGCCCCTTCAGCACCCCCCCTTCCTGTGTCCCGTTAGCAGGTAAATGTTAGCAGTTAGATGTTGGCAGTTAGATGTTGGCAGTTAGATGTTAGCGGTTACATGTTAGCGGTTATATGTTAGCGGTTAGATTTTAGCAGTTAACATAAACAGGTAGATTTGAGCAGTTAGATCTAACAGGTAGATGTTAGCAGTTAGATCTAACAGGTAGATGTTAGCAGTTAGATGTTGGCAGTTAGATCTTAACAGTTAGATGTTGGCAGTTAGATGTTAGCAGTTAGATGTTAGCGGTTAGATTTTAGCAGTTAACATAAACAGGTAGATTTGAGCAGTTAGATCTAACAGGTAGATGTTAGCAGTTAGATGTTAGCAGTTAGCTCTAACAGGTAGATGTTAGCAGTTAGATGTTAGTGTTATCTGTAACAGGTAGATTTGAGCAGTTAGATGTTGGCAGTTAAATGTTGGCAGTTAGATGTAGTTAGATTCTAGTGGTTAGATGTTAGCAGTTAGCTGTAACAGGTAGATGTTAGCAGTTAGATGTTAGCAGTTAGCTGTAACAGGTAGATGTTAGCAGGTAGATGTTAGCAGTTAGCTGTAACAGGTACATTTGAGCAGTTAGCTCTAACAGGTAGATGTTGGCAGTTAGATGTTAGCAGTTAGCTGTAACAGGTACATTTGAGCAGTTAGCTCTAACAGGTAGATGTTGGCAGTTAGATGTTAGCAGTTAGCTGTAACAGGTACATTTGAGCAGTTAGCTCTAACAGGTAGATGTGGCAGTTAGATGTAAGCAGTTAGCTGTAACAGGTACATTTTAGCAGTTAGCTCTAACAGGTAGATGTTGGCAGTTAGATGTTAGCAGTTAGCTGTAACAGGTACATTTTAGCAGTTAGCTCTAACAGGTAGATGTTGGCAGTTAGATGTTAGCAGTTAGCTGTAACAGGTACATTTTAGCAGTTAGCTCTAACAGGTAGATGTTGGCAGTTAGATGTTAGCAGGTAGATGTTAGCAGTTAGCTGTAACAGGTACATTTTAGCAGTTTGCTCTAACAGGTAGATGTTAGCAGTTAGATGTTAGCAGTTAGCTCTAACAGGTAGATGTTAGCAGTTAGATGTTAGTGTTATCTGTAACAGGTAGATTTGAGCAGTTAGATGTTGGCAGTTAAATGTTGGCAGTTAGATGTAGTTAGATTCTAGTGGTTAGATGTTAGCAGTTAGCTGTAACAGGTAGATGGTAGCAGTTAGATGTTAGCAGTTAGCTGTAACACATAGATGTTAGCAGTTAGATGTTAGCAGTTAGCTCTAACAGGTAGATGTTGGCAGTTAGATGTTAGCAGGTAGATGTTAGCAGGTAGATGTTAGCAGGTAGATGTTGGCAGTTAGATGTTAGCAGGTAGATGTTAGCAGGTAGATGTTGGCAGTTAGATGTTAGCAGGTAGATGTTAGCAGGTAGATGTTGGCAGGTAGATGTTGGCATGTAGATGTTGGCAGGTAGATGTTAGCAGGTAGATGTTGGTAGTTAGATGTTAGCAGGTAGATGTTAGCAGTTAGATGTTAGCAGGTAGATGTTGGCAGTTAGATGTTAGCAGGTAGATGTCAGTAGAAGCTATTTCCAGTAGCTGTAATGGGCAGTTAGTGCCTTTTTCTTGCAGAAAGCTGCTGGCCGGGTGCTGGGCAGCAGCTACTCTCAGCGTTTCATCAAGAAAACGCTCCAAGACTATTTTACACCTTTTTCTTCACTATAAGCACCAACCGGAAGATTCTTGCTCTCACAAAAAAAGAATTCATTCTGTGCCATTTGGTGGAGTTTTAGTTTCTTCCTCTTTGTTAATTCATGTGTTCTTCTTTATTCTACTTACAAAATACCTTAATTTCCCTTTTCCTTCAGTTCTGTCTGTCAGTCTGTCTGTGTGTCTGTGTGTCTGTCTGTCTGTCAGTCTGTCTGTCTGTCTGTCTGTCTGTCTGTCTGTCTGTCAGGTTTACCCCCTCAGTTATTCCTCAGGAGTCTCAGTGATCAGTGGTGATAAGCGATCATTTAATCAACAAATCATAATTGATCACCTTTTATACCCAGAGGTATCTTCTGAATATTAATGCAGTAAGAGTATTAACACCAAGGTGAAGAATTACTCTGTAGCAATTAAACGTCCTGCAACATATGAAGAAAACATCCCTCATGTTCCATGTCTCACCTTTAAATCTATCAAACATGTAGAAATATAATTCACCTCCAAGCCATACAGCTGGTGGAAGAACAGCCAGTGGAGATAAACACGGCCTATCGTAATGTGGGCACAGATCTAAAACAGAGCAAGATCAAAATAAATAAAATATTATGAAGGACTAAAATATTAAAAGCACTTAGAGCAAGTGAAGGCAGCTGAAAATATTTGTAAAGACAAATTAGTAATTAGAGAACACACTTTAATAAAACATGTGCACTAATTATCTCTGGGTGAAGGAGGGCGGCTCGGAGGAGGCTCTCTGAATGTGAAGATAGAGATGTTTAAAAGTGAGATCCTCAGAGACGCGGGTAATTAAGTCAGCAAAGTAAAAACCAAAGTTTATAAAAAGTGAAACTGTGACTTCCTGTCTCAGAGACTCATCAATGATGCAGGAGGAACATGAATATTACAGCACATTAGTGAAAGTAGGGAGAGTCCTGAATTAAACATGGGTTCATAACGAAATAATGAAGAATATCACACACACACACACACACAGCTGTACACACACACACACAAAATGTACTGTTGGATACACTGTGTGCGAATGAACAATTGGAGCTTAACTAGTTAACGAACATTTTGCTCTGGTTAATTAGTGGGATGAAATGTTTTGAATAGTGACGCCAAAATATCCACTTGTTAGACTTAGTTTTGTTAAAGTTTGATCAGTTAACTAGTTCACTAACAAGGTCTAAAATATCCGTTACAAAAGTTGTGTGTTGTGTTAAATATTAAACTAGTGAAGCTCAAGACGTTTGCTACTTAACATGTATGACAGTGGCAGTCCACCCATAGGTAGGTAGTTAACACTCAGAGCCTCACTAGTTAAGATCAATGGGACCCCAGCTGGGTGATCAGTGATCACTTCTACACTAGCTAACTGAATAAATGTGTGTAGCTACTAAACTAGTGAAGGGAAAACTAGTTAAATAGTTGAGGAAACTCACGTCTGAATAGGGAATACATTCTCCTTAAAGTGTGTGTGTGTGTGTGTGTGTGTGTAGTTCAGGGACATGGATGTACATTTAATGAGGTGAACATTTGGAGTGTATTGAGTGGAGGGCCAGCTGCTGATGGGGGTTTACACGCCTCCCTGTGTTTCTACACGCTAACCCATGTTCTTTATTTAACCTTCACATTACACAACATCAATATAGAGTTTCACATTAAAACAAAGAGAGATTTAGGAAAAGTCAAAACAAATAGTAAACACACCCACGCTAACGTTAGCCAAGTTGTGTCGACATTCTGAGCTATTGCTTTATTCTTTACATGAAAAACTGATGACATTTAAGAGACAGGTGAAAAACCGACTTGTAGCATACATTTAAACACGTGATAAATCACAGAGTACTTGTAATTATGTAACCCATGTTGTTTAAGTGTGTTCATCAAAGTGTTTTAAAAGACTCCCCCGTTCAGTTTTTAGCCTTCATTTAAAAAAAATGATCCAGATGTGCAGATTTAATATAAAATGTCTTTGTTATTTTTTAAACAATGATTCCCTGATTTGATGAATAAATGAAGCAGCCTCTCCCGCGATCCTTCCGGTTTCATGAGCTGTGTCAGGTCTCCAGCTGTGAGGGATTCAGGTTTCAAACACGTTAAGGTCTTTGTTCTGCTACAAGAATAAAAACGCCGCTCACAGGTTTATATTTATCTCCAAAACTAAATATATCTCTAGAGACAAACCGGAGGTCGCTGGTGGAGCGTCGCTCTGTAAACTGGAATAACGAGAGTTATTTTACCTGAAATGAAATGTTATTATGCACAAACACTCCTCACTATCAACGCTCTTCATTCAGCTCAGTGCTGCAATAACAGCTGGAGGATCTGAAACTATTTAAAATCTACTTTAGGACTACAGTTATAATACAAATAAGAACTATAATTATATGTATATATATAGATTAATAATAAAGAAAACTGATAATGCGACACTTTTAACAACTAATCTGTTTTAAAAACAGCAGGAGAGCTAGCTAGTGTTAGCTGTTAGCAGTGAGAAGTTAGCTGACATTTAGCAGTTAGCTGTTAGCAGTTAGCAGTGAGAAGTTAGGTGACAGTTAGTTGTTAGCGACTAGCTGTTAGCTGTTAGGTGTTGGCAGTTAGCTATTAGCTATTAGCGATCAGACAGACAGGCCCCTCCCCCTCTATGATGCGTTTCCTCTTCCTGTCTGTAATCTTCTGTGTCTGCATATTTTCTCTGTGCACATCATTACCATCAGAATAAAAAAAGGAACTATGAAAACGACCATCAGAACTATGACTTCCGGAGAACGCCCAAGGTAGAAACTTGCATGGTCACATGATGCACGCCGCCCAACCAATGAGCTCGCAGCGGACAGACACGCCCCCCCCGACCCCCCCACACCCAGAGATAGACTTTTATTATCCTGGAGGCTCGTCTTTCTCCATCTTTACCTTCCTTTGTCATGACTCCTGCACACCCTCTATTTCCACTCGAACTCTTTGTTTTGATTTGCGGTTGCATCAGCGCTCTCTAACATGCACGTCCCTGATTGGTTGGTTGGTTGCAGTCACTTTGCATGTGCCACCACACCACGCCCCTCCCCCTTTATTTATTCAAGCTTCGGCTTTCAGTTTTCTTTCAGTTCAGCAGATCTTGAACTCTTTTTTTGTTGTTGCCCCCCTCCCCCCGTGGTGGCGTGGGTGAGAGGGAGCATGGGGTCATTGAGGGAGGGGTCAGGGGTCATCAAGGGTGGGGTCATCGAGGGAAGGGTCTGAGGGTTCACTGCTAATAATGCCTTTCCTATGATGTGTGTTCTGTGGTGTTTTGCTCTGCTGTGTTTCTCAATGTCCTGCTCTTCACCTGACGCTCTTCACCTAACGCTCTACACCTGACGCTCTTCACCTGACGCTCTACACCTGACGCTCTTCACCTGACGCTCTTCACCTGATGCTCTACACCTGAGCTTTTCACCTGATGGCTCTTCACCTGACGCTCTTCACCTGATGCTCTACACCTGACGCTCTACACCTGACGCTCTTCACCTGATGCTCTTCACCTGACGCTCTTCACCTGATGCTCTACACCTGATGCTCTACACCTGACGCTCTTCACCTGATGCTCTACACCTGATGCTCTTCACCTGACGCTCTACACCTGATGCTTTACACCTGATGCTCTACACCTGATGCTCTTCACCTGACGCTCTTCACCTGATGCTCTTCACCTGATGCTCTTCACCTGACGCTCTACACCTGACGCTCTTCACCTGACGCTCTTCACCTGACGCTCTACACCTGACGCTCTTCACCTGTCGCTCTTCACCTGACGCTCTTCACCTGACGCTCTACACCTGTCGCTCTACACCTGGTCCTGCAGGCGGAGAAGGTGCTGTCCTTCAGCCCGGAGACGAACCTGACGGCTCTGCTGCTGGAGGCCAGAGACCTGGAGGCTCGAGTCATCATCCTCTCTGCCAGGTGGGTGTTTGGGTACTTGCTGTTTGCGTAGTTTTGGTAGCAAAGCGTATTCTAAATAGACATCTGTGTAATAACACATGACCCAACGTCTCGCTAACAACTTGATTACAACTCGCTTAGGTCTTGCTCACATCTACCTACTGTCACATTAATGTCTCGCAAATATCTCACTAACATTCTGCTAAGAACCTGGTCCACCGAGACGTGCTCGGCCCTGCCACCCAGGTCCACGCTTTTTTATCCAAAGCGACTTACAATAAGTGCATTCGACCAAGAAGATACAAACTTGAAGAAAACAGAATCATATAAGTACATCAGGTTTCATAGAGCCAAAACATTTCAAGTGCTACTCAACTGGCTTTAGATAAGCCAGTCCTTTATTAGTATATAAGTGCTTTGTTAGTAATTCTTTGTTAGTAATTCTATCGCTCGAAGTGGAGTCGAAAGAGATGAGTTTTCAGTCTGCGCCGGAAGATGTGTAAGCTTTCTGCTGTCCTGATGTCAATGGGGAGCTCATTCCACCATTTTGGAGCCAGGACAGCAAACCCACGTGTTTTTGCTGATGGGAGTGCGGGTGCAGCGAGCCGTTTGGCTGATGCAGAGCGGAGTGCACGTGTTGGGGTGTATGGTTTAACCATGTCCTGGATGTAGGAAGGGACAGATCCATTCACAGCATGGTACGCAAGTACCAGTGTCTTGAAGTGGATTCTAGCAGTTACTGGAAGCCAGTGAAGGGAGCGGGAGCGGCGTGGTGTGGGAATTTGGAAGGTTGAAGACCAGACGAGCCGCTGCATTCTGGATGAGCTGCAGAGGTCGGATGGCACATGCAGGTAGACCAGCCAGGAGGGAGTTGCAGTAGTCTAGGCGTGAGATGACGAGAGCCTGGGCCAGAACCTGCGTGCTTTCTGGGTCAGGAAGGGACGTATCCTCCTGATGTCGTAAAGAGTGTATCTGCAGCAGCGGGTTGTAGCAGCGATGTTTGCAGTGAAGGACAGGTTGTTATCTAGGGTCACACCCAGATTCCTTGCAGTCTGAGTCGGGGAAACAACAGAGGCCGATGTTGATTGTTAGGTCAAGAGTGGGACAATCTTTTCCCGGAAGGAAAAGCAGTTCAGTCTTGAGGTGAGTGAGCAGACATCCACTGAGAGATGTCTGCTAGACAAGCAGAGATGCGTGCGACGACCTGGGTCTCTGAGCGGGGAAAGGACAGAATTAATTGGGTGTCGTCAGCGTAGCAGTGGTATGAAAAACCATGCGGGCTAATGACTGATCCGAGCGAGTTTGTGTACAAAGAGAAGAGGAGGGGACCAAGAACAGAGCCCTGAGGGACCCCTGTAGTTAATTGACAAGGGTCTGACTCGGACCCTCTCCAAGTTACCCTGTAGGTGCGGTCTTTGAGGTATGAGGTGAGGAGGGAAAGTGCAGAGCCTGAAACTCCAAATTCTTGGAGAGTGCGAAGGAGGATCTGATGATTCACCGTGTCGAATGCAGCAGACAGGTCCAACAGGATGATGACAGAGGAGAGGGAGGCTGCTTTAGCCGTGTGCGGTTCCTCAGAGACAAAACACGATCTGAGGAAATGTCCGATGGGGTGCCGAAACGACACACCCATGTCGCAATGAAGGCCCGGGCTATGGCAGCCGCCGCTGTCGACGCGAGTGGGATCACCTCCGGCCAGCGGGTCGTCCTGTCCACCATAGTTAGGTGGTAGGTGAAACCTTGAGAGGAGGGTAATGGGCCAACCAGATCGATGTTGACGTGGTCAAACCTCCTCTCAGGCACGAGGAATTGCTAGAAGCGGGGCCTTCGTGTGGCGGTGCACTTTGGAAGGAAGAAGGAAGAAACGGTCCGCCTCCTCAGCCAGGGCGCGGGGCTCCGTAATGGTCGTGTTCGCCAGCGCAGTCTGAACCCGGGGCGGCAAGTGGCGCAGGAAGGTCTCCACAAACAAGATCCGGGGATCTTCCCCCCCCCAGCAGCTTCAGCATCTTCACCATGAGCTGGGACGGCTTGCTGTCCCCTAGGCCCTGAATCTCGGAAATCTGGCGAGCCCTCTCATTAGCAGATAAGCCAAATGTCTCAAGGAGAAGGGCTTTAATCGCCTCATATTTGCCCAGGCGCGGGGGATCCGCAACAAATTGTCCCACCTTGGATGACGCGGAGCTCCCCAGCGCCGCCATCACGTGGAAATACTTCAGGTCCTCGTTGCGGTACGAACCAGGCCGTAGCGGCATGTTCCCACACTTTATTTTCATTTGACTCACACACACAAAAACGTACTAGCTGCATGCTACTGCGAAGCTGGAATAACAACAACAGGAAACCGGAACACCAAGGGGCCGTCCACTAACCGGTCCGTGGGGCAACACTATATCGTGTTCCCCACCCACAACAATACAACGGTGAATTATGTCCCTTAATGCTCCGCCACACTATCACCCTAGCTGACGTCTCGTTCCCATCCAGCTAACAACAAACTCGCTAAGATCTCAAGACATTTGGCTTATGTCTCACTTTGCCTACATTTAGCTTACATCTCATTTTGCTAATGTTTAGCTCACGTCTCACATGCTAACGTTGAGCTTACGTCTCACATGCTAACGTTGAGCTTACGTCTCACATGCTAACGTTGAGCTTACGTCTCACATGCTAACGTTGAGCTCACGTCTCACATGCTAACGTTGAGCTAACGTCTCACATGCTAACGTTGAGCTTACGTCTCTCATGCTAGCGTTAAGCTAATGTCTGCGAACCCCCCACAGTGAGGACGAGGCAGCCGCCGTGTACAAAGCGGCGCGGCAGCTGAACATGACGGGATCAGGATACGTTTGGCTGGTCGGAGAGAGAGAGATGACCGGGAAGGCTCTGAGCGAGGCTCCTGATGGTACTCTTCCTCCTCCTCTTCATCACCTCCTCCTCTTCATCACATCCTCCTCCTCCTCCTCTTCATAACCTCCTCTTTATCACCTCCTCTTCATCACCTACTCCTTTAGCACTATATCACCTCCTCTTCATCACTTCTTCATCACTTCTTCATGATCACCTCCTCCTCTTCATCACTTCTTCATGATCACCTCCTCCTCTTCATCACCTCTTCATCACTTCTTCATGATCACCTCCTCCTCTTCAGCACCTCTTCATCATCTCTTCATCACCTCTCCTCTTCATCAGCTCCTCCTCTTCCTCCCCTCTTCATCACCTCTCCTCTTCATCAGCTCCTCCTCCTCTTCCTCCCCTCTTCCCTTCCACTTCATCCCTCCCTCTTCATCAGCTCTCCTCCTCCTCTTCCTCCCCTCTTCATCACCTCCCCTCTTCATCAGCTCCTCCTCCTCCCCTCTTCATCAGCTCCTCCTCCTCTTCCTCTCCTCTTCTCTCCCTCCTCATTATCAAATCCTCTTCATCCTCCTCCTCTTAATCACTACTCTTCCTCCCTTCTTGCTCTCTTCTTCCTCACTATTTATTGACACCACTCTTCTTCACTCCTCCTCTTCCTCTCTTCTTTTTCCTCACCTTTCTCTCTTCCTCTTCCTCAACTCTCTCGTCTTCCTCTCTCTTCCTCTCCTCTTCCTCAGCTTTCTCTCGTCTTCCTCTCTTTTCTTCCTCTACCTCTCCTCTTCCTCACCTCTCTCCTCTTCCTCTCCTCTTCCTCACCTCTCTGGAAGTCTCTCTCTTCCTCTCCTCTTCCTCTCTCCTCTTCCTCATCTCTCTGGAAGTCTCTCTCTTCCTCTCCTCTTCTCTCCTCTTCCTCACCTCTCTGGAAGTCTCTTTCTTCCTCACCTCTCCTCACCTCTCCCCTCTCCCTTCCTCACCTCTCTCCTCTCTCCTCTTCCTCTCCTCTTCCTCTCTCCTCTTCCTCACCTCTCTGGAAGTCTCTCTCTTCCTCTCCTCTTCCTCTCTCCTCTTCCTCACCTCTCTGGAAGTCTCTTTCTTCCTCACCTCTTCCTCACCTCTCTCCTCTTCCTCACCTCTTCCTCACCTCTCTCTCCTCTTCCTCTCCTCTTCCTCACCTCTCTGGAAGTCTCTCTCTTCCTCTCCTCTTCCTCACCTCTCTCCTCTTCCTCTCCTCTTCCTCACCTCTTCCTCACCTCTCTCCTCTACCTCTCCTCTTCCTCACCTCTCTGGAAGTCTCTCTCTTCCTCTCCTCTTCCTCTCTCCTCTTCCTCACCTCTCTGGAAGTCTCTTTTCTCCTACCTCTCTCCTCTCCCCTCCTCTTCCTCACTTCTCTCCTCTACCTCTCCTCTTCTCTCACCTCTCTGGAAGTCTCTCTCTTCCTCACCTCTCTGGAAGTCTCTTTCTTCCTCTCCTCTTCCTCTCTCCTCTTCCTCACCTCTCTGGAAGTCTCTTTCTTCCTCACCTCTTCCTCACCTCTCTCCTCTTCCTCACCTCTTCCTCACCTCTCTCTCCTCTTCCTCTCCTCTTCCTCACCTCTCTGGAAGTCTCTCTCTCTCTCCCTCTCCCACTCCTCCCTCTCTCCTCTTCCTCGCACCTCTTCCTCACCTCTCTCCTCTTCCTCACCTCTCTCCTCTACCTCTCCTCTTCCTCACCTCTCTGGAAGTCTCTCTCTTCCTCTCCTCTTCCTCTCTCCTCTTCCTCACCTCTCTGGAAGTTTCTTTCTTCCTCACCTCTCTCCTCTCCCTCTCCTCTTCCTCACTTCTCTCCTCTACCTCTCCTCTTCCTCACCTTTCTGGAAGTCTCTCTCTTCCTCACCTCTCTGGAAGTCTCTTTCTTCCTCTCCTCTTCCTCTCTCCTCTTCCTCACCTCTCTGGAAGTCTCTTTCATCCTCTCCTCTTCCTCACCTCTCCTCTCCCTCTCCTCTTCCTCACCTCTCTGGAAGTCTCTCTCTTCCTCTCCTCTTCCTCTCTCCTCTTCCTCACCTCTCTGGAAGTCTCTTTCATCATCTCCTCTTCCTCACCTCTCCTCTTCCTCACCTCTCTGGAAGTCTCTCTTCCTCACCTCTTCCTCACCTCTCTCCTCTCCCTCTCCTCTTCCTCACCTCTCTCCTCTACCTCTCCTCTCTGGAAGTCTCTCTTCCTCACCTCTTCCTCACCTCTCCTCTACCTCTCCTCTTCCTCACCTCTCTGGAAGTCTCTCTTCCTCACCTCTCCTCTCCTCTTCCTCACCTCTCTGGAAGTCTCTTCTTTCCTCACCTCTTCCTCACCTCTCCCTCTCCCTCTCTCTTCCTCACCTCTCCCTCTTCCTCTCCTCTCCCTCTCCTCTTCCTCACCTCCTCTGGGTCTCTCTCTTCCTCTCTCTCGGCTCTGCTTCCATCCATTAGAGATATTTTTCCAAAGTCTTTCTAAAAAGTCAGATCCAGGTCAGTGAAGTCGTGAGGAAGAGGAGCTGCAGATCTTCATCAGTCAGCAGCCCGTCAGAAAATAATCCTGCAGATAAAGCTGATCAAAGTCCAGCCGTTGCTCTTCCTCTCTGTTGTTGCTATTTCTGCAGCGAAGAGCCTTCACATAAATCACATCTAAAGGACTCTTTAAATACTGATATACACCAGAACATCAGCAGGAGAGGACTCTTTAAAGTAGAGACACTACATACTGATATCCACCTGAACATCAGCAGGAGAGGACTCTTTAAAGTAGAGACACTACATACTGACATACACCTGAAAATCAGCAGGAGAGGACTCTTTAAAGTAGAGACACTACATACTGATATACAACTGAACATCAGCAGGAGAGGACTCTTTAAAGTAGAGACACTACATACTGATATCCACCTGAACATCAGGAGGAGAGGACTCTTTAAAGTAGAGACACTACATACTGACATACACCTGAACATCAGCAGGAGAGGACTCTTTAAAGTAGAGACACTACATACTGATATACACCTGAACATCAGCAGGAGAGGACTCTTTAAAGTAGAGACACTACATACTGATATACACCTGAACATCAGCAGGAGAGGACTCTTTAAAGTAGAGACACTAAATACTGATATACACCAGAACATCAGCAGGAGAGGACTCTTTAAAGTAGAGACAATACATACTGATATCCACCTGAACATCAGCAGGAGAGGACTCTTTAAAGTAGGGACACTACATACTGATATACACCTGAACATCAGCAGGAGAGGACTCTTTAAAGTAGAGACACTACATACTGATATCCACCTGAACATCAGCAGGAGAGGACTCTTTAAAGTAGAGACACTACATACTGATATACACCTGAACATCAGCAGGAGAGGACTCTTTAAAGTAGAGAGACTACATACTGATATACACCTGAACATCAGCAGGAGAGGACTCTTTAAAGTAGAGACACTACATACTGATATACACCTGAAAATCAGCAGGAGAGGACTCTTTAAAGTAGAGACACTACATACTGATATACACCTGAACATCAGCAGGAGAGGACTCTTTAAAGTAGAGACACTAAATACTGATATACACCAGAACATCAGCAGGAGAGGACTCTTTAAAGTAGAGACACTACATACTGATACACACCTGAAAATCAGCAGGTGAGGACTCTTTAAAGTAGGGACACTACATACTGATATATACTCAGACTGTTTACTAATCATGATGGAGGGTTTCTGCATCCTTTGATGCATTTCTGAACATCATAAGATCTGCTTATGTTGGCTTCATGCCGCTGTAGAACAGCAGGTACACTCAGCCGCAGTGTACCGGGCGGAGACCTTGAGGTTCTGATCGGATTGATAACCGTGTGTTTACGGAGCCGTTGGATGGAAACATGGCCGCCTCTCTGTCTGTCTGTAGTGCAGCAGGTCTCTGATGAAGGAAGATTCTCCTCCTCATCACAGTCAGTTTGCTGCTCAGCGTCCTGGTCGTGTTTCTCTGGTTTTTCTCTAACTGCTGGTTGAACGTTTAAACATCTGTAAAAAAACAGAACAAAAGAGAGACATGTTTAAAGGTTCCTAACCACTGTTTTCTTTCTGGCTCATTGTAACTGTGTGGCTTTAAATGTGTCTAACATCTTTTTGTTTGTTTCATTTTCTATAGTGTGTGTCCGCCCGCCCGTCTGCTCGTTCTCACCGTACACTATAACATGTGTTGGGGGGGGGGGGGGGGGATATTCGGGGTTGATGGGGGGGTTTTGGGGGGTTTAAAAACTGCTAATGTTGCTACGATTACCATGACGTGTGTCTGAACAAACACTGGTAAGATGCCGCCGCTGCTTCCCGTTTCCTGCTTGAAGATCTGCCCCTATGCCATTGGCCGATAGAGTTCCCGCCCACTGGGAGTAGGGAGGGGGCGGGGCTTATTGAGTCAGCTGATCACCCGGGCACCCAGATGACGTCAACACCTAATACGGCTAAAAGTATGTGGACACCAAGATAGCCTTGAGTAGATATGGTGCGTTCAGGCTCTCCTGGGATATTCCTGAGCTGGAAAGGTTTTTCTCCGACTTGGTGTGTTCATGAAGATATATACTATTAATATACTATATATGTAGTTGAGTCAGTACAGTCCAAAAGATTAATAGCTTATCTACTATTTTCAAAGAAGTCTTAATTTACGGTCACATTCTTTTGATATTTCACGAGTAAAACATCTTGGAATAGTTTTTGTAAATTGGAATAACCCTTTAATTGTCAAGCTAATATTAAGCGAAAGGTTTTAATGTTCGCTTTATTTATCTTTCCTTAATACAATCTGCCTATTAGGTCTATGAAAGTACGATTATCAGCTAACTTTACTTTAGGAGTAATAGCTAGCTTCAGGGCTAACAGCGCTAGCTAGTGGTTTAAGCAGAACATGTTAGCTTGTTGTTCTGTTCCCAGTAGTTTCTATGGGGAATGCTAACATTGGTAGCCAGTTATTGTAGTGTTTTCATCACCAAACATTAGCTAGCTTTTACAGGTAGTGTCGTTTGGGAATGCTAACAGTATTAGCCAGCTATTGTAAGTGTCTTCATTAGTCAACACTAGCCAGCTGTCTGTTAGTGGAACACTTTGGACGTTTTATCACATTTTGCACTTTCACTACAGTTATTTAGATGTTTGAGATGTCCACATACTTTTGGCCATGTAAGACCCTCCATAGATCTACATTGGATCTGCAGAAGAGCCTTTGGCCGCTGTTTGAAGACTTCCTGTGACATAATGTTGGAGTTAAATTAAACGTGGTCCACGTTGACCCTCAGGTGCGTCCCTCTGGCTGCTGGGTGATCTGCTCCCCGCTCTGATCCCTTTCTGTTTCAGAAAACCTCCTCACCAGCTGCTGCACTCTTAAAAATGATGTGTAATTTTTCTACACATCCCTGTCCCTTCCCGTAACTCCAGATGTGTCCAAAGATTATCCATCATGTTCTTAAAAGTGTGGCAAGACAGCACTCTGAAAATAATCCTCAGCTGTTCTGTCTCTGCCAGAGAAGTTTGGGGTTTCTTTTTAGGGAAACCGTTTCAGATTAAAGACATGTTTATTATTGATATTAACCCACCTGGTTTACTTTAACAGCGGTTGATCCCAGCAGTCCTTATCCATAAAGAAGACAACGTGAGAGGAGATTGAGTTTTAAATATCATCAGAAAATAGGACTTTTATTTTCATGAAAAACCCTTTTCTCAGAGGATGGACCCTTTTATTATTTGGACTCTAAGTTTAGAAATTCATCACTTCTTTATTATTGACATCAGAAATAAGTTATAATTAATAACCCAAAATCGACTATCTATATGCATTGCAGTGTATGAGTTTTGGCTCAAATTATTACCATTAAGAACCTATACCAGAAACACACAAAATATGAGTTGTTAATTCATTCCTTGCCATGTTTAATAATCAAAACTATTATTTGAACACAGCTCCTTATCGATAGAACAGTCTGGATCTCAGGAACACCATTGCTTACCAGTTAAAATGAAACTAGAAAGGACCATGACCTCCGCCAAGGCCGTTTCCCTATATTTAAAACAATGCTAGTATCCGCATCGTGATTCCAATCCGCTCCAAAATGTCCACCACCACCTCCCTGAGTTCTGTACAGGTGTGACCTCTAAATAATGAGTTATGAAGAGTGGGTGAACATTACAACATGAACACTCGTACCTGACGTAGAATTCAACAGTAAACACCGAGCGTCACAGGTGTGCCACTAACAGACCTGAAGTCTTCTCAGAGGTATTTCTGCTGCTGTTGTGTTGGCTTGCATCAGATCCTACAGGTGTTCCTGTTATTGTGTCCACCCCCTGCTCTCTGAAACGATTCCCTGAAAAGAAACCTAAGAAGCAGTACTGTGACGTTATGGATTTTGATGTTGTTTTTCTTTACCAGACACTTGTCACATTATGAGGAAAAGGTTTCTGCATTTGATGGTTCAGCTAACGGACAACCGTCTGCTAGCACCGTTAGCATTCCTCTTTGCCACGGGAACACGTTAACTTAATTCAGAAAACATTAGTTTTTAACTGCAATAAGCAGTTCTACTCTTTATTTTAACTTAAGAAAGGTAGCTCATCCTGTCTTCGTGAGTGAAGGGGGCCGTTGGGCAGGAATGCTTCTGCAGTGCTTCAGTTTCAGTTAACAGATGAAACAGTGCTAATGTTAGCTAGCTGTTCTCTATTTAATGGCTGAATATTATCTGCTCAGCAGGCACTAGCTAGCTACACTGCTAACCTCACTAGCTAGTAGTTTCTGTAGTTCTCAGTGTTTTCATTAGTAAATATTAGCTAGATGTTCCTGGCAGTTTCATTAGGGAATGCTAACGGTGTTAGCGTGCTGTTCTCAGTGTTTTCATTCGTAAATATATGCTAGATGTTCCTGGCAGTTTCATTAGGGAATGCTAATGGTGTTAGCGTGCTGTTCTCAGTTAGCTGGAGCGCAGATGTAGACACTTTTCGTTGCAGTGTGACAAGTTTCTGCTGAAGGAAATCAACAGGCACAGTTCATAACGTCCCAGTGAGGCTTTTCTCTTTCCTCAGACAAACGGCTGTGATTCTCAGAGTGAACTCCCAGCATGCAGTTTGGTGGTACTGAACAATGACCTGACGCCTGAAGCCCTGAGAGAGTGTGTGTGTGTGTGTGTGTGTGTGTGTGTGTGTGTGTGTGTGTTTGAATTACACTGAAGCACTCCTTTAGTTACATCTATAAGATTAGTTAAACTGTGTGTGCGAGTTAATTAGCCGTATGAATGAGGGCAGTTTCCAGTCTGCAGCCCACTTTCTGCTGTGTGTGTAACCTCTCTTTTGTGTGTGTGTGTGTGTATGTGTGTGTGTGTGTGTGTGTTTGTGTGTTTGTGTGTGTGTGTGTGTCTGTCTGTCTGTGTGTGTCTGTGTGTGTGTGTGTGTGTGTGTGTGTGTGTGTGTGTGTGGTGCAGGCCTGCTGGGCCTCCAGCTGATTAACGGTAAGAACGAGTCGGCTCACATCGCGGACGCGGTGGCGGTCGTGGCTCAGTCGCTGCAGGAGCTGTTTGAGAAGGAGAACATCACGGAGCCTCCGAGGGGCTGCGTGGGAAACACCAACATCTGGAGGACCGGGCCGCTCTTCAAAAGGTCAGTATCAACGCTGATCCAGGTGAAAGGTCAACTAAGTGATGAGGATGTTATCAGATCTGTATCTTCTTCTGTTGACATCAGATCTCAGACGGGGTTCCTCCTGTGTTGTTCTGAACGTACAGAAGCCCTGAGAAACAAACATCTAGGATTCTTACACGTTTAGTTCAGCAGGATAATTTCCACATATTAACACCACTTTATGATTTCTGAAGTAAACGTTGGGCTATAAAGGAACTACAGCACGGTCACATGACTTCACGTCACCACCGCTAAGCTAAAGGTGGCTAATGTTGGACTATAAAGGAACTACAGCACGGTCACATGACTTCACGTCACCACCGCTAAGCTAAAGGAGGCTAATGTTGGGCTATAAAGGAACTACAGCACGGTCACATGACTTCACGTCACCACCGCTAAGCTAAAGGTGGCTAATGTTGGGCTATAAAGGAACTACAGCACGGTCACATGACTTCACGTCACCACCGCTAAACTAAAGGGCTAATGTTGGGCTATAAAGGAACTACAGCACGGTCACATGACTTCACGTCACCACCGCTAAGCTAAAGGTGGCTAATGTTGGGCTATAAAGGAACTACAGCACGGTCACATGACTTCACGTCACCACCGCTAAGCTAAAGGTGGCTAATGTTGGGCTATAAAGGAACTACAGCACGGTCACATGACTTCATGTCACCACCGCTAAGCTAAAGGTGGCTAATGTTGGGCTATAAAGGAATTCAGCACGGTCACATGACTTCACGTCACCACCGCTAAGCTAAAGGTGGCTAATGTTGGGCTATAAAGGAACTACAGCACGGTCACATGACTTCACGTCGCCACCGCTAAGCTAAAGGTGGCTAATGTTGGGCTATAAAGGAACTACAGCACGGTCACATGACTTCACGTCACCACCGCTAAGCTAAAGGTGGCTAATGTTGGGCTATAAAGAACTACAGCACGGTCACATGCTTCACGTCACCACCGCTAAGCTAAAGGCGGCTAATGTTGGCTATAAAGGAACTACAGCACGGTCACATGACTTCACGTCACCACCGCTAAGCTAAAGGTGGCTAATGTTGGGCTATAAAGGAACTACAGCACGGTCACATGACTTCACGTCACCACCGCTAAGCTAAAGGAGGCTAATGTTGGGCTATAAAGGAACTACAGCACGGTCACATGACTTCACGTCACCACCGCTAAGCTAAAGGAGGCTAATGTTGGGCTATAAAGGAACTACAGCACGGTCACATGGCTTCACGTCACCACCGCTAAGCTAAATGGCTGCATTTGATCGGTTTTGTGAATTGTTAGGTTGTAAACTGTCTGATAAAATGTGTTTTTTTTATGTATAACTGGAAATACTCTAAAGCTCTTTAATATGTAAAGAGCAGTTGTTGTGTGTATGTCAGTGTTTGTAAATGGTAGAAGTGTGCAGAGTGAGATCTATATAATCTTTACACACATTTGATTTCAGTCTCGTGGATTAGGACTCTGTTTGCTCTGGCTTTTGTTTCTCAGTATCTAGCAGTGGCATGTTTTTGGCTTTTTTCAGACAGCAGAGATATTTAGCTGACTGAGAAATACAGTCCACATGCAAACCAATCGCACCTCAGGACACCATGCACCGGACACCAGATACAGAGAGCACAGCCTTCATGTGATCTGATGTGAAAGATCTAGGTTTCATTCAAGTGTGTGCGTGTGTGTGTGTGTGTGTGTGTGTGTGTGTGTGTGTGTGTGTGTCTGTCTGTGTGTGTGTGTGAGTGTGAGTGTGTGTGTGTGTGTGTACCTTGGGGAGGGGGAGGGCATAATGCAGTAAACCTAAACTGAGCAGAGGCTGAAATCCCTGTGTTCCCTCCAGAGGGAGTTTCTGTCACACACAGTTCCCCTATACTACCTGAAACACCTCCATTGGACTCCTTTGTTTTCTTACGGAACATGGTGACATCACCATGTAACACTCGTGCTCCTATTGGGGCGGGACATCTCTAAGCGGTTGACCAATCACAACAGGGCAGACTGGGCTCTGGTTTCAGACAGAGGGTAGTAGCAGCCAGTAATTACATAATTAAATTGTAATACCAGATTCACACCAATGTATTTATCAGATTTCTGCTCATTATTACAATTGTATTGTTTGTATTCATCTTAGTATTATTGCGGTTTTGATAAGAGGTTCTTTATTGATCCCACATTGGGAAATGTTTGCGATGCAGCAGCATAAACAACAACAAAACAAAACAAGGCATAAGTAGAAATAAAAGAGTAGAAATAAACAATACTATAATTTAAACATCTCAAAATAGAATTAAAGCAGCGTTAAGAAGTAGGGAATATACAGTAGACTGTGAAGTCAAAGAATCAAAGTCAACTTTATTGTCAATCTTCCAGTTTGTGTGTACAGAGAGATCGAAATACAGTTTCCCACGATACAAAAACAAATATATATAAAAATATGTATAAGAATATGTATATATACAAGACACATTTATACATATGCACACATTAAGACATACATAAAAGCACAACAATCAGTAAATACAAAATAACAGTCACTTCAATATCTTTGAGGATGTGCATCAGTGAAAGATTGTCCATAGCAGCGTAAAAGTGTCTGGAATCTAAACTCTGACAATAAAACACAATTGAAGGGTGTATGGGTATGCCCTCTCTATATAATATATATATGTCATGTCTTGTTTCAAAGATCCAGTGATTTATATATATATGTATTTAATAGATGTGTTCCTGCAGTGTTCAGATATAACAGGACACGCTCCACTGATCTGATTCGGGGATAATAACGCTGTCCGTCGCTCAGACTGACCTCAATCCTCCGTCCTCTCACATCCCGATGATCATGTGACCTGCTCCACTTTAGACATCCCGCTGATCATGTGACCTGCTCCACTTTAGACAGACCTTCAGCAGTCTGACTCCTGCACAATGATAACATTGACCACCACAAACACTACAGCTGAGGATTATTAATACTGATAGAGTTGCTCACGGACCCTTATTTTCTCCGTCAGGTCCGTGAGCAAAGGTGTCAAATATGGTCATAAATGGGTAAATTGTTTTAAAATGTAAAAGATGAATGAAAAAAAAAGCTGTACATGTTACTGTAAGTTCACCTAAAGCGCAGATCCAAACCTGGTGTACTAGAACATCTTTTTCTGCATTTATACACACACACACACACACACACACACACACACACACACACACACACACACACACACACACACACACATACCATGTATACATCACTTCAGGGGACATTACATTGACTTACATGCATTTCCTGGAGACTTATCCTAACCTTAACCATAACCAACACATGCCTAACCCTAACCCTAACCAAGTCTTCTTCCTAAAATTAATGATTCCCCTCATGGGGACCTCCATTATGTCCCCATAAGGGAGGCGAGTCCCCACACGTGACTGTGTAAACAGATTTAGGTCCCCACAAGGATAGTAATGCTAGGCAACACACACACCCACACACACACACACACACACACACACACACAGTATCTTGCCTAAGGACACATCAAGATACAGATACAGTCGCCTAAAAAGCTCTGTTTTTGAAAAAGGCAATATAAAAATAAGTGAGGGTGTATTGCTCTAACCCGGACCCCCACTATCCAAACTTGAGGTCTGTGTCCTATATCAGGTTTTTAAATGTGTAAATTGTTTTAAATTTAAAAGATTTATGGAAAAACTGCGCACTGTTAGTTTACATTGACACAGGTGCAAATTAAACCAGGTTAATCTGAAATGGCTCTTTATCCTTTTCCATTCTTCCGTCCAGTATTTAACCGTCTGTGTCATTTTTATATTGAAATGTTTTACCTCACTTCAGTGAGGAATGCCAGTTTAAAGGTTTTTTTTAAAGTTTGGTGATCTGGTGATGTAATGTTGTGTTCTGCTCTCTGATTGGCTCTCCAGAGTGCTGATGTCATCGAAGTATCCCGACGGTCTGACTGGACGCATCGAGTTTAACGACGACGGCGACCGGCGCTTCGCGACTTACAGCATCATGAACTACCAGCAGAAACAAGGGCGCGTCGTCCAGGTCGGGGTCTTCAACGGGTCACAGGTAGGGAAACACACCTGGAAACACACCTGGAGACACAACTGGAAACACACCTGGAAACACAACTGGAAACACACCTGGAAACACACCTGGAGACACACCTGGAAACACACCTGGAAACACACCTGGAAACACACCTGGAAACACAACTGGAAACACACCTGGAAACACAACTGGAGACACACATGGAAATACACTTGTATACACACCTAGATACACACCTGGATACCCACGTTTATAGACACCTAGAAACACACTTGGATACACACCTGGTCACAAACCTGGATACACACCTGGAAACACACCTGGAAACACACCTGGATACACACCTGGAAACACACCTGGATACACAACTGCATACACACCTAAATACACACCTGGAAACACACTTGGATACACACATGTATAAACACCTAAATACACACCTGGAAACACACTTGGATAGACACCTGCAAACACACCTGGAGACACACCTGGATACACACCTGCAAACACACCTGCAGACACACCTGGAAACACACCTTGAAACACACCTGGAAACACAACTGGAAACACAACTGGAAACACACAAACACACCTGGAAACACAACTGGAAACACACCTGGATACCCACGTATATAGACACCTAGAAACACACTTGGATACACACCTGGTCACAAACCTGGATACACACCTGGAAACACACCTGGATACACACATGTATAAACACCTAAATACACACCTGGAAACACACTTGGATACACAACTGGATACACACCTGGACACACACCTGGAAACACACCTGCAAACACACCTGGAAACACACCTGCAAACACACCTGGAAACACACCTGGAAACACACCTGGAAACACACAAACACACCTGGAAACACACCTGGAAACACACCTGGAAACACACCTGGAAACACACAAACACAACTGGAAACACAACTGGAAACACACAAACACACCTGGAAACACACCTGGAAACACACCTGGAAACACACCTGGATAATGTGCAGCGACGCGGTCATTATGGGGAAAAGAACATCCGACAGGTGGATCAGGAGCCCGACGCGAAGCGCAGGGATCTAGATCTGCATGAATACAGTTCAATCGACCGGACTTCTTTCTGCAGATGTGAGTCCTTAACAACGGTCAATAAGTCCTTGACAGCGGTCTGTCTGTTCTGGATTAACAACGTGTCACGTGTTCTGAATTGACCAATCAGAATCGAGTATTCAACTAAGCCATGTAATAAACCTGGATACACACCTGGATACAAAACGATATAAGCACCTGGAAACACACCTGGATAAACACTTCGGCAGACAACTAAATACACACCTTGTCATACACTTGTATAAAAACCTGGATACACAACTATATAAATGTGTGTGTGTGTGTGTGTGTGTGTGTGTGTGTGTGTGTGTGTGTGTGTGTGTGTGTGTGTGTGTGTGTGTGTGTGTGTGTGTGTGTGTGTGTGTGTGTGTGTGTGTGTGTGTGTCCAGGTGGTGATGAACCCTCAGAGGAAGATCATCTGGCCCGGAGGAGAGACGGAGAAACCAGTTGGATATCAGATGTCGACTAAACTGAAGGTACGGATAATTCTTATTTATTAATCAATTCAATTAATCTGGTTTATGGAGTCGATGAACCCACAGTGTGTATGTGTGTGTGTGTGTGTGTGTGTGTGTGTGTGTGTGTGTGTGTGTGCAGATCGTGACCATCCACCAGGAGCCCTTTGTTTACGTGAAGCCTACGAAGACTGACGGGACGTGTAAAGAGGAGTTCACGCTCAACGGAGTCCTGATCAAGAAGGTGATCTGCACCGGGCCCAACGGGACACTCCCAGGTACACACACACACACACACACACACACACACACACACACACACACACACTTTGTTGTATATCTTTCTTACCTTTACTGAGAGGGTTATGCTGTAAATCCAACAATTATTGAGGAACGTGCACGTCTCTTATTGTGTGTGTGTGTGTGTGTGTGTGTGTGTGTGTTGTGTGTGTGTGTGTGTGTGTGTGAGCAGGTCAGCCCATCGTCCCTCAGTGTTGCTATGGTTTCTGTGTCGACCTGCTCATCAAGCTGGCGATGAGCATGAACTTCACCTACGAGGTTCACCTCGTGGCTGATGGGAAGTTCGGCACGCAGGAGCGCGTAAGATAAAATATGTATATCAATTAATATATTGTAGTGTAAGGCGCATTTTGTTTATTATTGTTGTTATATATTATATTATAATGTTAAAGGTTTGATATTTTTGATTGTATTATATAATACGTATTCTTTCATATAATGATTATTAAAACATGTCTGGTTTATTGTTGTTATATATTGTAGTATACTTTCAATTGAATGTATTATATTGTAATATACACATTTTCATAGATCAGACTGATGGTAATATTGTACACATGTATTTTATGTATTATATGTATTTTGTGTATCCAGGTGAACAACAGCAATAAGAAGGAGTGGAACGGCATGATGGGGGAGCTGCTGGGGGGGCTGGCCGATATGATCGTGGCCCCCCTGACCATCAACAACGAGAGGGCCCAATACATCGAGTTCTCCAAACCCTTCAAGTACCAGGGCCTCACCATCCTCGTTAAGAAGGTACTGCTCCAAATACTCTAAATACTTTCAATACTTTAAATACTTCAAGTACCAGGGCCTCACCATCCTCGTTAAAGAGGTACTGCTCCAAATACTCTAAATACTTTCAATACTTTAAATACTTCAAGTACCAGGGCCTCACCATCCTCGTTAAAGAGGTACTGCTCCAAATACTCTAAATACTTTCAATACTTTAAACCCTTCAAGTTCCAGGGTCTCACCATCCTCGTTAAGAAGGTACTGCCTTCTCTGTTTCTGATCCAGAAATGCAGTGTATCTGAAGGCCAGAGAGGTATTGAACCGGGCGTCAGAGGGAGGGGTTGTAGCGTCAGAGGGGGGGGTTGTAGCGTCAGAGGGGGGGGTTGTAGCGTCAGAGGGGGGTTTGTAGCGTCAGAGGGGGGGGTTGTAGTGTTCCAGTTCACAGCAGCGCTGGAAACCCTCCCTGATCCTGGATCTGCAGCCTTGCTCAAAGGCAGCGGCAGCAGGGCTCATTTCAGGGCAAATAAACAAAATACAACTAGTGAAGATTAAGCAAAAAACCAAAAGTACACAATGTGAGAAACAACAGAGCATCAGTCTGTGTGTTCCACCTGAGGACTGTGTACATGGACTGTACTTATACATCTCTTTATCAGGTCACACTCACACACACTCACACACACACACACACACACACACACACTCACACTCACACACACACTCACTCACTCACTCACTCACTCACTCACTCACTCACACTCACACACACACACTCACACACACTCACACACACACACACACACACACACACACACACACACTCACTCACTCACTCACTCACTCACTCACACACTCACACACACTCACACACACCCACACACAACACACACTCACTCACTCACTCACTCACTCACTCACTCACTCACTCACTCACTCACTCACTCACACACACTCACACACACTCACACACACACACACACACACACACACACACTCACTCACTCACTCACTCACTCACTCACACACTCACACACACTCACACACACACACACACTCACTCACTCACTCACTCACTCACTCACTCACTCACTCACTCACTCACTCACTCACTCACTCACTCACACACACACACACACACACGGTTCAGTATTTTGCCCAAGGACACATCAACATGTTGACTGCAGGGCTGGGATCGAACCAACAACCTTCTGGTTTAAAGACGACCGCACTGACTGATGATTAAAGCTGTGTTGTGTTTGTGTGTGTGTGCGTGTGTGTGTTGTGTGTGTGTGTGTGTGTGCGTGTGTGCGTGTGTGTGTGCTTGCTGTCTGCAGGAGATCCCACGGAGCACTCTGGACTCCTTCATGCAGCCGTTCCAGAGCACACTGTGGCTGTTAGTCGGTCTGTCGGTCCACGTGGTGGCAGTGATGCTTTACCTATTAGACCGGTTCAGGTGAGAGACCCCCCCCCTGTCAGTGATTAACATCAGTGATGCTTTACCTATTAGACCGGTTCAGGTGAGAGACCCCCCCCTGTCAGTGATGCTTTACCTATTAGACGGTTCAGGTGAGAGACCCCCCCCTGTCAGTGATGCTTTACCTATTAGAGTGTTGTTGTTGTTGTGACTGTCCTTTGAATCAACAACAACAACAACCAGTTGTGACTTCCTGTGTGTCCGCAGCCCGTTTGGAAGGTTTAAAGTGAACAGTGAAGAAGAAGAAGAAGACGCCCTCACCCTTTCCTCCGCCATGTGGTTCTCATGGGGAGTGCTGTTGAACTCTGGGATAGGAGAAGGTTGGTGCTCCACTTCCTGTTCTGATGTCTGGGGTTAGGAACTGTTAGGAAACTCTCACTCGTCCCCGGCTTGAGCTTCAATCTCAGGATCCATGTATCTCTGATCCTCTCCAGAATGGAAGTAGTCATCACATACAGAGCATCAACTAGTTCCTGAACAGTGTCCTTCACATGCTGATATCCAAGAGAGGGAGTTACACAGTCACAAGATGGAGGAGTAGAATAGATAGATAGAATCGGAGGGATGAAACCCTCTTTAATGGTCACACATGCAGAGCACACAGTGAGATGTGTTCTCTGCATTTAACCCATCCTACATACAGGTTCTTGTAGGTAATCATACATCCTGTCATGTAGAAAATACTGACTTTTTCTCAAACTGTTGGCTTTATTCTGAAAATCTCAACATTCTGACTTTTTCTCAAAAAAAATTGACTTTTTCTCTAAAAATTCGGACTTTTTCTCAAAATCTCAAAATTCTGACTTTTTCTCTAAAAATTCTGACTTTTTCTCAAAATCTCAAAATTCTGACTAAAAATAAAAAAAATATGACTTTTTCTCAACATTTCAAAATTCTGACAAAGTCAAAGAGAATATTTAAATAAATCAACAATTACTTACTTCCGATTGAATGTGTGTGTGTGTGTGTGTGTGTGTGTGTGTGTGTGTGTGTGTGTGTGTGTGTGTGTGTGTGTGTGTGTGTGCGTTTGTGTAGGAGCTCCCAGGAGTTTCTCAGCGAGGATTCTGGGTATGGTGTGGGCAGGATTCGCTATGATCATCGTAGCATCGTATACTGCCAACCTGGCAGCCTTCCTTGTGTTGGACCGGCCTGAGGAGCGCATCACTGGCATCAACGACCCCAGGGTGAGCCGCTCAGAACACGTTGGAATAAATAGAAAGATTAGTATTTTATAAGTTAAAATGTTTGCGTTAGACCTGGGAGGTTGCACTGCCTGCTCGGTCTTTGTTATCTCCGCCGTCTGCAGACTATCGAGTACAAGGTATTACAGAGCACTTTAAAACCAGCAGAAGCCTTTCCACTCGCCTGCTTTGATGCTCATCTTTCAAAGAAAATATGGAATATTGCAAAAGGGCTTTGGTGAATGTTTAAAAAAATAGTTTTCTTGTTGTCTGAGATCTGAAGCTGGGGTCTTATGACAGATTTGGTGAATAAATAAAGAACCTGGTGTCAAACATTAAGACAAGATGGATCTTTATTTATCCCCGTGGGAAATTCAGGCGTTTATAGCAGCAACTGGTCAGAGTGAAAAACAGGATTCACACAAGGTAAACATAGAGATAAAATAGAACATACATTTAAATAATAATACAGCAAAATAAAATGATAAAGTAACTATTGAAACAGGATATCACAGTAAAAGTTGAGCATTTGTATGAACATATATTTACATAAGTGTGCAGATGTGAGTGCATGAAACATGAAATACATGAAACCAAGAAGCCCCTATAAGGGTCAGTCAACCAACTTCTATCAACCATCAAATCATTTACCCACTTTCTTCTGAAGAGATTCTCTAAAAGACATGTGGTCAAACATTGGGATGTATTTGGATGTAAGCTCTCGTTAACCTTTAACCCTAAAGGGGACGCGCTTCCTGTCCCTGTTGCCAGGCGGATCAGAGTTGACCTGTGCTCTGTTTTCAGCTGCGTAACCCGTCGGATAAGTTCATCTACGCCACAGTGAAGCAGAGCTCGGTGGATATCTACTTCAGACGGCAGGTGGAGCTGAGCACCATGTACCGCCACATGGAGAAGCACAACTATGAGAGCGCCGCCGAGGCCATCGTGGCCGTCAGAGACAAGTCAGTGCCTCCTCCTTCCATACCATATACTTTATTGTCCCCGTAAGGACATGTGTTCTGGACTCCGGCCTGCAGTTCAAATCAAATCAACATGTATTATAGCCCCAAATCACAAGAAATGCCTCAAAGGGATGTACAACGCAAACAAAATGAAAGACAAAATACAAACGTCCTAGCATCAAAATGATAAAACATTATACAACAACAATAAGTATTGCCATGTGATGAAAGCATGAGACTGAAGTGATGCTCATGTAGATGGAAACTAGGGGATGGAGATTAGTCTACAAGGAAGACAGATGCGAAGAGATGGGTTTTGAGTTTGCTTTTAAAGGAGTCCACAGAAATAGCTTCGTGGATCTGAATACATTACAAAACAGTTCTGCATACATGTACATATACAAACATAATAAACATTCAAATACACACACATATCATCACTCATGACTGACGCAGGCAACCTGTTGCACAACCCTCATGGCCAACATTTAAAGAGTGTTACATCACATGTGAGTGACTCTCAAAGGACAGACTGTAGGCAGGAATGAGTGCTTATATCGGCTCAGCCTGAATCTTCTACCAGACGGGAGGAGCTGGAGGTCTGTGTGGAGCATGTGGGGGGGATCAGACACCATGTTTTGTGCCTGTCTAATAATGGACTGCTCGTATATGTTTTGGAGGGATGGATGTTTTTTATTGACCCTTTAGAGCCGATGAATGGGAGTCGGAGGCGGTGTGTTAAGTATGGAACTCCACACTTTATTTTCCATTAGATTACAGACAAAAGAATATACTTGCTAAATGCTACCATGAAGCTGGAATGCTAACAACAATAACAACAACAACAACCGGAACAAGGTACCACCCACTAACTGGTCCGTGGTGCAACACACTATATATCACGGTGAATTATGTTCCGTAATGTTCCACCACAACCCCCATCATTTTGATAGCTGTCTGTACCGGTTTATTCCCATCTCGCCCCCTGTCCCATGCAGCCCCAACAACAGCCTCTGATTCGTCAACAGACTTATTGCAATGCTTCATGGGATGCATCATTAGATCTATAAACTCTAACCCTAACCCTAAGACCCACGACCAAGCAAAACAAGTATCATTTCTTATGTGGCGTAATGTAAAAAAGGGGCGAGATGGGAAAGGGTCGAGATGGGAAAGGGGCGAAATGGGAAAGGGGCGAGATGGGAAAGGGGAGAGATGGGAAAGGGGCAAAATGGGAAAGGGGCGAGATGGGAAAGGGGCGAGATGGAGAAGGGTCGAGATGGAGAAGGGGCGAAATGGGAAAGGGGCGAAATTGGAAAGGGGCGAAATGGGAAAGGGGCGAGATGGAGAAGGGTCGAGATGGAGAAGGGGCGAAATGGGAAAGGGGCGAAATGGGAAAGGGGCGAGATGGGAAAGGGGCGAGATGGGAAAGGGGCGAAATGGGAAAGGGGCGAGATGGGAAAGGGGCGAAATGGGAAAGGGGCGAAATGGGAAAGGGGCGAGATGGAGAAGGGGCGAAATGGGAAAGGGGCGAGATGGGAAAGGGTCGAGATGGGAAAGGGTCGAGATGGGAAAGGGGCGAGATGGGAAAGGGTCAAGATGGGAAAGGGGCGAAATGGAGAAGGGGCGAGATGGGAAAGGGGCGAGATGGGAAAGGGTAAAAATGGAGAAGGGGCAAAATGGGAATAATTTAGGCGCGAACTGGGAAGGGGCGAAACGGGAAGACACCTTCTGTACCAGGCGAGCGATCTTTGACTGGACTGTCGAGTTTCCATCCCAGCAGTGACACCATACAGAGGTGTGATGTTCTGCTCAGGTGCTAACCCCCCCCCCCCCTCCTCCTGCAGCAAGCTTCATGCCTTCATCTGGGACAGCGCTGTGTTGGAGTTCGAGGCGTCGCAGAAGTGCGATCTGGTGACGACAGGAGAGCTCTTCTTCCGCTCCGGATTCGGGATCGGAATGAGGAAAGACAGTCCCTGGAAACAGAACGTTTCTCTGGCTATTCTCAGGTAAACACACCGGACCACCGGGTGGGGGGGTTCTCCCAAAGTGTAGAAGTGAGCGTTTCACAGCTTTGTTCCAGCAGCCGACAGGATGTAGCAGCGTCTCACAGAGGCTGCCGATCTGTTCACGTTGTGGATCGCGCATGTTTGTTCTAGTGGTTTCTAAAGGTTTTAGATGTGATGAAGCACGATTCAAGTTTCAATGCTTGATTGTCATTAGCACATTAGCACGTTAGCACATTAGCACATTAGCACATTAGCACAGCAGCTACAGTGGAGATATGGCAATGAAAAACTGTCCTCCAACTGTGCAACATATATATAGGACATAGAACAAATAAAACAGAAAAAATAGTGCAAGAGAATGTTTGGAGATGTGCAGGTAAACGCAAATGAAATAGAGTAGAGTTGGTGCGGTCGGCTCGCATGCTGCGGACAAAGTTAAAAGCACACGACGAAAAGTAAACAAACACTGAAATAAAACGAAAACAAGGCAGAGTTGGAGAGGAGCCAAAGACACGGCAGCCATCTTCTATAACTGGAGCAGGAGGTACTCTTAGAGGTTGAGAGCGCGTCAGGATGGATGCCTGCTCGGCTCCCCCGGGTCCAGATAAATGACCTGAAGTCTGGTCCCTCCTCCTCAGCTCTCATGAGAACGGCTTCATGGAGGATCTGGACAAGACGTGGGTCCGATACCAGGAGTGTGACTCCAGGAGCAACGCCCCCGCTACCCTCACATTCGAGAACATGGCAGGTAAGGAGACCCATGAGCAGAGGTGGGAAGGAACTAAGTACTTTTACTCAAGTACTGTTCTTGAGTAACATATGGAGGTACTTAACACTACAGTTCAGTGGTACATGGTGTACTTTTCCTCCTCTACAGTTCAGAGGTACATGGTGTACTTCTACTCCACTACATGTATTTAATCCCTTTAGTTACTTCACAGATGTGGATGAATGATGTGAAATATAACCAAGTGTTAAATCAGACTTTAGTTCCACCTGGAGTAAATCCACAAGCTACCCTGCAGTATACAAAGTCATTCAAACTAGCTGCACCTTTACCAGCTTTGAGAACACTTTCATGATCAATCATTATAAAACATATCATATATATTATTCTGAAATGGACCAATCTGCACAATGACTACTTTTACTGTCGCTACTTTAACTATATTTTGATGATAATACCTTTCCACTTTCACTTGAGGAACATTTTGAATGCAAGACTTTTACTGTAACAGAGTATTCCTACACTCTGGTACTTCTACTTTTACTCAAGTACAAGATCTGAGTACTTCTACTTTTACTCAAGTACAAGATCTGAGTACTTCTACTTTTACTCAAGTACAAGATCTGAGTACTTCTACTTCTACTCAAGTACTCAACCTGAGTACTTCAGATCTTGTAGTCAACACCTGTGATTGTTTCCTAACGATGTGTTTCCCCTCAGGTGTGTTCATGCTGGTTGCCGGGGGCATCGTCGCCGGGATCTTCCTCATCTTCATCGAGATCGCGTACAAACGACACAAAGACGCTCGCAGGAAACAGATGCAGCTCGCCTTCGCTGCCGTCAACGTCTGGAGGAAGAACTTACAGGTACCTTTAATCTCTCTGCTCCACTTCCTGCTCCACTTCCTGCTCCACTTCCTCCTCCACTTCCTGCTCCACTTCCTCCTCCACTTCCTGCTCCACTTCCTCCTCTACTTCCTGATCCACTTCCTGCTCCACTTCCTCCTCCACTTCCTCCTCTACTTCCTGCTCCACTTCCTGCTCCACTTCCTGCTCCACTTCCTCCTCCACTTCCTGCTCCACTTCCTCCTCCACTTCCTCCTCCACTTCCTGCTCCACTTCCTCCTCTACTTCCTGCTCCACTTCCTGCTCCACTTCTTCCTCCACTTCCTCCTCCACTTCCTCCTCCACTTCCTCCTTCCTCCTCCACTTCCTCCTCCACTTCCTCCTCCACTTCCTGCTCCACTTCCTCCTCCACTTCCTCCTTCCTCCTCTACTTCCTGCTCCACTTCCTGCTCCATTTCCTGCTCCACTTCCTGCTCCACTTCCTGCTCCACTTCCTCCTCCACTTCCTGCTCCACTTCCTCCTCCACTTCCTGCTCCACTTCCTCCTCCACTTCCTCCTCCACTTCCTGCTCCTGCTCTCTTCCGCCCGCTGGTATTCTCTGCTGTGTTTTTGCTTCCCAGGAACTGAATGTCAATACTTCTGTGTGTCTTTGTATGTATTTGTCCAGAGAGCAGGTCCTCCTGTAACTGTGATGATGTCATTAGATCATATTTCAGGGTTAACACCATGAACCTGCTGATCGTAGTGAGGCCGTTCAGGCGAGCTAAATGCTATCGCTACAGGTGTGAGTCAGGAGGAAGTGAGAAACTTCAGGAAACTCCTGTCAGTCTGGATTCAGAAAGCTGGTATTGAGAGGGCTTTTATTTTGAAATGTATCATCAGTGTGTTGTCAGAGCGACAGTCTGAGGTTGGGTGCTTTTATTTTGAAGTGAAACAGGAAGTGTGTGTAGGGCTCTCTGAGGTGTCGTACTGTGACTGGGAATGTAGTCTTTATCATTACCTGTTACTGATTATTCACACATTTACATTTCGGCAGATTGAATTTATTATTACATTTTTTATCTCGCTTTCATTTTAAATCTAAAAGTACAAACTGTCTGCCTTTTGGATAAAATAAAAATAAATAGGAGTCTTTTATAAGTAGAGCTAAAACATTTCAATACAGTCACTCTAAACCAAGACAATAATAAATGTATAAATACCATATGGATATGGCCATAACTGGAAATGTAGAACAATAACAAGGAAACCCAATTAAAACCAGAGAGCCAGAGGCACACACACACACACACACACACACACACACACACACACACACACACACACACACACACACACACACACACACGCATACACACACACACACACACACACGCATACACACACACACACACACGCACACACACACACACACACACACACACACACACACACACTGACCTGTCTTCATCCTGACCCTCAGCGCTGTCACTGCTAATCACTGAAGCATGATGGGAAAAAGCCAACGCGTCCGCAGGGGCTGCATTTCCTTCCTGCCGCTCCGTCACACTCTGGTTTGATAAAGAAGCCCAAACATCATCTAAATATATCCCATTACTTATTAACACAACCGCACAGAGCAAAAGCGTCATGTTTGGAGGCAAGGAGCTTTTAAGAAATACCATTTCATGAATAAGAAATGCAAAATAAATGACTGATGTATTATAATATAAATGCTCACTGCTCCGAACCAGAAGCATCAGGTACACTGAACATATGATACACTGAACATATGATACACTGAACATATGATACACTGAACATATGATACACTGAACATATGATACACTGAACATATGACCTGTCAGTGTAAATAACACACGCATGACTTTAACATGTGTTATTATAATGTGAATTATTCATGTGGCATATGAGCCTCTATGATCTGCAGCAACAGACAGGAAGCAGAAATACATCTCTGTGTTTACATTAAACATTCATACACATCCAAAACACCCCGAGGACACACACTGCTGTACACACACACTGCTGTACACACACACTGCTGTACACACACACTGCTGTACACACCCACTGCTGTACACACACACTGCTGTACACACACACTGCTGTACACACACACTGCTGTACACACTGCTGTACACACTGCTGTACACACTGCTGTACACACTGCTGTACACAACACAAGTACTAAAAAAACACACTGGAGTACAAAACCCAAGAATATATATTAAAAATTAAATACAATTTGCATTGACTGGATTTAATATTGGGTGTCTGGAGGTATTTTGATGGTTTAAGGTGGTATTTTGATGGTTTAAGGTGGTATTTTGATGGTTTAAGGTGGTATTTTGACGGTTTAAGGTGGTATTTTGATGGTTTAAGGTGGTATTTTGATGGTTTAAGGAGGTCATTTGGATGTTAAAGATAGTTTTTTGGTGGTTTAAGGGGGCATTTTGGGCAGTGCAATGATGTATTTTCTGTTTTGGGTGGGTCATGGTGGTATCTTTGGGGGTTAATGTGGTATTTTGGATGGTTAAAGGTAGTATTTTGGGGGGAATAATGTAGATTTTGAACAGTTAAGGAGGTGCATTGCATCGTCATTGTGGTATTCAGGAGAGCAGCTTCTCATATCAGACAGACCCAGGAACCTGTTTGTGTTCCAGCTGCACAGTAAACCGCAGCCACATTAAATCAGGCTGCAGAACAGACGAAGACGCCCCTCTTCCTCTGATGCTTGACTGTTACATTTGAAAACAGAAACACAATATGTGTTCAGAGGACGGTCGGAGGGCTTCGTCTGCTCTGTGAAACCTCAGGTAACCTTGAGTCTCCTGCTGCTGCAGCTTCAGAGCTCTTTAAAGATCCAATCACAGTTTACTGTTCTGAGGTGCTGTTTACACGAGAACGCAAACGGTTGTATCCGCTACTTTTCTCTTTCGTATAGCCCGTTCGTTCACACGAGGCCGTAACGGAAACGCGTAAACGGACCCCGCAAACGATAACGGATCCAAGGTGGACGTCCTATACGATCATTTCCTGATAACGATGAAGCCATAGCCACACCTCCCCCACCTCTGCTGCTCACTGCTGTAGCATGGTCAGTAGCTACAATAACTACTACTGGCTACTAACAGGGTCACGTTTTATTTTCCTATTGAAATCTAAGGGCCAGTGTCCATGTTACGTGATCCTCAACTTTCCAGGCGTGAAAAAAACAAAACATGGCGGACTCCCGACCTATTTTTAGAGGAAAAAGGTCAATTGTAGGATAGTTTCGCCACTATAATTCTTTTTTATTACGTTTCTAGTGAGAAGTGTATAATTGAGTTAACTGAATCTACGTCCAGTGGATGTTTAGGATCGATAGCTTGAGAGATATTACGAAGCATTTGTTCAGGTCTCGCCAGGAAAACGTTTATACTACGTATGTTACCCCTACTGATTTACATGACCAGCGTCCATGTAAAGTTATCGTCACACAGTACTTACGGTCTTGGTGTTTCACGACAATTAGGGGGTCGTTGTCATTGATGTATAATAGAAGGTTGTTGTGAGGGACGCAACTCTCGCTGCCCCGGATGCTATCGTTGAAACTAGTACATCGTATGTTTTTACATTGTTTATGTTTTTTTGTTTGTGTTATTTTACGGAACTGTGTGTTTTTTATTTCCCTAGAAAACCTTAGATCTGTGTTCATAGGGTTAAGGTGGTATGTGTAGGGTTAAGGTGGTATGTGTAGGGTTAAGGTGGTATGTTCTCAGCTGTTGGTGAAACCAGCAGGTGGTCTGTAGTCCTCGTGCTAACAAGGGAAACAGGGAAACTGTCCAGACTCACCCCTCAGCTTCATGTCTTAAATATATACTCTGCCGCCAGGCTTCTCACCCGCACCAAGCCATGGCAACATATCACCCCACCCTCATCACCCCCACCCTCATCACCCCCACCCTCATCCACCTCCACTGGCTGCCGGTCAAGTCCCGGATTCAGTACAAAACACTCCTCCTCACGTACAAGTCCCTCCATACCCTCGCCCCCCAGTGCTTATCGGACCTCCTCCATCCCTACACCCCCTCTCGGAGTCTGCGGTCCTCAGACACGGGCCTGCTCTCCATCCCCCGCTCTCGCCTCCGAACTGTTGTTGACAGGGCGTTCAGCCCCCACCCTCTGGAATGCACTCTCTGCCGAGATCCGTAATGCTGCCTCCCTGGACCTCTTCAAATCATCATTAAAAACACACCTGTTCCCCCTGGCCTTCGGGCCCGAGCCCTTTCTTGGTCCCCCGGCTTCCTTTATTTTTTGTTTGCCCTTTGATTGTCTGTTTGTTTTGTTTGTCCACCATGTACAGCGACCTTGGGTCCCTTGAAAGGCGCTATATAAATATCATTTATTATTATTATTATTATTATTATTATTATTATTATTATTATTATTATTATTATTATTATTATTATATCTGAATATCTTCTTTCTTTATTTACTTAATGTGTAAACAAGCTGCATTTATTAGGGGAGAAAGAACGTACAACACTAAACTGAAACAGAAGTTTGTCAGGTCTTCAATTATAATAAAACATCTTTAGTTATTGGGGAATATTCCGGCATATCTCATAATATAAAAATATATCTTCATTGTTTCGTAAATGTAATGTTTTATTCCCTTTAGTCATTTGTTTCTAACGTATGAAACCCTTAATAATATCTTCTTAATTGGACGAAAAGGAACGCATAGCTACCGAATGAAAGACAGGAAAGCCCTTCATCTGTTTATTATAATTTAAAGTGTGAATCTGCAGAGGGAGAAAGCTGCTCTCTGTTTCCAGATGTGCTGCAGCCTCTTTAACAACCGTCTCTTCCTCCTCTCCTGGATTAGCATTTCAAACAGTGGCTGCTAAAGGCTAGCAGCTAGCCGCAGCAGGATGATTAGCACTTCAAACAGCTTGTCTCTCAAAGCCAGGCGTTAGCGGAGTGGGATTAAAACTGAGCAGCAGCTCTGGGAGAGGAGATTTAAGACGTTTCAAACCAAATGTTCAGGCCGATTCTCCACAGCTCCCTGACAGAAGAACACATTTATTCACAACCAGAAAAATATCATGGGTCGTTTTGTTGAGCAGTGTTATTGTACTCTGGGTTTATGTGGTGTTTTGGAGGGTACGGTGGTGTTTCGAGGGTAGAGGAGGATATTTTTAGGGTAAGGTGATGTTTTTGGGGGGTGAGGCGGTATTTTATTTGGTTGAGGCTGTATTTTGGAGATTTAAGGTACTAAAATTACTTATTTTGAAGGTGTAAGGAGGTATTTTATTGGGTTAGGGATTGTATTTGGTTAAACTGGTATTTTTGAGGAGTTAGGTGGCATTTCTATGGGGTTAAGGTAGTATTTTATAGGGTTAAGGTGGTATTTTATAGGGTTAAGGTGGTATGTGTAGGGTTAAGGTGGTATGTGTAGGGTTAAGGTAGTATTTTATAGGGTTAAGGTGGTATGTGTAGGGTTAAGGTGGTATTTGTAGGGTTAAGGTGGTATTTGTAGGGTTAAGGTGGTATGTGTAGGGTTAAGGTAGTATTTTATAGGGTTAAGGTGGTATGTGTAGGGTTAAGGTGGTATTTGTAGGGTTAAGGTGGTATGTGTAGGGTTAAGGTGGTATGTGTAGGGTTAAGGTGGTATTTTATAGGGTTAAGGTGGTATTTTATAGGGTTAAGGTGGTATGTGTAGGGTTAAGGTGGTATTTGTAGGGTTAAGGTGGTATGTGTAGGGTTAAGGTAGTATTTTATAGGGTTAAGGTGGTATGTGTAGGGTTAAGGTGGTATTTGTAGGGTTAAGGTGGTATGTGTAGGGTTAAGGTGGTATGTGTAGGGTTAAGGTGGTATTTGTAGGGTTAAGGTGGTATGTGTAGGGTTAAGGTGGTATTTGTAGGGTTAAGGTGGTATGTGTAGGGTTAAGGTGGTATTTGTAGGGTTAAGGTGGTATTTGTAGGGTTAAGGTGGTATGTGTAGGGTTAAGGTGGTATTTGTAGGGTTAAGGTGGTATGTGTAGGGTTAAGGTGGTATGTGTAGGGTTAAGGTGGTATGTGTAGGGTTAAGGTGGTATTTGTAGGGTTAAGGTGGTATGTGTAGGGTTAAGGTGGTATTTGTAGGGTTAAGGTGGTATTTGTAGGGTTAAGATGGTATTTTATAGGGTTAAGGTGGTATTTGTAGGGTTAAGGTGGTATGTGTAGGGTTAAGGTGGTATGTGTAGGGTTAAGGTGGTATGTGTAGGGTTAGGGTGGTATTTGTAGGGTTAATGTGGTATTTGTAGGGTTAAGGTGGTATGTGTAGGGTTAAGGTGGTATTTGTAGGGTTAAGGTGGTATTTTATAGGGTTAAGGTGGTATTTTATAGGGTTAAGGTGGTATTTGTAGGGTTAAGGTGGTCTTTTATAGGGTTAAGGTGGTATTTTATAGGGTTAAGGTGGTATTTTGTAGGGTTAAGGTGGTATTTCTTGACAGTTAAGATGGCATTTTATTGGTATTCTGGAGGTGGTTTTTCATGCTGCAGCTTCATAACTGAGGACAGGTTTGATGGTGTGTTGTGTAAGTAGACAGTTCACAGTGAGGATCAGCAGTATTACCTGCAGGGCGGCGTTCATGGTGTTATTTTTATTATTTTCCATGTCAATGATCAAAGTCTTCCTCTGCTCTGTGACTCTGATGTTTTATCAATATCTAGAAACATGCTTTTTATCTCTGCTGGAAAACAGGCTGATGAAACTCTTTATTCATCCTCAATGTGATTTATTGATTCTGATTTCCATTTCAAACTGAATATGTTACAGGGCTGGGTATTATTAAACATTTCAAGTATTCACTCTTGTTCTTCTTCTCCTCAAGTCCCATGTGTAGCTTTCACCAACAGTATATGTACTGTCTACTAAAACGAATACAGTCTATTAAAAAGCACTTTACAGGAAAACACAGCAGATTAAAACCAAACACAACAGCGAGGAAAATGTTTGTTATAAAAACCTTATATTTGACATTTAATAATAAAGTGTGTTAGATGTGATGCCCAGCCCTTCACTGACGGGTCAGAGGTCAAACTGGTGATGTCTGTAGAAAATGTGAAAGGTAAAATACCATAATACATGTATGTGCTCCCCCCCCCCCCCCCCCCCTCTCACTCTGTTTCCTGTTCAACCAACACACACCAGGTGAGGTTTCTTTACTACCTGCTTCATTCAGGAATCACCCGGCATCTTCGCCCCCCCCTCCCTTCCCCCCCCCTGGCTTCGTATACTTTGTGTTTCTGCCTCGTGTTGTCTGTTCGTGGCTCTTGGTGGTAAAACAGAGTGAAGCTGTTTTTACTGCAACATCATCTCATCTGAAACAGGAACCAGTTTGTTGCAGAAGCAGTACCTGTATTCAACTAAAGCTGAATAGAGAGCTGCAGGAATGTTTTCTGTGTAGGACCCTGAAGGCAGCATCTGGTTCCCTCCACAAGAAGCCAATGGGATTTTGGATTTGGTCAGAAATAATCTCTCAAAAAAAACGTTTAGTTCAGCAGAATAATCTCCACATATTAAAACCACTTGATGATTTCTGTAGTAAAAAGCTAACGTTAGGCTATAAAGGAACTACAGCACGGTCACATGACTTCAGGTCACCACCGCTAAGCTAAAGGTGGCTAATGTTGGGCTATAAAGGAACTACAGCACGGTCACATGACTTCAGGTCACCACCGCTAAGCTAAAGGTGGCTAATGTTGGGCTATAAAGGAACTACAGCACGGTCACATGACTTCACGTCACCACCGCTAAGCTAAAGGCGGCTAATGTTGGGCTATAAAGGAATTACAGCACGGTCACATGACTTCACGTCACCACTGCTAAGCTAAAGGAGGCTAATGTTGGGCTATAAAGGAACTACAGCACGGTCACATGACTTCACGTCACCACCGCTAAGCTAAAGGAGGCTAATGTTGGGCTATAAAGGAACTACAGCACGGTCACATGACTTCACGTCACCACCGCTAAGCTAAAGGTGGCTAATGTTGGGCTATAAAGGAACTACAGCACGGTCACATGACTTCACCACCGCTAAGCTAAAGGAGGCTAATGTTGGGCTATAAAGGAACTACAGCACGGTCACATGACTTCACCACCGCTAAGCTAAAGGTGGCTAATGTTGGGATATAAAGGAACTACAGCACGGTCACATGACTTCACCACCGCTAAGCTAAAGGTGGCTAATGTTGGGCTATAAAGGAACTACAGCACGGTCACATGACTTCACGTCACCACCGCTAAGCTAAAGGAGGCTAATGTTGGGCTATAAAGGAACTACAGCACGGTCACATGACTTCACGTCACCACCGCTAAGCTAAAGGAGGCTAATGTTGGGCGTGATGAAGTTTAGTCGTCTCATTTAGAAACTTGTTAGCAACCAGTGGGGTATTTACTGAAGTATTTTATGTCGTAGAACAAAACGTTTAAATCTCTTCAGCTTGTTTTAACCACAGACCTTATTTCAGGATAACAACCAAAAACACATTCAGAAAACCATTGACTTTTAGTGGAGGGGACAGGAAGCACCAAACTGCTCAGTCAATTTAGGGTTTCCCAAGTCATTCCTGCAGCAAGCTATTTCCAACACGAGTCCCTTGATGGGCGTTAATTGTTGTTAATAGTAAGTATTAAATTAGTGCATATCCTAATCACTATACTACACACACAGTGTAAGTACTGCTACGTGTGAGTGTAGCTGTGTTAATGTGTGTGTGCACCTATCGTATTGTTTATTTTAGGATAGGAAAAGTAGAGCAGAGGCCGAGTCCCAAACCTCTTTTAGGTCCATCACTGCGACCTCCGACCTCAAACGCCGTGTTGCCTCCGGGGACGCCACGGTAAGGAGACGACCACTTCCTGTCCTCCGTCCTGCCCCTCTTACCTCTCATATGTGTGTCTTTGCTGATCCTTTTTGTCCGTTTACTTTTTTTTCTCTCTTCAGTTCTTTTACATGTTTTTTCCGTCCAAACCAATCTTTGCGTTGGTCATTCATCGTCATGTCTCCCCTCCCTTCAGGGCTGGGTACCCGTACTCTAAGCTGTTGATTAAAGTAGCAGAAGGAGTTATGCTAAAGCTCAAACTTAAATCTTGTGTTTACCAGAGATGACCTCAAAGGTTCCTTGGAAATATATTGAGCTGAAGAGAATTTTAAAATGACTTAAGACTGGCAAGGTACTGACAGCCTGAGGGGAATAATGTCAGCCGTGGCCGAGGCAAAGCAGCGTGAGGGGAGTTCGGAGAAGCCATGGAGAGGGACCCTTGGTCAGCTCCAAAGTAGTCCTGGAAAACCACCGGCACCTCAGGGGGGGAAGCAGGGAACAACCCTCGCTGTTTATAGTTAGGATGGGAAGTTGTTGACCTCAACTGAGGGGTGTTATGGTGCGCTCATACTGGACGCAAAGCACATTTCCCCCCCCGCTTCTTTTGCAAGAGTTACATTTTCTCAATTTGCGCTACGCTGTCTTGCGAAAGCCAATCAGCAGTGAGGATCTCAGCCTGTCGTCACTGACAGGTTTGAATCAGAAAACCAAACAGTAGCTGTTAGCTGTTAGCGGTTAGCACACAGCACCTCATATCTGTTCAGAAACTGGTTAAAGACCAGTGTTTATATGTACAAACAACAGACTGTCAGTGTAGTAAACAGTTGCTGCAGTATGATGTTATTGTGAGTGTGGACGGTACAGCTACATGTTAGCCTATCCTGATCGATCCGACAGATTTACCGAAGCATTACTTCATGGTTTAACTAATCGGTTTTAGTATGAAGTTATCTCGTCATCATTTTGATACCTGTATTATTACACATATACATTTAAATCAATGCAAAATACGTTCATTTTGTGGTTGGTGGTATCTAGAGAAGCCTCCTGCCAGTGTGTCTAGTTTGAGAGACGCTATTAAACTCAAACGATACCGCGGTCAAACTTGCGCGAGTGAACGCACCTTTAGGGCGATGGAAGGAACACTTTGGGGAACTCCTGAACCCTACAGACCCTCCCAGAGCTGGAGGATCATGAGGGATCAACACCATCTCTCTGGAGGAGGTCCCTGCAGGAGAAAACTCCACAGAGGCAAAGCCCCGGGGGGGGGGGTGAGATACGTCCAGGAAGGCTGGAGGCTCTGGGTGTTGAGGGACTGTCATGGTTGACACGTCTCATCAACATTGCATGGAAGTCAGGGGCAGTACTGAAGGAGGTTTTGCTGAAGAAGTCCACTGGTGTCTTTTATTTTGAAAATACCCAGCCCACCCTTCCTCTCTCCTCATCCTCACCTCCAGACTCTGTATCGACAGACTGACAGACAGAGAGACAGACAGACAGACAGTATTAGGTATGATCAGAGGGTTTTTTTGTCCACTTTGAGTCGTCCTCTTGCAAAGGAGAAATGAAGAGTGTGTGGTTTGTCCTCTGTTTGTCTTTTTCCTGTCTGACCTGTCTGTTCTGACTTCGTTTGTCTTGGTCCTGTCTGTCCTCTCTGTCCTAACGTCATGTCTATCCTTTGTTAGTCTTTGTCTTGTCGTCCTGTCTGTCCTCTTGTAGTGTCTATCCTTCAGTCCTCACAGTTTGTCTTTGTCCTGTCTGTCCTTTGTTAGTCTTTGTCCTGTCTGTCTTCCGTTACTCTTTGTCCTGTATGTCCTTTGTTGGTCTTTGTCCTGTCTGTCCTTTTTTAGTCTTTGTCCTGTCTGTCCTTTGTTAGTCTTTGGCCTGTCTGTCTTTCGTTACTCTTTGTCCTGTCTGTCCTTTGTTGGTCTTTGTCCTGTCTGTCCATTGTTAGTCTTTGTCCTGTCTGTCTTTCGTTACTCTTTGTCCTGTCTGTCCTTTGTTAGTCTTTGTCCTGTCTGTCTTTCGTTACTCTTTGTCCTGTCTGTCCTTTGTTAGTCTTTGTCCTGTCTGTCTTTCGTTACTCTTTGTCCTGTCTGTCCTGTGTTAGTCTTTGTCCTGTCTGTCTTTCGTTACTCTTTGTCCTGTCTGTCCTGTGTTAGTCTTTGTCCTGTCTGTCTTTCGTTACTCTTTGTCCTGTCTGTCCTGTGTTAGTCTTTGTCCTGTCTGTCCTTTGTTAGTCTTTGTCCTGTCTGTCCTTTGTTGGTCTTTTCCTGTCTGTCCTGTGTTAGTCTTTGTCCTGTCTGTCCCCCTGTCTGTCCCTTCCTCCCCCCTCTCTCTGGTGATGGTCGTCCTCAGAGTCTTTTAATCTTCGCAGCTCTTCGTGCGGAGCCTCGTCTCCTGTCCTCTCTAACTCGTCTTGTTTTCAGGGTCTCGTCCTCGCCGATGTCTCCGGATAATAAACGTGTCTCTGCTTTCAGCCTCCCTTCAGAACAAAGGGTTTCAAAGGGTTGATGAAATGTGCCAAGTCTTCTGTTTCTGTCTCTTCTGTCTTTTTAAATCCACAGCAGACGGACATGTTGCGTCCCCTCTCCGTCCAGATGTTGTTTTATTGTGAAGGGGCAACATATGTACGACAGTCAACCACGAGAATGGATTATCTCGTGTAACTTGTGGCATGAACTACACTGATGTTTTTTATTTAAAATCATTTTTGCAAGTCTAGAGAGTTGCTCATTGTTGTCAAAAAGCTTCAAACACTCCAGGCTTTCCTGAGTCATTTGCTCCTTTGTTCTTTAGGGTTTGAGTGCATGTAAAGGGTCTACAGACGCTAAAATCCCTGTGTTTCGATTGTCGTACATATTATCTTTAGGGTGGGGGTATCTGGTGTCTCTCTGTGACCGTCTCTTTATATTTGATGACTGTTTCTCTCTGGCTGGATTTGAGTGGTGTTCATGCTACACACACTGCCTCTGTCCTCCTCTGCAAGCACGACTGACCTTTATTCTGAAAATACAGCTTCCTGTCCAGCTTCAGAGCAGAGCAGGAGTCTCTGTTTAAAACGTATCTTATATTTTACTTATGTTTATGTTCTCAGGGAATTATTAGAACTAAAAAATGTATTTTACTATCATTATTAATATTATAATAAATAAATAATAATAACAGTAATAATAATGATATGAAAAAAAAAAATAATATTAATAGTAGTAGAATTAATCTACTTAAGTTGTTATTTTCAAGAGTAAAGATTGTGTTAAAAATTAAACAATATGTTCAGTGAAACTGTGAAATCAGGCCGAACCTGTGTGTGTGTGTGTGTGTGTGTGTGTGTGTGTGCGTGTGTGTGTGTGTGTGTGAATAACTAACGTGTGTGTTTTTCTGTTTTTGTCTCTTCAGCCGTACCCGACTGACATCACCGGCCAGCTCAACCTATCGGATCCCTCCGTCAGCACCGTGGTCTGAGAAAGGACACACACACACACACACACACACACACACACAAACCCACACACACACAGAAAGACAGACTGAGCATCCTCTGAGACAGGAAGTAGAGAACGATAGCATCAGGACTTTTGGATGGCATCACACTGTGCCAACACACACACACACACACACACACACAAACTCGCCTTTTCTCCACTTGTAGCCGTCAGCCGTCCTCCAACCAGAGGATGTCTTTTATTTTGAAAGAACAGTTTTTCCAATGGCTTTTATTTTGGTAGATTTCTTGGATGTTGTACAGCTTCCTGTGCGTCACATCGATCCTCCCGATTCCTTTTTTTTGTAATTCCTGCCGGTACCTCGAGCTCCTGAGCGTCCAGCGCCTCTCACCTGCCGATCGATCGGGGTCTCGCGCCCGGTCAGTGGGTTATCGATCGACCCGGGGGCAACAGGTGGGCCACGCCTCTGGGACAGGAAGTAGATTCTCTGACCTGCAGCATTGAACCAAACCCCGAGGATCATGGGTAGTGTAGTCTTTAAACTGAGGGCCGTGAACAACTGATCACAATATGGATTGGAGTGGAATTTCAAAATAAAACGCAGGTGAATAGGGTGAAACATGAACTAGCCCTGAAACGTCCCCTCTGCATTCCCAACGTTAACTAAATCACTTTCTATTTCACAAGCCCTTTCCCGCTCGCCCCCCCCCCCCCTTTTTAAAACCCCTGTTTAGCATTTAAATAATTATAAAATAATAAATAGTTTATAACACACTCTTTCCGCAGATATCAGCGCATTTTTATTGTTAACTATATCAACAACAAAAAAATTCTTCTTCACTTTAATGACAAGTTATAATTGTTGTCAAATCCACTAATAATAAATGCTGTTAAGTCCTTTTATCTGTTGTGTTATAAACAATTTATTAAGTGTTATATTGCTTATTAATGCTAACTTTTACTACATTATAATTATCAATATTTAAGGAAAAGGTGCAAATATTTGCTTATTTTAATTTATATGAAATTCACAGAAGAACTTATTATTTAGGATTTAATGAGAAAAACGTTTTTTACTAAAAATCAGAACCGAAAACACGAATATAAAAATATATAAATTGCGAAATCAGTAACACTTATTTATATATCCTTCATACTTCTTATTACTTTTATTTTGAAATTTTGAACGTTTTATTTTGAAAGGAACATTTAATTTATTATTATTGTAGATGTTATTGTTTTATTTGTTATGATACCACTGCCAGGAATCTTTCATTTAATGTAATAGTTATTATGAGAATACTCCCTGAACCAGAAGCCCGGCCCACCGCCCCCTGACCGCCCCAGGGCATGATGGGAAATGTAGTCATTTCTCCGCCTCCACTGACGTCCAGTGAAAACCTCCTGGCTCCTCCGGAGATAAGGGGGTTTTGAGAAGCTGGCGCTCTTTAAATAAAGTGTGTAGATATATTAAAAAAGGTTGTGTTAGAAATAGAAGTACACCTGTTGATGAAGACACCTGAGCGTCACTGAGAACCAGAACCCTGTCAGCATCTTCACTTCCTGTCTGTGAATGCCTGCAGAGCTCTGAGGGTCCTCTTAGTGTTAGCATCATGACGTCTGAAGTTAGAATGGGAGAAAGAAACGCTCAATACTTTCAAGAAATATCCCAACAGCTTGTCATCAACTGAACCTCAGCTAATGCTAATGCTACTCTACCAGCTAAAGCTATCTGTAGTCCTACAGCTGGACTACAGAGATTACAGGGTTTCTAAACCTGACAAAGATTAAAGCTACATTCAAATAAAACCACTTTAATAATATGTTTCCTATAATTGCCAATTGAGCACAGGCTAGCGTCTGTGTTCAAACTATAGCTATATATTTTCAAAATAAAGCAAACATTAATGCTATTGCTAATGATACATTCCTGATCTGATGAACTATAGTAATGAGGAGACCTACATGCCAAGTGCTAATGCCAATGTAGCTCATGATGCTAGCTAGCTTGCAGTTACATGTCCATGAGGGTTAAGCGAATGCCAATGTAGCTCATGATGCTAGCTAGCTTGCAGTTACCTGTCCATGAGGGTTAAACTAATGCCAATGTAGCTCATGTTGCTAACTAGCTTGCAGTTACCTGTCCATGAGGGTTAAGCTAATGCCAATGTAGCTCATGATGCTAACTAGCTTGCAGTTACCTGTCCATGAGGGTTAAGCTAATGCCAATGTAGCTCATGATGCTAACTAGCTTGCAGTTACCTGTCCATGAGGGTTAAGCTAATGCCAATGTAGCTCATGATGCTAGCTAGCTTGCAGTTACCTGTCCATGAGGGTTAAGCTAATGCCAATGTAGCTCATGATGCTAGCTAGCTTGCAGTTACCTGTCCATGAGGGTTAAGCTATCTCTTAGGATTTCTTTTTCTTTTTCAAAAATTGTAATACTATATTCATTTTTGAATGATTTTTCTAAAATTACTTGTTTTAATTAAATAATATATTTATTCTTTACTTACATGCATTATATTATTAACAGTATATATAATAATATTAATAATAATAACTGTGATATTTATTGTGGCACGGTTCACTTTTCATTTCCTGTTGACTTCACAATAAGAGCACCGACAGAAACTGTTAAATAGAGCGTTTTCTTTGGAGTTTCATTAATAAATACTAAACAAAAACAGTGATGACAAAGCGAAACCAGTTGTTGTGACAATGACAAGATATTGAGGTTACTTTAAGCTGAACTGAAGGAACCGTGTGTCCTGAAGTCTGCAGGAGGATCTCTGAGGAACTAACATGTAATGTGTGCTTCGAATCACACAGAAAATTATTATTATGTAATATATATATACAGTATATAGTGTTTTATCTGTTCTCAGTGACCTTCAGCTCTAGTGACGCTGAGTCATTACAGTATGAACAGAGGTGGAGAAGTACTCAGATCTGGTACTTTAGCGACAGTAAAAGTAGTCATTGTGCAGATTGGTCCATTTCAGAATAATATATATGATATGTTTTATAATGATTGATCATGAAAGTGTTCTCAAAGCTGGTAAAGGTGCAGCTAGTCTGAATGACTTTGTATACTGCAGGGTAGCTTGAGGATTTACTCCAGGTGGAACTAAAGTCTGATTTAACACTTGGTTATATTTCACATCATTCATCCACATCTGTGAAGTAACTAAAGGGATTAAATACATGTAGTGGAGGAGAAGTACACCATGTACCTCTGAACTGTAGTGGAGGAGAAGTACACCATGTACCTCTGAACTGTAGTGGAGTAGAAGTACACCATGTACCTCTGAACTGTAGAGGAGTAGAAGTACACCATGTACCTCTGAACTGTAGAGGAGTAGAAGTACACGGTAGCAGTAAATGGAGATACTCAAGTAAAGTACAAGTACCTCTAAAGTGTACTTAAGTAATGTTGATGTACTGAGTTACTTCCCACCTCTGAGTACGAGAGACTGATATTATATATATTGATGAAGCTAATTAAAGGGACCATCACTGTTTTTATTTCAGAGTGAAATCAGTTTTTTAAGCTTCATTTTTTATCCTCTACTTTAATTTGGCTGTTTTTGTTCCCAGCAGGATGTGAACACCGTGTATTATAACGTCTCTGTTCTGCTCTGAGACATGTGTATTTATATAAATCCTCTTCACGCTGCTGTCACCTGAGTTTGAACACAAAGAGGAGTGAAACCACGTGCTTTTAAATTATACTTTTTTAAATACAAAGTGACTCAGAACACAGTTTTAATTAATATAAATATAATACAAATCAACGAGAGCAATAAGAAGACGCCTGAAGGCACCGTGCATTATTACAATGTAATATAACGAATATGTATTAACCTTTAAATAATAACACAGCAGCATTTAAAGGAGTTTTATCCATCGTCTTTGATAAATAAATATGTAGCATTAACTTATATATAAATACCAGATTGACCTTCTCTAGTCATCCTTATCTTTAAATACTCTGACGTGTTTTGATTGTAAAACGATGCGTGTTCGTGCCGCTCACCCAGTGCTAATATTACGCTGTCATTTTATTTTGTTTTGAAATGATTTGTTTTGGATGTAAAGCACTGATTGAACTTCCTGTTTGAGGATTACTTCCTGCTGTTGTACAGAAGAAGAAGAAGAAGGAGATGTCGTCTCACTGCTGTTTGTAGTAAATCTATAACCCTGTGGAAACTGATCTGAGGTCAGTGCATTAAACAATGTAGAAAAACGACGTGCGTCCTGTCCTCCTTTCTCCGTATATGAAATAATAAGGCTCTATGAAACCTGATGTACGTATGATATGATTCTGTTTTCTTCTAGTTTGTATCTTCTTGGTCGAATGCACTTATTGTGTTTGGATAAAAGCCTCAGCTAAATGCAATGGAATGTAATTATTGATATGTAATGTAATAAAACACAGCAGTGTGATGATGAAACTCAGAGGGAGGATTCGAAGATTAACAACCGCAAAACTACAACTGGTTCAAAACACACCGCTGCCGGGTTATTAACCAGAACCTTTGATCACATCACGCCTGTCCTCATTGTATTGGCTCCCGATTCACATTAGACTTCAATAGATATAGATATATAGAATTGGGAGGGATGACACCCTCTTTAATGGTCTCACATGCAGAGCACACAGTGAAATGTGTTCTCTGCTTTTAACCCATCCTAGTACCAGGAGTCTAGTACCAGGAGTCTAGTACCAGGAGTCTAGTACCAGGAGTCTAGTACTAGGACCAGGAGTCTAGTACCAGGAGTCTAGTACCAGGAGTCTAGCACCAGGAGTCTAGGACCAGGAGTCTAGTACTAGGACCAGGAGTCTAGTACTAGGAGTCTAGTACTAGGACCAGGAGTCTAGTACTAGGAGTCTAGTACCAGGAGTCTAGCACCAGGAGTCTAGTACTAGGAGTCTAGTACCAGGGGTCTAGCACCAGGAGTCTAGTACTAGGAGTCTAGTACCAGGAGTCTAGTACCAGGGGTCTAGTACCAGGAGTCTAACACTAGGAGTCTAGTACCAGGAGTCTGGGAATCTAGTAGTAGGAGTCTAGTACCAGGAGTCTAGCACCAGGAGTCTAGTACTAGGAGTCTAGCACCAGGAGTCTAGTACCAGGAGTCTACTACCAGGAGTCTAGCACCAGGAGTCTAGTACCAGGAGTCTACTACCAGGAGTCTAGCACCAGGAGTCTAGTACTAGGAGTCTAGCACCAGGAGTCTAACACTAGGAGTCTAGTACCAGGAGTCTGGGAATCTAGTAGTAGGAGTCTAGTACCAGGAGTCTAGCACCAGGAGTCTAGTACCAGGAGTCTAGCACCAGGAGTCTAGCACTAGGAGTCTAGTACCAGGAGTCTAGTACCAGGAGTCTAGCACCAGGAGTCTAGTACTAGGAGTCTAGCACCAGGAGTCTAGTACCAGGAGTCTAGTACTAGGAGTCTAGTACCAGGAGTCTAACACTAGGAGTCTAGTACCAGGAGTCTGGGAATCTAGTAGTAGGAGTCTAGTACCAGGAGTCTAGTACCAGGAGTCTGGGAATCTAGTAGTAGGAGTCTAGTACCAGGAGTCTAGCACCAGGAGTCTAGTACCAGGAGTCTAGTACCAGGGGTCTAGTACCAGGAGTTTAGTACCAGGAGTCTAGTACCAGGAGTCTTGTAGTAGGAGTCTGGTACCAGGAGTCTAGTACTAGGAGCAGTGGGCAGCTATTGTCCTGCCCCCGGGGAGCAATGGGAGTGAGGGGGGTGGGGGGGTTGTCCGGTGCCTTGCTCAAGGGCACCACGGCAGGGCCCAGGAGGTGAACTGGGACCTCTCCAAGTAGAAGTCCACACTCCATATTTAGGTCTGGTCAGGGACTTGAACCGGCGACCTTACAGCTCACAGTCCAAGCCCCTACTGACTGAGCCACTGCCGGACCTACTGTTAACTTTTAAAATCTTACATGGACTAGCACCTCCCTAAAATAGAGCGGCATGTTTAGGAGAATGTGTTTTGATTGGTTGTGAGAGGGATGAGGCGCGTAGGGTATTTTAGCTCTGAGTTAGGAATAGCTCAAAAGAGTCCAGGAAGCTTCTCTCCAAGTTAACAACGTTTTTAATATAATGATACAACAAATTTGCAAAAGGTAATCGGCCGAGCTCTTCCTTCCAGTCACTTACACACTGTTAGCTACATGCTAGCTAGAGGCTGCTAATAACACCTTTTGTCAAACTGGAAGTCGAGTGTGTCGACAATGTCGTGAACATCCGGTTTCAGAATAAAACAGTCATAGAGCATGCGCCCCTTAAGCCCTGCCTCCTGTCATTAAGCCCCGCCCCCCGAGATCCCACTCTCGGCTCACTAGAATGAATGGAGAGAGAAAATAAATCTCGATTCGGTTTTTAGTGCATTTTACAACTTGAGGACTTAATGATTCTAATAAGGGCTATCACAGAGTTCATACTGGGTAGTTTATTTAGTTAAAAACAATTATCCACTGATTTACAGACGTCTCTTTCCCCATGTTAGTCAATGGGAGAAAGTCTTTCTGGGCCCAGTGATGTCACGGACTGATACGGGAGTTGTAGTACCGCCGTTTGGACACTAGGAATATTTTCCTCAGAGTCCGGCGCACTTCATGGGGGCGTGGCCTGAACTAGCTCGCAGGCCTTCGCCCATGTCTCTCCTTTGGAATCGCTTCAGATCCCAGAAACACATCTCTCCCATCTGTCTTCCTTGTCGTTTCCATCTTCATTAGCGTCACTTCTGAATGGTTTAGCATCATATGGAACTACTTATGTTGTTGTTGTTGTTCCTAATGTTTTCATCGTGTTGTTGCTATGATGTTTGTATTTTGCTTTCGTTTGCGTTGTACAGCCCTTTGAGGCATTTTCTGTGATTTGGGGCGATTTGATTAAAGTCATGATTTTAAGAAAAAAATAAAGAACAATTTTATAGGAAAAGAACATATATTAAAACTCAGAGAAATTTAGTTTGATAGGTTCACTTTTGTTTTTCATTTGTGTGCCTTTTTACAGATATGAACTTACATAGTAAAATAGATGTGTCAGAGCTGATCTCAGGTCAGGTGTTCAGCACGGAGCGTTTCTGTCCCATCAATAAATAATAAACAAAAACCACAAACACATTTTAATGTGAAAAGATATTGAGGTTTTAGTTTAACGTGGTATTTCCCAGCGTCTCTGAGCAGAACGTCTCCAGAGAGCGTCTGAGTTTCCTCGGGAGAACGCTTCCTGCTCCGGTTCATCGGAGCGTTTCCTCTCGGAGGATTTCATCATGAACTGACCTGAAGTCAGCGCTGAAGGTCTGCTGAGGTGAAGCTCTGAATGTGTGCTTTTAATCGTAGAAATGTCTCATAAGTCTCATTTAATTGTATATAATGTCACTGTAACTTAACAGTTTAAATTCACGCCTAGCTCCTACATGTTCTCAGACAGAACGGTTGACCATTGTCAGGAAATGATCTTATGATCTTAGGTCTATAATTAGAATAGAATAGAAGAGAATGGGAGGGATGAAACCCTCTTTAATGGTCTCACATGCAGAGCACACAGCTCACACAGTGACATGTGTTCTCTGCTTTTAACCCATCCTAGCACCAGGAGTCTAGCACCAGGAGTCTAGTACCAGGAGTCTAGTACCAGGAGTCTAGTACCAGGAGTCTAGCACCAGGAGTCTAGTACTAGGAGTCTAGTACCAGGAGTCTAGTACCAGGAGTCTAGCACCAGGAGTCTAGCACCAGGAGTCTAGTACCAGGAGTCTAGCACCAGGAGTCTAGTACTAGGAGTCTAGTACCAGGAGTCTAGTACTAGGAGTCTAGTACTAGGAGTCTAGCACCAGGAGTCTAGTACCAGGAGTCTAGTACCAGGAGTCTAGTACCAGGAGTCTAGCACCAGGAGTCTAGTACCAGGAGTCTAGCACCAGGAGTCTAGTACTAGGAGTCTAGTACCAGGAGTCTAGTACCAGGAGTCTAGTACTAGGAGTCTAGCACCAGGAGTCTAGTACTAGGAGTCTAGTACCAGGAGTCTAGTAGTAGGAGTCTAGTACCAGGAGTCTAGCACCAGGAGTCTAGTACCAGGAGTCTAGTACCAGGAGTCTAGTAGTAGGAGTCTAGTACCAGGAGTCTAGCACCAGGAGTCTAGTACCAGGAGTCTAGTACCAGGGGTCTAGCACCAGCAGTCTAGTACCAGGAGTCTAGTACCAGGAGCAGTGGGCAGCTATTGTACAGCGCCCGGGGAGCAATGGGAGTGGGGGGTGTCCGGTGCCTTGCTCAAGGGCACCACGGCAGGGCAGGAGGTGAACTGGGACCTCTCCAAGTAGCAGTCCACACTCCATATTTTAGGTCTGGTCGGGGACTTGAACCGGCGACCCTACAGCTCACAGTCCAAGCCCCTACTGACTACCATCAACATTTCAATGGTCTGTAATGTGAATTCTAGCTGAGACCCCCCCCTTTTGTCTTGTTCCTGTACAAAGTGCTTGTGTTTCTGTTGTAACGGGGTCAGATCTTTGAACTTCATCAGTGCAGCAGGTTGTCTGTCCTTCAGCTGGAAACACATTCTGTTAAATGCTATAACTCTTTAAATAACACAACTTTGGTTCCACCACACGTTTAATCACCACAGACTATTAATACATTTAATCTGTTCTCAGATCAGCTCCAACTCATCCCCATGTTCCCAGTGACGAGTCAGTTTCATGTTTTTGATTATGTAACCTTTATTGGCACATGACATGATGACACACTATGTTAAAGGAGACATCTGTTTACATCGTCAGCGAATAACATTCATCCTTTGTTATCTCCCCGTGTATTAAATTAAAAAGTGCAGTTACGATGAGTTGGGACAGCCGGATAACTGCAGGTCCAGAGCAAAGTCCTCCAGGTGGGAAATGTAGTCCGTACACTCGGGAGAACTACAAACTTTCGGCCATAGATCCACCAGCGCCTCCGAGTCCACAGGTAGACGATACCTGAGGAGGAATAAAGCATAGAGTAATGATCACTTCCTGTTGGAGGGGTTAATTACTTTAGGGTCCTGTTAGGATAGGATAGGATAGGATAGGATAGGATAGGATAGGATAGGATAGGATAGGATAAGAAGTACTCTATTGATCCCAATGTGGGAAGTGTTTGTGTTGCAGCAGCATAAACAGACATGGCATTGAACATTAGAGAAATTAAAAGACTAGAAATAAACAATCCAAAATGTAAACATCTCAAATAGAATAAAATAGCTAAATATACATGTTGAATTACACATTTACAGTAACAACATATAAAGCATGATATACATAAGAATGTGAGGAATGGAATATTAAATATTAGATTGGACATAAATGTAAAATGTGCGGTGTGAGAGCATGTGGAGCAGAGAGTTCTCTTCCAGAGGAGATGTGTTACAGAGACAGAGAGTGAGCAGGAGTGTGTCCTGTAGGGTCATTGTGAATATGATTGGGATGTTGGTGGACACTGACCTGAAGCCCCGGCTGAGCGTGACCTCCGACCCGCTGGCTCCCATCACCAGGTACTGTTTGTTGTCCTGGAGATCCACCGAGCTGCAGGTCACCTTCTTCACCAGCTCCACATCAGACCCTGAACTCACCGCCTCCAACTCTGAGAGCAGAGAACATATATCAGTATGTAGTGTCTCTACTTTAAAGAGTCCTCTCCTGCTGATGTTCAGGTTTTTATCAGTACGTAGTGTCTCTACTTTAAAGAGTCCTCTCCTGCTGATGTTCAGGTGTATATCAGTATGTAGTGTCTCTACTCTAAAGAGTCCTCTCCTGCTGATGTTCAGGTGTATATCAGTATGTAGTGTCTCTACTTTAAAGAGTCCTCTCCTGCTGATGTCCAGGTGTATATCAGTATGTAGTGTCTCTACTTTAAAGAGTCCTCTCCTGCTGATGTTCAGGTGTATATCAGTATGTAGTGTCTCTACTTTAAAGAGTCCTCTCCTGCTGATGTTCAGGTGTATATCAGTATGTAGTGTCTCTACTTTAAAGAGTCCTCTCCTGCTGATGTCCAGGTGTATATCAGTATGTAGTGTGTCTACTTTAAAGAGTCCTCTCCTGCTGATGTCCAGGTGTATATCAGTATGTAGTGTCTCTACTTTAAAGAGTCCTCTCCTGCTGATGTTCAGGTGTATATCAGTATGTAGTGTCTCTACTTTAAAGAGTCCTCTCCTGCTGATGTTCAGGTGTATATCAGTATGTAGTGTCTCTACTTTAAAGAGTCCTCTCCTGCTGATGTTCGGGTGTATATCAGTATGTAGTGTCTCTACTTTAAAGAGTCCTCTCCTGCTGATGTTCAGGTGTATATCAGTATGTAGTGTCTCTACTTTAAAGAGTCCTCTCCTGCTCATTTATATATATATAATATATAATATATATTTGTTGTTGCTGTTTTACGTCTGTCCGTGTTCTTCAGGACCTCCTCCACGGTGGCTGTGTAGGACATGAAGTCTCCTTCTGCAGCTGAAGACTTCACCGTCACCCTATAGGCTGCAGGGAGACAAACAGGAAGTGTCTTTACATCGGATCATCTTGATCTATTCATTTATACATATGCACACATTAAGACAACAATCAATAAATTAAACAGTCACTTCGATATCTCTGAGAATCTGCATCAAGACTGTGTGTGTGTGTGTGTGTGTGTGTGTGTGTGTGTGAGTGTGTGTGTGTGTGTGAGTGTGTGTGTGAGTGTGTGTGAGTGTGTGAGTGTGTGAGTGTGTGTGTCTGTGAGTGTGTGTGTGTGTGTGAGTGTGTGAGTGTGAGTGTGTGTGTGTGTGTGTGTGAGTGTGAGTGTGTGTGTGTGAGTGTGTGTGTGTGTGTGTGTGTGTGTGTCTGTGTGTGTGTGTGTGTGTGTCTGTGTGTGTTTGTTTGTTGTGTGTGTGTGTGTGTGTGAGTGTGTGTGTGTGTGTGTGTGTGAGTGTGTGAGTGTGAGTGTGTGAGTGTGTGTGTGTGTGAGTGTGTGTGCGTGTGTGAGTCTGTGTGTGTGTGTGTGTGTGTGTCTCACCGTATGTGATGTGCGGCCTGCAGGTCTCCGAGGTGCGCTTGTTGACGGTCAGCGTGGGGTCCATGTTTCCTCTGTAGGCGGCGCACGCAGCTGCAAAACGACATTTAATATAAAACAATAATATATAAAGTATGCAAAACTCAGAGACGACGCTGAGCCGCAGCAAAGACCCTGAGCCGCAGCAAAGACCCTGAGCCGCAGCAAAGACCCTGTGCCGCGGCACGGACCCTGAGCCGCGGCACGGACCCTGAGCCGCGGCACGGACCCTGAGCCGCAGCACGGACCCTGAGCCGCGGCAAGGACCCTGAGCCGCGGCACGGACCCTGAGCCGCGGCACGGACCCTGAGCCGCGGCACGGACCCTGAGCCGCGGCAGAGACCCTGAGCCGCGGCACGGACCCTGAGCCGCGGCAGAGACCCTGAGCCGCGGCACGGACCCTGAGCCGCGGCACGGACCCTGAGCCGCGGCACGGACCCTGAGCCGCGGCACGGACCCTGAGCCGCGGCACGGACCCTGAGCCGCGGCAAAGACCCTGAGCCGCGGCACGGACCCTGAGCCGCGGCACGGACCCTGAGCCGCGGCACGGACCCTGAGCCGCAGCACGGACCCTGAGCCGCAGCACGGACCCTGAGCCGCAGCACGGACCCTGAGCCGCAGCACGGACCCTGAGCCGCAGCAAAGACCCTGAGCCGCAGCAAAGACCCTGAGCCGCAGCACGGACCCTGAGCCGCAGCACGGACCCTGAGCCGCAGCACAGACCCTGAGCCGCAGCACGGACCCTCTCTAAACACCTTTATATACAAACAGAGGGTCTAAATACATCAAGTTGATTATCAATATTACAAAGAAGACAACCACAAGGAATCCTCTTAAAAGTACACCTTTTTTTTATAAATATGAACTTTTATCTTTTCTTTTATAACTTAATAAACGAGTTTCTATACAATGGCATTCTCTTAAATCTTATTGATTATGATTATTAGATTTTGCTCAACACGCTTTTTAATTGTTATTGTCTTATAAAACACTTTGTAAACTAACTAACTAACTATTTCAATAAAGTGTATTATTATCATGACTCTGATCACCGGCGCTGTCAGACGTTACCTGTCATGCACTGGCACTTCTCGTCCACACAGAGGCGCTGCAGCTTCTGCTGCTGGTAGGAAAACTGTCTGGTGCATTCACTGCCTGCGGGACAAAAGAAAGATCCCAACATTTAAAATCTATCTCATCATTTTGATAAATAATTAAATAACAGATGTAAATAAAACTGTAACGTTCCAGGTCACGATACGACATAAGAAATGTTTGACTGATTTAAAACTACATGATGATATTCTGATAAAAGATTTATGTATTTATCAAAAGTGGGTCTTAAGATTTAAGAGGAAACACGAGGACTACAAATCCCAGCATGCCCAGCAGGTCCTGACTGACCTTTGTCCTGAGGCTCGTAGACGCTGAACAGGGACTCGCTCGCCCCCCCCACCCTGAAGCCCGTCCGGATACGGAAACCAACGCACAGGAATTCCTCCGAGGGAACCTGACAGGAAGTCGTCACAAAATAAAAGATTCATTAGTGACGGTTACTAACCTCCTACAGATCACCTCATTGTGACCTCCAGACACAAACACCCAGTTTCAGATTTAGAACACACAAAGAGACACAAAGAGACACAAAGAGACACACAGAGACACAAAGAGACACAAAGAGACACACAGAGACACACAGAGACACAAAGAGACACACAGAGACACAAAGAGACACACAGAGACACAAAGAGACACACAGTGACACAAAGAGACACACAGTGACACACAGAGACACAAAGAGACACACAGTGACACAAAGAGACACAAAGAGACACACAGAGACACACAGAGACACAAAGAGACACACAGAGACACAAAGAGACACACAGTGACACAAAGAGACACACAGTGACACACAGAGACACAAAGAGACACACAGAGACACAAAGAGACACACAGTGACACAAAGAGACACACAGTGACACACAGAGACACAAAGACACACAAAGAGACACAAAGAGACACAAAGAGACACACAGAGACACAAAGACACACAAAGACACACAAAGAGACACAAAGAGACACACAGAGACACAAAGAGACACAAAGAGACACAAAGTGACACAAAGAGACACACAGTGACACAAAGAGACACAAAGAGACACAAAGAGACACAAAAAGAAACAAAATGACTCAAAAGAGACATAAAACAACTACAAAGAAACACAACATTACATTTGAACATTAAAAGTCAGCAATGTGCACATGTGGTTCAGTTGTGTGTCTCTCACTCACAGAGTCGGCCTGGATGATCACGGTGTTTCCTTGCAGCTCAAAGTGAGAGATGCTCGGCTCCTGGGAGTCTCTGAACTGAAACACAGCAGATCAAACAGTTCAAACATCACATCAACACTTCTGGAAAACCATCAAACACATCTCCTGGAAAACCATCAAACACATCTCCTGGAAAACCATCAAACACATCTCCTGGAAAACCATCAAACACAACTCCTGGAAAACTATCAAACACATCTCCTGGAAAACCATCAAACACATCTCCTGGAAAACCATCAAACACATCTCCTGGAAAACCATCAAACACATCTCCTGGAAAACCATCAAACACAACTCCTGGAAAACCATCGAACACATCTCCTGGAAAACCATCGAACACATCTCCTGGAAAACCATCAAACACATCTCCTGGAAAACCATCGAACACATCTGCTGGAAAACCATCAAACACAACTCCTGGAAAACCATCGAACACATCTCCTGGAAAACTATCAAACACAACTCCTGGAAAACCATCAATCACATCTCCTGGAAAACTATCAAACACATCTGCTGGAAAACCATCAAACACATCTCCTGGAAAACCATCAAACACAACGACTGGAAAACCATCAAACACATCTCCTGGAAAACCATCAAACACAACAGAAACACCTGCAGACTCTCAGAAACACCTGCAGACTCTCAGAAACACCTGGAGACTCTCAGAAACACCTGCAGACTCTCAGAAACACCTGGAGACTCTCAGAAACACCTGCAGACTCTGCAGACTCTCAGAAACACCTGCAGACTCTCAGAAACACCTGCAGACTCTCAGAAACACCTGCAGACTCTCAGAAACACCTGGAGACTCTCAGAAACACCTGCAGACTCTGCAGACTCTCAGAAACACCTGGAGACTCTCAGAAACACCTGCAGACTCTGCAGACTCTCAGAAACACCTGGAGACTCTCAGAAACACCTGCAGACTCTGCAGACTCTCAGAAACACCTGGAGACTCTCAGAAACACCTGGAGACTCTCAGAAACACCTGCAGACTCTCAGAAACACCTGCAGACTCTCAGAAACACCTGGAGACTCTCAGAAACACCTGCAGACTCTCGGAAACACCTGGAGCCTCACCTGTCTCAGGTCCTCCAGGAACGCCTCCACACCTGTGGGCAGCTGGATCTTCATCACCGTCAGACTGGACTCTGTGAACAACTCGTTGGGAGGAGGCTTGTACCTGGAACCAATGTAAAGGAAATTTAGATTCATTTGATTTCCTTTATTCCTGAAGCTGTTCTGAGGAGTTCTGGACCGTTGGAGCTCGTTAGCACCTGTCGGCCTCCGTACAACGGTACAACGGTACAACGTCAGTGATCTTTTAAAAATCTTGTATTAGAGTTTCCTCACTTTGCACAGGCGACCAGGTGAGGAGCAGTCATGCCGGCATCTGAAGAGAGAAGAACACATCAACTCCCACACACTCTCCACGTTTTCCATGTTCTACAAACAAGTTGTATTCAGTAACTGAGAAAATGAATCTCTTTATAAAATGTTAGTCACTATAAAATGGGTTATATTCCAATAAAAAAGCTGTAGAAATGAAACTTTCTGTTGCTTTGCATCTTTTTCTGGTAAATGGGGTCAAGTTGCTTTAAATCTTGACGCTCTTTAAAGACATCCAGACAGGCAGCATGTGTTTGAAACTCCACCGCGCGTCGACTGTAAATCAAATCAATGGTTAACGATACGTCATTCGTTTTTCCAATAAACTCCTGAAATGAGGACTTCTTATTAACCACGTAGAACAAATGTAAGCTGTACTTTTAATGTTTACCTTTTCACTCCAACTTTTTTTGTCCAAAGACAACGGTGTGTTTCTGGGCTGAACATTCAACAATATGTTCCTAATACAATCATTACTGTCTGAATATGAGGGGGCAAAACATTCACACAATGATATTTTCTATAAATAATCATCAGTTATGTGGATATAAATTCTAAATACGTAAAGAAAAAAGAAACTGGTAAATTCGTAAAGTTACGCTTTACTGGTTTAGACAATTTAGCAATATCACAATCTCCAAAATGTAATAAATAAACCATAATCTGTAACCAATTATATTTACAAACCTGACCACCACGAGACGTCACAGGTGCATTAACCTAGTAATCTAACACCTCACTCCATGGTTACGTTGGGTTGTTATTAACGTGGTACTGTGATTGGAATAGAGTAATAGAGTAATAGAGTAATAGAGTAATTAGAAGCCGTACTTGTGGAGTTGTTGGGGCCCACCGCCTCGATAGTCAGGTGAAAGTTACAGTTCTGGGCCGGGGGGGTGGTCTCATAGTACACCGTCTTCAGCTGCAAGAACAATACCATGTTGTTATTCATATTTAATCAATATGGATTTCTTATTATGGATCTCATGGCTGTGAAAAACCCTTATTGAAGTTATTAGGGCCTTAAAGTTGTGAATGGTGCTTAAATCCAAATCCAGAGATATAAGTAGATATTCCCCTGGATCTAGGGAACATCTAGGGAAGATCGAAAGAATAATTAGGGTAGATCTAGCTTAGATCTAGGGAAGATGTAGGTAAGATCCAGGAAAGGTACAGGGAATATCTAGGAAAGATCCAGGAAGAACCAGGGAAGAATTAGGGAAGATCCAGGGAGGAGCTAAGGAATATCAAGTAAAGATCTAGGGAAGATCTAGGGAAGATCAAGGGAAGATCTAGGGAAGATCAAGGGAAGATCTAGGGAAGACCAAGGGAAGATCTAGGGAAGACCAAGGGAAGATCTAGGGAAGATCAAGGGAAGACCAAGGGAAGATCCAGGGAAGACCAAGGGAAGATCTAGGGAAGACCAAGGGAAGATCTAGGGAAGACCAAGGGAAGATCTAGGGAAGACCAAGGGAAGATCCAGGTAAGGTCTAGAGAAGATCTAGGGAAGATCTATGGAAGATCAAGGGAAGACCAAGGGAAGATCCAGGGAAGATTTAGGAAAGATCAAGGGAAGATCTAGGGAAGATTTAAGAAAGATCCAGGAAGAGGTAAGAATGAGGTAAGATCCAGATAAGGTCTAGAGAAGATCTAGGGAAGATCTATGGAAGAGCTAGGGAAGATCAAGGGAAGATCTGTGGAAGGTCTAGAGAAGGTCTAGAGAAGGTCTAGAGAAGATCTAGGGAAGATCAATGGAAGATCAAGGGAAGATCTATGGAAGATCAAGGGAAGATCTATGGAAGATCTATGGAAGAATTAGGGTAGATCCAGCTCTTCCGGTTGGTGCTCATAGCTTCCCCAGCGCCTTTTTGCCAGATAAAGACGCTATGTGGACACGGACCCTAACACTGAGGATGAATGTTTAAGTGTGTTTAAATTTAAGACTGAAGTGTCCTCTGTATTAAACCCCCACCTTTACATTGGACACGCCCTTCCCGTAACCCGTGGACACGGTGATGGTGTCCTCCTTCGTCACCTGGGAAACAGGAAGACAGTCAGAATCTTGTCATGGTTTATGGCAGTTTGAGACATATTCTGGTTCTCTGAGGGCAAACAGCTGCAACTGTCTCTCTCTCTTGAGTCTCTCTTGAGTCCGTCTCCCTCTCTTGAGTCTGTCTCCCTCTCTTGAGTCTCTCCCCCCTCTCTTGAGTCTGACTCTCTCTCTTGAGTCTCTCTTAAGTCTGTCTCCTCTCTTGAGTCTGTGTCCCCTCTCTTGAGTCTGACTCTCTCTCTTGAGTCTGTCTCCCTCTCTTGATTCTCTCTTGAGTCTGTCTCCCTCTCTTGAGTCTCTCTTAAGTCTGTCTCCCTCTCTTGAGTCTGTGTCCCCTCTCTTGAGTCTGACTCTCTCTCTTGAGTCTGTCTCCCTCTCTTGATTCTCTCTTGAGTCTGTCTCCCTCTCTTGAGTCTCTCTTGAGTCTGTCTCCCTCTCTTGAGTCTGTCTCCCTCTCTTAAGTCTCTCTTGAGTCTGTCTCCCTCTCTTGAGTCTGTCTCCCTCTCTTGAGTCTGTCTCCCTCTCTTAAGTCTCTCTTGAGTCTGTCTCCCTCTCTTGAGTCTGTCTCCCTCTCTTGAGTCTGTCTCCCTCTCTTGAGTCTCTCTTGAGTCTGTCTCCCTCTCTTGAGTCTGTCTCCCTCTCTTGAGTCTCTCTTGAGTCTGTCTCCCTCTCTTGAGTCTGTCTTCCCTCTCTTATAATAATAAAACCCTTTTCCTAATGCTCAAAGACGCTTTACATAAAATCAGAAACAGAAACAGTACAAAGAAAAACAAAAGTCTGTCTCCCTCTCTTGAGTCTTTCCCCCTTCTTGCACCTGTCCCCCCCCTCCTCACCTGTCCCCCTCCCCCCTACCCCCCCTCACCTGGATGGGCGTGGCCACAGGACGGCTCTGGCTCAGATGAACTCGTCCCAGCGGTCCCTTCCTGCCGTAACGAACATTAATGTCCTGATCGAGGACGGCTCGAGGGATGACTCTGCTGTACTCAGTGAGAGACTCCAGAGTCAACACGGTGTCCTGAGAGACAGGTGAGAGACAGGTGAGAGACAGACAGGTGAGAGACAGACAGGTGAGAGACAGACAGGTGAGAGACAGGTGAGAGACAGACAGGTGAGAGACTCCAGAGTCAACACGGTGTCCTGAGAGAAAGGTGAGAGACAGGTGAGAGACAGGTGAGAGACAGACAGGTGAGAGACAGACAGGTGAGAGACAGACAGGTGAGAGACTCCAGAGTCAACACGGTGTCCTGAGAGAAAGGTGAGAGACAGGTGAGAGACAGGTGAGAGACAGACAGGTGAGAGACAGACAGGTGAGAGACAGACAGGTGAGAGACTCCAGAGTCAACACGGTGTCCTGAGAGAGAGGTGAGAGACAGACAGGTGAGAGACAGACAGTTGAGAGACTCTAGAGTCAACACGGTGTCCTGAGAGACAGGTGAGAGACAGACAGGTGAGAGACTCTAGAGTCAACACGGTGTCCTGAGAGACAGGTGAGAGACAGACAGGTGAGAGACAGACAGGTGAGAGACTCTAGAGTCAACACGGTGTCCTGAGAGACAGGTGAGAGACAGATAGGTGAGAGACAGACAGGTGAGAGACTCTAGAGTCAACACGGTGTCCTGAGAGACAGATAGGTGAGAGACAGACAGGTGAGAGACTCTAGAGTCAACACGGTGTCCTGAGAGACAGGTGAGAGACAGACAGGTGAGAGACTCTAGAGTCAACACGGTGTCCTGAGAGACAGGTGAGAGACAGACAGGTGAGAGACAGACAGGTGAGAGACTCTAGAGTCAACACGGTGTCCTGAGAGACAGGTGAGAGACAGATAGGTGAGAGAAAGACAGGTGAGAGACTCTAGAGTCACAACGGTGTCCTGAGAGACAGATAGGTGAGAGACAGACAGGTGAGAGACTCTAGAGTCAACACGGTGTCCTGAGAGACAGGTGAGAGACAGACAGGTGAGAGACTCTAGAGTCAACACGGTGTCCTGAGAGACAGGTGAGAGACAGACAGGTATTTTCCTATGTTTCACCTTTAAACAAATTAACAAAAGTACTGCAGTGTGAATTTTGAGGGAAGATCCAGGTAAGAAGGTGTGTGTCTGTGTGTGTGTGTGTCTGTGTGTGTGTCTGTCTGTGTGTGTGTGTGTGTGTGTGTGTGTGTGTGTGTGTTTACCTGTACGGAGTAGAAACCCTCTCCGTAGTGCTGATCCTGGGTCAGCCATGCCAGGATGGGGTTGGCGTAAGGAATCCTCCCCTTCAACAAAAACAACATTTAAAACCAATAATACAAATATCTGCGTTAGATCGGATGAAACTGTTGTTGTTGTTGTTGTTATAAATAAAAGCACCTTGAGCAGCACGGTCAGCAGGACGTACGCCGTGGTCTCCACCGTCAGACCGCTGGATTCATCGGGTTTCAGCCAATCAGCTGCCACGCTGGCCTCCTGCCAATACCTGAGCTCTGCCGGGTGACCTGCACACACACACACACACACACACACACACACACACACACACACACACACACACACACACACACACACACACACACACACACATGTAAAGCACATTTTAAAGCAACACATTCAAAAGTAAACAACAATATGCAAACAGGAAAACAATAACACATACACAACATGTAATCAAAACTTTAACATGTAAACAATAACAATAACACATACATAACGTGTAAGCAAGACTTCAATATATGTTAACAGGAATGTAATTTGTTAAGAGTGTGTGTGTGTGTGTGTGTGTGTGTGCGTGTGTGTGTGTCACCTTTGTCTCTTGCCAGTTTCTCCAGACTGATCATCAGCTCGGAGGCTATGGGGCTGCTGGCGTCTCGCAGCGTCAGAGCAAAGGTCGCCACGGCACGCACATACACACTCTTTACCCCAGGGGCATGCTGGGTAATGTAGTTCACTGCAGACCTCATGCTGTCATCGTGGAACTAAGAGGGGAGAGAGAGATTTAAAACTCAGGAGGAAGAGGAGGAAGAGGAGGAGGAGGAGGAAGAGGATGATGATGAAGATGATGAAGATGAAGAGTAGTTCTGACCCTGAGCTCGCAGTATTGGGTCTTTGATTCTCGTGGCTCGATGCAGATCGATCAGCACGAAGGAGTCAGATAAACTGACCTATCGAGAGCAGGCGTCCCTGCAGCCTGCAGCCAATCAGAAGACAGCATTTAGATCATTATAAACATCTTATCCAAAGATTCAACATTCAAAGGTGTTCTCATCAGATGCTCAGCAGCTTCAGTGTAGAAATGGCAATTCGATTCTCCTGACCTGAGCTCCTCCAACAATGCAACATACATAATAAAATGCAAAAATACAAATAAGAAGTAGTGCAAGAAGTCTCTATCCATGTCGATAGAATATGATATGTACAAGAACAGAATATGAAATTAAATAATGTACATTAAGACTAAATTAAATACGGTTTATTGCGGTGATAATTA
>CM062269.1:741106-746106 GCA_031216635.1 Dissostichus eleginoides | reverse complement strand
TTTGAAAAAAATGCAGAATTCTGAAAAAAAACGAAATTCTGATTTTTTTTTTAAAGCCTAAAATTCTAAACAGAATTCTGGTTATTTTTGTATTCCTTCAAAAAGTGAATATGTGTTCAGCTCACCCTCTCTGATGGTCCTCCTCAGGTCCGCAGAGCTCTTCTCGATGTCTCCTCCCAGCGCCTCCCAGCGCCGGCTGCTCTCCAGGTAAAGATACACCTGAGCCCTGAGCAGCAGCCCCCTGCCTCCATCTCACCTGAGCCCGCCGGCAGGTTGATCAGCTGGCGCAGGCCCTCGGGGGAGTGCATCACCGACAGGACTTCCCCCAGGACCTCACCTGGGGGACAATAGGTGAGAGAGTACTTTCTTTTAATCTCTTAATGTTTGTAAGTTTGGAAAATCCTGAACGTCCTCTTCCAACATGAGAGTAACATGATAACAAAGGTATCCCAACTGTAGCTGAGTACAGGACAGGATGTATGATTACCTAGAAGAGCATCAGGACTGTTTTAGGCATATGATAGCTATGTGATTAACATGATGATTCAGCCTCTATGGAGATAGACATATGACAAGCATGATCATTTGTGACGTGGAGCTAATCTGAACTAAACACTGAATACTGCTTTCTATTCCTCCATCTTGTGACTGTGTAACTCCCTCTCTTGGATATCAGCATGTGAAGGACACTGTTCAGGAACTAGTTGATGCTCTGTATGTGATGACTACTTCCATTCTGAGAGGATCAGAGATACATGGATCCTGAGATTGAAGCTCAAGCCGGGGACCAGAGAGAGTTTTCTAACAGAGTATGAATTAGGATTAATGTGAGGCAAACATTAATGAAAGAGGAACACAATGGCGTTACTTCTTCCTCTCCACCTGAACCCTCACCGTTGATAGTGATCATCCTCTCCACAGCCGTGTTGGGAACAATGTTGGTGGGAAGTTTGTTCCTCAACTCCACGACTCTCTTCTCTGAACCTGAAGAACACAGAGAGGAGTGACTCCAACGCTCAAGAGCTACAAAAAACAACCACAAAGAGGCACTGAAAGGGTCTGAACATCGATACAGTGTGTGTGTGTTCAGTAAATGTACCGTAGAGTCCCTGGGGGTCCAGCGTTCCTCCAGAAAACACCTCCTTCTTCACTCCTTCAGGCTGGAAACACAAACATCAAGGTTAGCTTCCTGCTTTTCATTAGGCGCTTTCACACCGGAGTACTAGAACTTAGTTCATGAGAACCTTTTCACCCCTTTTCAGTCCCTGCTAGAGAGCAGGTTCTTTCATGGGAGAAAAAGGTTCCCATTTCTGATTGGCTGGGCGAATTGCAAACCACGCCCCGTAAAACTCGGAAAAGTTTTGTGAAGCTTCCATTTTATTTGCTGGCATTAGCATTAAAATTAGCCCAGCGCACCAACGCAGAGAGACTAACTTATGGCAACACAAAAGAAAACATGGGAGCGGTGGAGATGAGGAGGTGTCGGCGTTCTGGCGATTTACTCGGAAGGCTTCAGTAGAAGCTGCTGGGAGTCCCAGCAGCTTCTACTGAAGCCAGTCCCCAACTCCGGGGACTTCCGGCCGGGGACTTCGGGCGGCAGTATACGCCGTGAAGTTGTTTGCGGCCTGCCAGTAAACCCAAAGCAGAAGAAGAAGAAGTGAGGTCAGCGGCTTCATTTGCCTAATCCTCCCTCAGGGACTCATTCCGGTGTGAACGCGATCTGCTCTTTAGTTCATCAGAACTAAAGGGTTCTGATGAACTAAGTACTGGGAACTAAGTATGGCAAAGTACTTGGTGTGAAACCGATTAATAGCGAGCATTAACATGTTAACGCTGGCAGCCATGGACCTTATTTCAGGACAACAACTAAGTGTCTTTTTTGAAATCGACCAATAGGGAATTTTTTTTGGGGGTTATGTGAAAAAAGTCAGAATTACGAGAATTAATTCCAAAGTTCTGAGAAAAAGTCAGAATTACAAATTCTGAGAAAAATCTGATTTACAAAAATAAATTAACATTCTATAATTAGTCCGAATTATTCCAAAAAGTAAAATTCTGAAAAAAATCAAATTCTGTAAAAAAGTCAGAATAAAAAAAAAAAAACATTTATAAAAAAATGTCAAAAATCATAAAACTCTGCAAAAAAGTCTAAATTATTAGAAAAAAGTAATCAGAAGTTTTAAAAAAATGTAAAAGTACTGAAAAAGTCAAATTCAGAGAAAAAAGTCAAAAATCAGAGAAAAAGACAGAATTCAGATTTTTTTTAAAGATTATTGGAACAAGTTGTCTGAAAAGTCAGAATTCCGAAACGTATCTCTTCAACTTATTTCAGGACAACAACTAAAACCACATTCAGAGAACCATTGACCTTCAGAGGGGACAGGAAGTGTTAAGAGTCATATAGAGCGGTGCAGTGAGGACGTATTTTAATAGTTCAACCCTTTGTAAGCTGCTGGTTCCCCTCGACAAAAACAACGGGATTTCTCCTCAGGATTCTGGAATATAGCTCTAAATAAGATCTGTGGAAAACGAACCTGTTTGATAAATGTTTTGTTCAGGATAATCTCCACACGTCTACCCTACTTTTATAATGTTGGAATCATAACTCTAATGGCCAGAAGCTAAATGCTAACGTTATGCTATAAAGGAACTACAGCCGAGTCCAGCAGCACGACTTCAACGTCACGCCAACTTAGACCTTATTTCCAGATATTTTCCTAAATCCTATGGAGAGATCCCATTGGCTCTGAGACGAGGGAACAGGAAGTGGTGAAATGCTGACTCACTTCCTGGTTTTAGGACTCATTCCTGCACCACTCTATAGGGGACTCTTTAGCTCTCTACAGGTAGACTTTTCTCCCCCCTCCCTCGGATCGTACCACCACCCTCAGCTTCTTCTCCAGTACGTCCCTCCCGCCCCCCTTGGTCTTCAGGGTGAAGGTCAGAGTGTGCTCTCCGGGCTCCAGCCCCAGCAGGGTGAACTCCACCTTCCCCACCCCCCCCGCTGAGAGGGACCTCCAGGTGCAGGCCGTGCTGTGCAGACCCCCCCCCCCTGGCTGGGACTCCTGCAGGCAGAGAGCCGGGCCGGCCGTCAGCGTCACGCAGAACTGGAGACGAGAGAGAGAGAGAGTTATAAAGAGAGAGAGATAGCAGAACTGGGGACGAGAGAGAGAGAGAGTTATAAAGAGAGAGAGATAGCAGAACTGGGGACGAGAGAGAGAGAGAGTTATAAAGAGAGAGAGATAGCAGAACTGGGGACGAGAGAGAGAGAGATAGCAGAACTGGGGACGAGAGAGAGAGAGAGAGTTATAAAGAGACAGAGATAGCAGAACTGAGGAGAGAGAGAGAGAGTTATAAAGAGACAGAGATAGCAGAACTGGGGACGAGAGAGAGGGAGAGAGTTATAAAGAGAGAGAGATAGCAGAACTGGGGACGAGAGAGAGAGAGAGTTATAAAGAGAGAGAGATAGCAGAACTGGGGACGAGAGAGAGAGAGAGTTATAAAGAGAGAGAGATAGCAGAACTGGGGACGAGAGAGAGAGAGAGTTATAAAGAGAGAGAGATAGCAGAACTGGGGACGAGAGAGAGAGAGTTATAAAGAGAGAGAGATAGCAGAACTGGGGACGAGAGAGAGAGACAGAGAGTTATAAAGAGAGAGAGATAGCAGAACTAGGGACGAGAGAGAGTTATAAAGAGAGAGAGATAGCAGAACTGGGGACGAGAGAGAGAGAGTTAGTAGAACTGAGGAGAGAGAGAGAGAGAGAGAGAGTGTTATAAAGAGAGAGAGAGTTAGTAGAACTGAGGAGAGAGAGAGAGAAAGTGTTATAAAGAGAGAGAGAGTGAGTTAGTAGAACTGAGGAGAGAGTAGTGGTTAGGGTTAGCAGCGAGCAGAGGATCATGGGATATGTAGTGTGCAGAGGATCATGGGATATGTAGTGTGCAGAGGATCATGGGATATGTAGTGCTCTAGTGGTTAGATGTCACGATGGGTCGAGCACTACTCAGAGCACTATGGCAAACCAAGGAGCATCAGCGACGTGGCTTTGGCCTCAGTACCCAGCTTTGACATCAATGCTGAGCTGGACAACTTGCCAACCATGGCAGAGCTAGTGAACGTGCTGAAGCACACTACTAAGGGCAAAGCTGCGGGCACGGACGGCATCCTAGCTGATCTCCTCAAATGTGACAGCTGCTTACTGCCGCACATGCACAAGCTGCTCTGTCAATGCTGGCAAGCCGGCGCTTTCCCATCCGACATGAAGGACGCCAAGATAATCACGCTTTACAACAGGGGTGCCCACACTTTTTCAGCTTGGGAGCTACTTTTAAAATGACCAAGCCCAAAAGATCTACCTACAGGGCCGCCCCTGCCCAATCTGTGTCGCGAGCGCAGGAGGGGGGGGGGGGATGCTAGTGGAGTAAACGGCGGATAAACTGTGGCGCGCTTACACTAATTGCGCCGCATTTGCACTTCAGATGAAGAGGTGAGGCCCCCTCATAACTGCATGAACCCGTATGGCACAATACAACTCAGACTGGTTTACCTGTACGTCAATCAAGTGGCAAATGCCATAGTAAGGATGGATGATAGGCTAATTTAAAAAAAAAAAAAAATTAAAAAAAAAAAATTAAATTTTTTTTTTTCTTTCCTTTTTTTTTTTTCAATGCCATGCGATCTACCCACACTACCTTCGCGATCGACCGGTCGATCGCGATCGACGTAATGGGCACCCCTGCTTTACAAGAACAAAGGCGACTGTAACAACTACCGTGGCATTTCGCTGCTGAGCGTGCTTGGCAAGGTCTTCTCCAGAATTCTGCTGGTGCGGCTCCAGAAACTGGCCGCTCGCGTACACCCAGAGTCACAGTGCGGGTTTCGAAGTGGCCGATCAACAACAGACATGGTCTCCATGGTGCGCCAGGTGCAAGAAAAGTGCAGAGAGCAAAACAAACCACTGCACATGGCGTTTGTCGACCTGACGAAGGCGTTCGACATGGTGA
>CM062269.1:641106-731106 GCA_031216635.1 Dissostichus eleginoides | reverse complement strand
CATACTGATATACACCTGGACATCAGCAGGAGAGGACTCTTTAAAGTAGAGACACTACATACTGATATACACCTGAACATCAGTAGGATAGGACTCTTTAAAGTAGAGACACTACATACTGATATACACCTGAACATCAGCAGGAGAGGACTCTTTAAAGTAGAGACACTACAAACTGATATACACCTGAACATCAGCAGGAGAGGACTCTTTAAAGTAGAGACACTACATACTGATATACACCTGAACATCAGCAGGAGAGGACTCTTTAAAGTAGAGACACTACATACTGATATACACCTGAACATCAGCAGGAGAGGACTCTTTAAAGTAGAGACACTACATACTGATATACACCTGAACATCAGCAGGAGAGGACTCTTTAAAGTAGAGACACTACAAACTGATATACACCTGGACATCAGCAAGAGAGGACTCTTTAAAGTAGAGACACTACATACTGATATACACCTGAACATCAGCAGGAGAGGACTCTTTAAAGTAGAGACACTACATACTGATATACACCTGAACATCAGCAAGAGAGGACTCTTTAAAGTAGAGACACTACATACTGATATACACCTGAACATCAGCAGGAGAGGACTCTTTAAAGTAGAGACACTACATACTAATATCAAACACATGTAACTACTGAAGACACAGCATCTGAGTTGTGGATCCCTTCTGAGATCTAGAGATTAAATCTGTTTTACCTGCAGGCCGTTGACACACTTCCCTTTGACGTCCAGCCAGACGGAGTCGGCCACCAGCTCTGAGGTCCCTTCCCCGAACGGGATGTAGTACACCAGCAGCCTGATGGACGGCACCATCGCCGGCGTCACCTGGAAGCTCAGCACCTGCCTGTGATCGTCGCTGGAGACGAACTTCTGACTGCCGAAGTCCACCACCTTCCCTTTGGAGAGCACCTGCAGCAGAGACAGTGAATATAGGTTTTTAATTGGGTTTTGCAACGTTTTAATATATTATCATTATTATTAAATCGTGAACAGCTTTTTTATTAATACATTTTATAAATAAATATTGTTTTAGTTCCTTTATAGTCCAATATTAGCCGCCTTTAGCTTAGCGGTGGTGACGTGAAGTCATGTGACCGTGCTGTAGTTCCTTTATAGCCCAACATTAGCCACCTTTAGCTTAGCGGTGGTGACGTGAAGTCATGTGACCGTGCTGTAGTTCCTTTATAGCCTAACGTTAGCCACCTTTAGCTTAGCGGTGGTGACGTGAAGTCATGTGACCGTGCTGTAGTTCCTTTATAGCCCAACATTAGCCACCTTTAGCTTAGCGGTGGTGACGTGAAGTCATGTGACCGTGCTGTAGTTCCTTTATAGCCTAACTTAGCCACCTTTAGCTTAGCGGTGGTGACGTGAAGTCATGTGACCGTGCTGTAGTTCCTTTATAGCCCAACATTAGCCACCTTTAGCTTAGCGGTGGTGACGTGAAGTCATGTGACCGTGCTGTAGTTCCTTTATAGCCAACATTAGCCTCTTTTAGCTTAGCGGTGGTGACGTGAAGTCATGTGACCGTGCTGTAGTTCCTTTATAGCCCAACATTAGCCACCTTTAGCTTAGCGGTGGTGACGTGAAGTCATGTGACCGTGCTGTAGTTCCTTTATATAGCCAACGTTAGCCACCTTTAGCTTAGCGGTGGTGACGTGAAGTCATGTGACCGTGCTGTAGTTCCTTTATAGCCCAACATTAGCCACCTTTAGCTTAGCGGTGGTGACGTGAAGTCATGTGACCGTGCTGTAGTTCCTTTATAGCCTAACGTTAGCCACCTTTAGCTTAGCGGTGGTGACGTGAAGTCATGTGACCGTGCTGTAGTTCCTTTATAGCCCAACATTAGCCACCTTTAGCTTAGCGGTGGTGACGTGAAGTCATGTGACCGTGCTCTAGTTCCTTTATAGCCAGACGTTAGCTTTTTACTTCAGAAATCATAAAGTGGTTTTAATATGTGGAGATTATCCTGCTGAACTAAACGTGTAAGTATCAGAAACGTTTGTTTGGCACAGAGATTATTTTCTGATAAAATCACATGGAGAAATCCTATTGGTCCAGGAAGATGCTGCTTTCAGGGACCAACACAGAAATACGACATCCCTGTATTAATGTGTGAAATTGAATATATGATCAGCAGGGTCTCCTCACCAGGTAGCTGAGCGCTCTGATTGGAACGTAGGAGGGCGAGGCAGAGTACACCTTGATGTTGCAGAAGTGCCCGGCCTCCAGGCTTCTGCCCGGCATCGGAGGGTCGATGTGCAGGTAGCGCTGGTTCGGGGAGTGGAAGGCCAACGCCTCGAGGACCAGGAGCGCCTGAGAGGCTGCTGGGAGGGCCGGGTCCTCCGTCTGAAACTGTGAAGACAACAGAGGACAAAGAAGTCAACAACAGCAGGTTTAATATGATAATCAAGGAGACAACAGGAAGAAAAGAAGACAGCTGCAAATAAATGACATGTAAAAATCAACACGTTGAAACAGCAAACCCAAGTAAACAACAACAGGTTTACAACACATAAATAAACGATGAGTGTAAAAGAGAGTTGTGGTGTTTTTAGTAAACATTGACCCCTGACCTTCAGCAGCGCTCGGACCCCCTCGCGCGGCGTGTTGCAGATGAACACAGCGATGCCGTCTGATTGGCTGACGGAGCTCAGGGGGCAGGGCAGATCCTCGCTCGCCCCCCCCTTGCTGAACAGCTGCCTCTCCACCAGGCGCACCTTGACCCTGTTCACCGGTTTGTCCAGGTGATCCTTCACCACCACCTGCAGGGAGACGCAGAGGTCAGAGGTCAGAGGGGGGTCTTAATAAAGGTCTCTGAACCGAGCGACCAGGGTTTCCGTTCAACGTGACCGGTAAGATTTAAATGTTGAGGCCTAGCCTTTTATTAAACTGATCACATGTTTTTAAGTGTAACTGGTAATATGTTAAAGTCACCTCACCTGGATGTTATAGGGGAGTCCAGGTTTGATGAAGGGGGGCGTGGACACCAGGCTCAGTCTGTACGGAGACTTTAGGAACTTCACTGCAGCAAACTCCGCCTCCTGAGTGATCCCACCTGACACACACACACGCACACACGCACACACACACACACACACACACACACACACGCACACGCACACAAATAAATTAACATTAATTCTAGAATCAAGTCAAAAACAAAGTGAGAGTTCTCAGAAAAAGTCAGAAAAGTCAGAAAAACAACTAATTCGATTGGTTTTCTGGGTGTGTGTTTGAGGGACAGACTGGATGGAAGGGATTTGAACCTGTGTCCTCCTGCAACAGCACGGCGATGTACAGATACTTCCCCACCAGACTGTCCAGGTCTCTGGGTCCGTCGTGTTTGGACAGAACTTTCTCCATGTTCACCGTCACGTCCAGATCGCCTGCCGAGGACAACTGACAGACACACACATCAGATCCATGGACACACACACACACATCAGATCCATGGACACACACATATCAGATCCATGGACACACACATATCAGATCCATGGACACACACACACACATCAGATCCATGGACACACACATATCAGATCCATGGACACACACATCAGATCCATGGACACACACACACATCAGATCCATGGACACACATATCAGATCCATGGACACACCACATATCAGATCCATGGACACACACACACATCAGATCCATGGACACACACACATCAGATCCATGGACACACACATATCAGATCCATGGACACACACACACACATCAGATCCATGGACACACACATATCAGATCCATGGACACACACACATCAGATCCATGGACACACACACACACATCAGATCCATGGAAACAACACACACATCAGATCTAGGACACACACACATCAGATCCATGGACACACACACACACATCAGATCTATGGACACACACACACAACATCAGATAGGACACACACACATGATCCATGGACACACACACACATCAGATCCATGGACACACACACACATCAGATCATGGACACACACACATCAGATCTCATGGACACACACACACACACATCAGATCCATGGACACACACAAATCAGATCTATGGACACACACACACAGCAGATCCATGGACATACACACATCAGATCCATGGACACACACACACATCAGATCCATGGACACACACACACACATCAGATCTATGGACACACACACACAGCAGATCCATGGACACACACACAGCAGATCCATGGACACACACACACAGCATCCATGGACACACACACACAGCAGATCCATGGACACACACACAAATCAGATCTATGCACACACACACACACCAGATCCATGGACACACACACATCAGATCCATGGACACACACACACATCAGATCCATGGACACACACACAGCAGATCCATGGACACACACACACATCAATCCATGGACACACACACATCAGATCCATGGACCACACACACACATCAGATCATGGACACACACACACACATCAGATCCATGGACACACACACATCAGATCCATGGACACACAAACACATCAGATCCCTGGACACACACACACACACAGCAGATCCATGGACACACACACACTTCAGATCCATGGACACACACACATCAGATCCATGGACACACACACACATCAGATCCATGGACACACACACACACATCAGATCCATGGACACACACACATCAGATCCATGGACACACACACACATCAGATCCATGGACACACACACACATCAGATCCATGGACACACACACACACACATCAGATCCATGGACACACACACATCAGATCCATGGACACACACACATCAGATCCATGGACACACACACACATCAGATCCATGGACACACACACACACACATCAGATCCATGGACACACACACATCAGATCCATGGACACACACACACACACACATCAGATCCATGGACACACACACATCAGATCCATGGACACACACACATCAGATCCATGGACACACACACATCAGATCCATGGACACACACACATCAGATCCATGGACACACACACATCAGATCCATGGACACACACACACACACACACACACACACATCAGATCCATGGGCACACACACATCAGATCCATGGACACACACACAGCAGATCCATGGACACACACATTCACCCAAGTAAAGTAAACAGACTGATGTTCATTTGATCAATATACGATAATAATTTACTGTCAGACCGAGGCTGAACTTTACTTGCATCACAGCAGCTCCGTTTGCAACATCAACAAGAACAAATATTGAGACACGAAACAAGGTAAACAAACATTTAACCACCATCACAAACACTGAGAGAAACCTGCTCAAAGACCCTCTATAAGAGACATTAGATCTGAGTTTAAACTCTGTATTTACTGTGAGGATTGACTCAGGAAGGAGGGCTTCAGTCTGACTTTATTCAATCCCAGGACCCTGTATCTCTGATCTGATTGGTCGTTCATCGTCTGTTCAGGACGTGTTGGGGTCAGAGGACGAGTCTCTCTCAGACCTGCAACCTTTGAGCAGATTAACAGATGGAGCCGTTTTGATTTTAAAGCCGTAGATAAACACTTGTACCCTGCAGACCAGTAGGGGGCCCACAAAAAAGACAGCATACACATGGCTATGCAAAATAGTTCTCTATCTGTGTTTTTAATGTTAGTTTTACTTTTATGTATGCACCACGACACAAAGTCAAACTCCTCGTACGTGTCAACCTACCTGGTGATAAACCTGATTCTGGTTCTGACTCTGAAAACACACTGCAATGACATCTCCAGAACCCCCTAAAAGGGTCCCATGCTATTTGGGAAGGGAAACCCCAGAGACGGCTGTTAACATTGGTCAACATCAGCAACGACAACATGAAACCCCCTTTGATGTCTGTAGGAGACTGCAATGACACGTCGGGAACCCCCCTGAAGGGCCCCATGCTACGAGCACGTGGTCAAAAGCTTCGTAATTTCTGTTCTGTGTGGGATTTCTTTTGTTGGGGGTCATGAGAAAAAAAGAGTTCTCAGAAAAAGTCTGAATTAATAAAAAAGTAAAAAATGTGATTCTGGAAAAAGTCAGATTTGAAAAAAGAAACTACATTTTGAAAAAAAACACACTTTTCGGTCAATTCAGGTCAAATATAAGTTATTATTGTGTGTGTGTGGTGTGTGTGTGTTGTGTGTGTGTGTGTGTGTTCCCCTGGTACCCTGTAGTATTGCAGTACTGTAGAACACTCAAAATCACAGATGTACAAAAAAAGGAAAGAAGACTTTGTCTAGTCGCCCCGACAGACCTGAGACGATGAAGCAAATCAATTATCTGTTTTGACCAGGACAGATCAGTCCTTAAATATCAGTGTTCTCGTCTCCTACCTCTCTCTGGTGACGGAGCTGGGGATGATGACCGGAGGTTTCGTCCCGCTGACGTATCCGTAACGCAGGAACACCTCGCCCTCCGCCACCGGAGCCCCGTGGACGTACCTGAGGGAGAAAACACCGCTTCAGTCTCAATGATACTGTTTTTCATCAGTATATCACAGCTCTCAGATATATCCAGAGCCTGTCTCTGATTGGCTGAAACACCAAACAGATCATTGCAGCATTACCCATAATCCCCTCTGTTTCAGCCCTGTTTCCAAAGTGCTGATTCTCTGTCTGTTACTTTAGATGAAAATAAGGAGCCCCTCCCCACGCCCCTCTGAGAGAGATTGGTTACAAAAGAACACAATGGTGCTCTAGGAGGAGATTCGGGTGATAGGGGGGGGGGGGTTACCTTGGTTGCTGATTGGCTAATGGTTACACAAGACAAAACATCGTTATGACATCATAAAGTGTCCAAAATCTGATCAGCTCATTTTCAGACAGGTTTTTATAGAAATGGATCAGGAGAAAAAGAGAGAGAATCTTTGTTCCTGAAACTTTCAGAGTCTCTTTACACAGAGGGGACACATGTTGATGTAGAAGAGACATGAAGAAGAGGGGACACATGTTGATGTAGAAGAGACATGAGAAGAGGGACACATGCTGATGTAGAAGAGACATGAAGAAGAGGGGACACATGCTGATGTAGAAGAGACATGAAGAAGAGGGGACACATGTTGATGTAGAAGAGACATGAAGAAGAGGGGACACATGCTGATGTAGAAGAGACATGTGTCCCCTCTGTGTGAAGAGAGAGTCTCTTTACACAGAGGGGACACGTTTTGATGTAGAAGAGACACGTGTCCCCTCTGTGTGAAGAGAGAGTCTCTTTCCACAGAGGGGACACGTGTTGATGTAGAAGAGACACGTGTCCCCTCTGTGTAAAGACAGAGTCTCTTTACACAGAAGGGACACGTGCTGATGTAGAAGAGACATGAAGAAGAGGATTTTGCATACTAGGTGACCTTTAAATAATAATGCCAACACCTCCAGACCTCCAGCTCCTCCCGTCTGGTGGAAGATTCAGGCTGAGCCGATATAAGCACTCATTCCTGCCTACAGTCTGTCCTTTGAGAGTCACTCACATGTGATGTAATACACTTTAAATGTTGGCCATGAGGGTTGTGCAACAGGTCGCCTGCGTCAGTCATGAGTGATGATATGTGTGTGTATTTGAATGTGTATTATGTTTGTATATGTACATGTATGCAGAACTGTATTGTAATGTATTCAGATCCACGAAGCTATTTCTGTGGACTCCTTTAAAAGCAAACTCAAAACCCATCTCTTCGCATCTGTCTTCCTTGTAGACTAATCTCCATCCCCTAGTTTCCATCTACATGAGCATCACTTCAGTCTCATGCTTTCATCACTTGGCAATACTTATGTTGTTGTTGTATAATGTTTTTATCATTTTGATGCTATGACGTTTGTATTTTGTCTTTCATTTTGTTTGCGTTGTACATCCCTTTGAGGCGTTTCTTGTGATTTGGGGCTATCATTTCCAGAACACATGTCCTTACGGGGACATTAAAGTATATGGTATGGTATATTACTCTAACACTTGTTTCCTGACCTGGCTGAAACCTTGAAGTTGAAGCTCTTGAAGTTTCCGGAGCTCACGTAGTTGGTGTCTGGTTCCACGAGGATGTAGAAACTGGGAAGAACTGGAACAAACGGGTTTTAATGAACATTTAAGAGTTCATTAAAACTGACCTCCTGTGATGGTTTCGGATGTTTTCTCCTGTTACCGTATTCTTTCACTTCAAACTCTGCTCTCGCTGTGGTGGTGAAATCATCAGAGTACGCAGCTTCAATCGACCAAATCCCCAACCTGGACAAACAAGTAAACAAGTAAACAACAGACAGACAGGAATCACTTTAACTACCATGAGACTTTAGAAACGTTGTCACCAAACTGGGTCCCCGATGACATTTGTGTTTTCCAACAAGTTGTAGTTGGACCTTGTGTTTGATGTTAGATAAGATAAGATAAGGAAATGATTGCGTTGCAGCAGAATAAAAAGACAAGACATTGAACATTAGAGAAATTAAAAGCCTAGAAATAAACAATCCAAAATGTAAACATCTCAAATAGAAATGAAATAGCATTAAAAAAGTAGAAAATAGATTCCACTCAGTGTTATATTCCCGTATGATGACAATGTATCTGAAAACTTTATTTAAAATCTTCAAATCCAGTGGATATTTGGCAACATTTGAATGAAACTGCATGTGTTCCTGTGATATTGTGAGAATGGGACGGATGGACGGAAGACCACAAAAATGTTGCCTTCACAGATTACAAAAAACCACTTGTTAAATGTCAAGCTTTGAGTCCAGCGTGGAAACACTGAAAGGGTCGAAGGAGTGTGATATTAGTTCCTATATTATAAGAGAGGAACCAGATCGAAGATACAAGCGTACTAAATGGCTTTCTTCATTGATGCTGAGTTCACTGCTTCCTGGGTTTTAATGTGTTATGTGTTTTTTTAAAGGCCGACTTCAGGAAACAAGTTGCTCATTGGCTGGGCTTTCCTTTTCTACTGGAGAGCTCCCAAACACAGATTACTGGGATCCAAAAGACGTTGAACTAATCTTAAATAACTTGCACAAATTTATGATCAGATTATTTTATCTTGTTCTCTATTTATTTGAATATTGCTGTTATGTTTTCTTCTTGTTCTGTAGAGCACTTTGGGCTGCGTTGTACAAATAAAGTCTATTGTTATTATTATTATTATTATTATTATTATCTCTTACTTTGGTTTAATGGGGATCTTGAAGGGGTTTTGCATCGAGGGGATCCCATTGTTGACATCGATCATTTCCACAATGTCCACTGTCGTACGATCCGGGTCCTATTGGGGAGTCAGAGAGAAATCAATAAGATACAGGTGATTCTTTAGTTCATCTACAGGTGATTCTTTAGTTCATCTACAGGTGATTCTTTAGTTCATCTACAGGTGATTCTTTAGTTCATCTACAGGTAATTCTTTAGTTCATCTACAGGTGATTCTTTACAGGTGATTCTTTACAGGTGATTCTTTAGCTCATCTACAGGTGATTCTTTAGTTCATCTGCAGATGATTCTTCGATTCATCTACAGGTGATTCTTTAGTTCATCTACAGGTGATTCTTTAATTCATCTACAGGTAATTCTTTAGTTCATCTACAGGTGATTCTTTACAGGTGATTCTTTACAGGTGATTCTTTAGCTCATCTACAGGTGATTCTTTAGTTCATCTGCAGAGGATTCTTCGATTCATCTACAGGTGATTCTTTAGTTCATCTGCAGATGATTCTTTAGTTCATCTACAGGTGATTCTTTAGTTCATCTGCAGATGATTCTTCGATTCATCTACAGGTGATTCTTTAGTTCATCTACAGGTGATTCATTAGTTCGTCTACAGATGATTCTTTAGTTCATCTACAAGTGATTCTTTAGTTCATCTACAGGTGATTCTTTAGTTCATCTACAGGTGACTCTTTAGTTCATCTGCAGGTGATTCTTTAGTTCATCTACAGGTGATTCTTTAGTTCATCTACAGGTGATTCTTTAATTCATCTACAGGTGACTCTTTAGTTCATCTGCAGGTGATTCTTTAGTTCATCTACAGGTGATTCTTTAGTTCATCTACAGGTGACTCTTTAGTTCATCTACAGGTGATTCTTTAGTTCATCTACAGGTGATTCTTTAGTTCATCTACAGGTGATTCTTTAGTTCATCTACAGGTGATTCTTTAATTCATCTACAGGTGATTCTTTAGTTCATCTACAGGTGACTCTTTAGTTCATCTGCAGGTGATTCTTTAGTTCATCTACAGGTGATTCTTTAGTTCATCTACAGGTGATTCTTTAGTTCATCTACAGGTGATTCTTTAGTTCATCTACAGGTGACTCTTTAGTTCATCTACAGGTGATTCTTTAGTTCATCTACAGGTGATTCTTTAGTTCATCTACAGGTGATTCTTTAATTCATCTACAGGTGATTCTTTAGTTCATCTACAGGTGATTCTTTACAGGTGATTCTTCAGTTCATCTACAGGTGATTCTTCAGTTCATCTACAGGTGATTCTTTAGTTCATCTACAGGTGATTCTTTACAGGTGATTCTTTAGTTCATCTACAGGTGATTCTTTACAGGTGATTCTTTAGTTCATCTACAGGTGATTCTTTACAGGTGATTCTTTAGTTCATCTACAGGCGACTCTTTAGTTCATCTACAGGTGATTCTTTACAGGTGATTCTTTAGTTCATCTACAGGTGATTCTTTACAGGTGATTCTTTAGTTCATCTACAGGTGATTCTTTAGTTCATCTACAGGCGACTCTTTAGTTAATCTATAGGTGACTCACTCACCTTGAAGGTCAGGAAGACGCTCCGATTGGCCGGCCTCAGTTCCTGGTTCAAACTGAACGCTCTCACTTTGACTGGAAACACAAAAACACATTCAGAAAACCATTGACCTACACACCAGGGGACAGGAAGTGGGAAAATGCTGAGTCATGTCAGGGTTTTAGGACTCATTCCTGCACCTCTCTTTTTAGTTTAGACACACAGTGATTAAACAGGGTGCATTGTGGGAGACTGAGTGTTACACTGGAAAAAATGCCGCTCAAAATCAAGTAAAACAAGGTGTTTCTTTTTACTTTGACTTCTTACAATTTGAACACTTTCTACTTCTTACACTTTGAACCCAAATACCTGTACTTTCTACTTCTTACACTTTGAACCCAAATACCTGTACTTTCTACTTCTTACATGTTGAACCCAAATACCTGTACTTTCTACTTCTTACATGTTGAACCCAAATACCTGTACTTTCTACTTCTTCCATGTTGAACCCAAATACCTGTACTTTCTACTTCTTACATGTTGAACCCAAATACCTGTACTTTCTACTTCTTACATGTTGAACCCAAATACCTGTACTTTCTACTTCTTACATGTTGAACCCAAATACCTGTACTTTCTACTTCTTACATTTTGAACACTAATACCTGTACTTTCTACTTCTTCCATGTTGAACCCAAATACCTGTACTTTCTACTTCTTCCATGTTCCAAACAGGCTGGTTCCTTTAGTCTGAATGTGTGTTTGGTGCGTGATCATTATTATTTAGAGTCATTGCGTGCCTATTGATTTGAACACGATCCGTGTATCCATCATTTCCTGGTCTTCTCTAAAGAAGAGGGACCAATGAAAACGTTGTCATGTTGCCGTTGTTCAGCATGGAAACATTCATTAGCTAACAATGACATTATTGTTCTATTAATATAAAGGGAGGTCAGGTACTCTTTAAAACAGCTGCTAGTTATGGGTACTTTTTACTGAAGTACATTTCAAAGCCCTCTTTACTTTGACTTGAGGAAAGAAGTTTAGTCAGTACTTCTACTTTCACCAGAGTATTTTTAAACACGAGTATCTGTACTTCTACTTGAGTAAAGGATGTGTGTACTCTGGTATCTCTGGACAAATATACTTGGCTAGATGTCCAGCTGTGACGGTGTGTGGTGCAGTTCCCTCACCGGCCTGATGGGGGGTGTACAGCGGTTTTTCGGTCTGGACGAACAGGAAGCCGTTGGTTCGGCTGACGGGGATTGAGAGGTGCTGGTTGATCTCAGCTGATTGGACATGAAGGATCACGTGACTCATGCTCTTATCCAGCTGACCTGGGTGCAGCTGCAGAGAGAACAGGAAGTGAATATTTAAATATATTAATATATTCTAACCCAACAGGTGAGGTCCGCTGTAGGTTCATCACAAAACTCTCCAAGATTGAAGTCCTTAATTTACAGGAAAGAAATCAAGAAAAAACATTTCATTTTTTAAATGTTGTGAGGGGAGAAATACTTGAAATGAACCAGAAAGAAAATGAGTTATCTCGTAAACTGAAGTCGTGAATTCACAAGAGAGAAGTCTGTAGTTTAAAGCGGTAAAAACACATCAAACATTTTCTGAGATTTAAGAGATAAATATATACAATTAAATATTTCCTAAAACAACTCAGGTTTTCACTGAGAATCTTTTAAATAAACACGAATAAGTACAAGATCTGAGTACTTCTCCCACCTCTATGTATATTTGTATATATCTATCTATCTATCTATCTATCTATCTATCTATCTATCTATCTATCTCTCTATCTCTCTATCTATCTCTCTCTCTATCTATCTCTCTATCTATCTATCGATCTATCTATCTATCTCTCTCTCTCTCTCTATCTCTCTATCTATCTCTCTCTCTATCTATCTCTCTATCTATCTATCTATCTATCTATATCTCTATCTATCTACTTGTGTCTCTCTGACAGTGTATATTTACAGTAGTACTTGTATGTCTCTCTCACCTTGACCCTAGCTTGGGCCTGGTGCTGGTTCTGGGCGTTCAGGGTCACGACCTCTCGCACCAGGACCCTGTGGTCCGGAGCCATGGAGGTCTTCAGGAACACGTGGAGAGTGACTTCCTCTGAGAAGCCAAAGAGCTGCAGGAGCACCGTCTCCACAGCGTCCAGACGCAGGGCGAGGGGCGCCGTGATCAGGTACCTGAGATAATCATTTCAAACATATAGTTAGAGGTCTCCTATTATACTGTTTTTCATCAGTATATCAAAGGTCTCAGATATATCCAGAGCCTGTCTCTGATTGGCTGAAACACCAAACAGATCATTGCAGCATTACCCATAATCCCCTCTGTTTCAGCCCTGTTTCCAAAGTGCTGATTCTCTGTCTGTTACTTTAGATGAAAATAAGGAGCCCCTCCCCACGCCCCTCTGAGAGACATTTGGTTACAAAGAACTCAATGGTGCTCTAGGAGGAGATTCAGGTGATAAGGGGGGGGGTTACCTTGATTGCTGATTGGCTAATGGTTACACAAGACAAAACATCGTGATGACATCATCAAGTGGCCAAAATCTGATCAGCTCATTTTCAGACAGGTTTTTATAGAAATGGATCAGGAGAAAAAGAGAGAGGGTCTTTGTTCCTGAAACTTTCAGAGTCTCTTTACACAGAGGGGACACATGTTGATGTAGAAGAGACATGTGTCCCCTCTGTGTGAAGAGAGAGTCTCTTTACACAGAGGGGACACGTGTTGATGTAGGAGAGACATGAAGAAGAGGATTTAGCAGGTGACCTTTAACATGATATCCTCTCTCTCCAGACGCAGAAAGAGAGGAGCTGTGTTCCGGTACCTGGGGTCAAACATCATATCATCATTAAAACGTCTTATACTCTGATTGCCTTTGACTCTGTTAAAGAGTATGTTTAGTCTCGTATTTCTTCAACAGAGACAGGTGTCCCCTCTGTTAAAGAATATGTTTAGTCTCGTATTTCTTCAACAGAGACAGGTGTCCCCTCTGTTAAAGAGTATGTTTAGTCTCGTATGTGTTCAACAGAGACAGGTGTCCCCTCTGTTAAAGAGTATGTTTAGTCTCGTATGTCTTCAACAGAGACAGGTGTCCCCTCTGTTAAAGAGTATGTTTAGTCTCGTATGTCTTCAACAGAGACAGGTGTCCCCACTGTTAAAGAGTATGTTTAGTCTCGTATGTCTTCAACAGAGATAGGTGTCCCCTCTGTTAAAGAGTATGTTTAGTCTCGTATGTGTTCAACAGAGACAGGTGTCCCCTCTGTTAAAGAGTATGTTTAGTCTCGTATGTCTTCAACAGAGACAGGTGTCCCCTCTGTTAAAGAGTATGTTTAGTCTCGTATGTCTTCAACAGAGACAGGTGTCCCCTCTGTTAAAGAGTATGTTTAGTCTCGTATGTCTTCAACAGAGACAGGTGTCCCCTCTGTTAAAGAGTATGTTTAGTCTCGTATGTCTTCAACAGAGACAGGTGTTAGGGTTTACATTTCAGGAAGTGTAGAAGCTGGATTCCCTAGTGGTGGATTTAAAACCCGGCGGTTGCTAACAGGCTAACGCCACGCAGCACTGAGAGTTGAAATATGTCTCTTTCTGCTTTAAACGGACATTGTTGGTCCTAAAAAGTGGAATAAAAGGATTCAGCGTGTTCATGAATCACTAAAACTACTGCAATGTTGTCCACATCCACCAATCAGACGCTAGACTGTTATCATAGGTAGGGTGCATACTGGTTCCCGGTATTACCGAAATACCGGTTACTGGCGGCTACGGTACACGTACGAAATCAGATCCGGTTTTCGATACTTTTCCGATTATTATTTTTTAAATCTTTTTTAATTTTTATATAAAAGTTAGGCGTAATATCCATAAACTCACGCCCAAACCGCCAGCCAATCAGTCTGTAACCACTGCCAGTCTGAATGGTGGGGTCTGTAACCACTGCCAGTCTGTAAATGGTGGGGTCTGTAACCACTGCCAGTCTGAATGGTGGGTCTGTAACCACTGCCAGTCTGAATGGTGGGGTCTGTAACCACTGCCAGTCTGAATGGTGGGGTCTGTAACCACTGCACTGTCTGAATGGTGGGGTCTGTAACCACTGCCAGTCTGAATGGTGGGGTCTGTAACCACTGCCAGTCTGAATGGTGGGGTCTCTAACCACTGCCAGTCTGAATGGTGGGGTCTCTAACCACTGCCAGTCTGAATGGTGGGGTCTGTAACCACTGCCAGTCTGAATGGTGGGGTCTCTAACCACTGCCAGTCTGAATGGTGGGGTCTCTAACCACTGCCAGTCTGAATGGTGGGGTCTGTAACCACTGCCAGTCTGAAGGGTGGGGTCTGTAACCACTGCCAGTCTGAATGGTGGGGTCTGTAACCACTGCCAGTCTGAAGGGTGGGGTCTGTAACCACTGCCAGTCTGAAGGGTGGGGTCTGTAACCACTGCCAGTCTGAATGGTGGGGTCTGTAACCACTGCCAGTCTGAAGGGTGGGGTCTGTAACCACTGCCAGTCTGAAGGGTGGGGTCTGTAACCACTGCCAGTCTGAATGGTGGGGTCTGTAACCACTGCCAGTCTGAAGGGTGGGGTCTGTAACCACTGCCAGTCTGAAGGGTGGGGTCTGTAACCACTGCAAGAAGTTTATTTCTGGGAAAGGCGGCAACACATCCAACCTCTCAAAACATTTGCTACTGTCACATAAAATCAGAGTACAGGAATGTACAGTCTCCAAGCCCGTGTTGTCAAACGTGTTTTTCATTGTTTGTTCAGTAAAAGGTTGAAGTCCCACAATCAATTGTAATATTCATTTGACATGTTAACGACATCATAAAGCGCTTCAATTGTTCCCTTATGCAACATGAAAGTATCACGATATGTATCGGTCGAGTATCGGTGTCGTAACAAAGTCAACGACACGCATCCCTATCCATAGGTGATCATGCTAGTTAATGCTAATTGCACAACATATGCACGTTTTTTTTTTTTTTTTTTCAATTTATTGAAAATGTCAGAAACAAAACATACAACAACAACAACAACAACAATAATATATATATTTTTCTCTCATAATAATAATTATAACAAAGTACAAAAAAATAATAATACAAAAAAAAACAATAATCTCAAATAGTCTCTGTCATGTTCAACAGGGGCAAGGAGAAGCTTAAAAAACCGTTCTGGTCCCCCCCCCCTCTAGCATACAGTTTCCTCATCAATAAAATATTAGGTCATCGTCATCATGTTTGTCTTGTTAATTTGTTTGTTTTTTGTTTTTTTACAAAACAATCAGAAAGAAATTACTTTTACAATTTCAAGAAATAACAAATGTGAGTGTACAGGTCCCGTTCACATCCATTAAGGATTTGGCTCCTAAATAATACTTTCAGTTCAGAGAGACCTGTGTCAGTGCGTCAGTAGTCACTCCACAGACCAACACCTTTTGATGAGATGCAGTGAAGTTGGGCGTTTGTTCGTACGGGTGTGTTTTGAAAATGCAGTTTCCTCTCAACATGTGCATGCTTTCTCTCCGTGTGAAAAGTCCCTGGATGTTATGAGGTAATTGTTGATTTGCGGCTTTGACCATAATTTGAATAGTTTTATAGTCAACCAGGTTTTGTAGTTTTAGTGTTTTTAGTTTGATAAATAATGTATTTGTTGGTTCTCTGTACGTAGTTTTATGAATAACTCGTATGGCTCTTTTTAGCAGGATGAAGATAGGATGAGTTTTTGTTTTATATGTGTTCCCCCAAACTTCCACACAATACATCATGTATGGAAGCATGAAGGAGCAGTACATCATGTATGGAAGCATGAAGGAGCAGTACAGCATGTATGGAAGTATGAAGGAGCAGTACAGCATGTATGGAAGTATGAAGGAGCAGTACATCATGTATGGAAGTATGAAGGAGCAGTACATCATGTATGGAAGTATGAAGGAGCAGTACAGCATGTATGGAAGTATGAAGGAGCAGTACATCATGTATGGAAGTATGAAGGAGCAGTACAGCATGTATGGAAGTATGAAGGAGCAGTACATCATGTATGGAAGTATGAAGGAGCAGTACATCATGTATGGAAGTATGAAGGAGCAGTACATCATGTATGGAAGTATGAAGGAGCAGTACATCATGTATGGAAGTATGAAGGAGCAGTACAGCATGTATGGAAGTATGAAGGAGCAGTACATCATGTATGGAAGTATGAAGGAGCAGTACATCATGTATGGAAGTATGAAGGAGCAGTACATCATGTATGGAAGTATGAAGGAGCAGTACAGCATGTATGGAAGTATGAAGGAGCAGTACATCATGTATGGAAGTATGAAGGAGCAGTACATCATGTATGGAAGTATGAAGGAGCAGTACATCATGTATGGAAGTATGAAGGAGCAGTACATCATGTATGGAAGTATGAAGGAGCAGTACATCATGTATGGAAGTATGAAGGAGCAGCATCATGTATGGAAGTATGAAGGAGCAGTACATCATGTATGGAAGTATGAAGGAGCAGTACAGCATGTATGGAAGTATGAAGGAGCAGTACATCATGTATGGAAGTATGAAGGAGCAGTACATCATGTATGGAAGTATGAAGGAGCAGTACATCATGTATGGAAGTATGAAGGAGCAGTACATCATGTATGGAAGTATGAAGGAGCAGTACATCATGTATGGAAGTATGAAGGAGTAGTACATCAGGTATGGAAGTATGAAGGAGCAGTACAGCATGTATGGAAGCATGAAGGAGCAGTACAGCATGTATGGAAGCATGAAGGAGCAGTACAGCATGTATGGAAGCATGAAGGAGCAGTACATCATGTATGGAAGTATGAAGGAGCAGTACATCATGTATGGAAGTATGAAGGAGCAGTACATCATGTATGGAAGTATGAAGGAGCAGTACAGCATGTATGGAAGTATGAAGGAGCAGTACATCATGTATGGAAGCATGAAGGAGCAGTACATCATGTATGGAAGCATGAAGGAGCAGTACAGCATGTATGGAAGTATGAAGGAGCAGTACATCATGTATGGAAGTATGAAGGAGCAGTACATCATGTATGGAAGTATGAAGGAGCAGCACATCATGTATGGAAGCATGAAGGAGCAGTACAGCATGTATGGAAGCATGAAGGAGCAGTACATCATGTATGGAAGTATGAAGGGGCAGCACATCATGTATGGAAGTATGAAGGAGCAGCACATCATGTATGGAAGCATGAAGGAGCAGCACATCATGTATGGAAGTATGAAGGAGCAGCACATCATGTATGGAAGTATGAAGGAGCAGCACATCATGTATGGAAGTATGAAGGAGCAGCACATCATGTATGGAAGCATGAAGGAGCAGTACAGCATGTATGGAAGCATGAAGGAGCAGTACATCATGTATGGAAGTATGAAGGAGCAGCACATCATGTATGGAAGTATGAAGGAGCAGTACATCATGTATGGAAGCATGAAGGAGTAGTACATCATGTATGGAAGTATGAAGGAGCAGTGCATCATGTATGGAAGCATGAAGGAGTAGTACATCATGTATGGAAGCATGAAGGAGCAGTACAGCATGTATGGAAGCATGAAGGAGCAGTACATCATGTATGGAAGTATGAAGGAGCAGTACATCATGTATGGAAGCATGAAGGAGCAGTACATCATGTATGGAAGCATGAAGGAGCAGTACATCATGTATGGAAGCATGAAGGAGCAGTACATCATGTATGGAAGCATGAAGGAGCAGTACATCATGTATGGAAGCATGAAGGAGCAGTACATCATGTATGGAAGCATGAAGGAGCAGTACAGCATGTATGGAAGCATGAAGGAGCAGCACTCATGTATGGAAGCATGAAGGAGCAGTACAGCATGTATGGAAGCATGAAGGAGCAGTACATCATGTATGGAAGTATGAAGGAGCAGTACATCATGTATGGAAGTATGAAGGAGCAGTACATCATGTATGGAAGCATGAAGGAGCAGTACATCATGTATGGAAGCATGAAGGAGCAGTACATCATGTATGGAAGCATGAAGGAGCAGCACATCATGTATGGAAGCATGGAGGAGCAGTACATTATGTATGGAAGTATGAAGGAGCAGTACATCATGTATGGAAGCATGAAGGAGCAGTACAGCATGTATGGAAGTATGAAGGAGCAGTACATCATGTATGGAAGTATGAAGGAGCAGTACATCATGTATGGAAGCATGAAGGAGCAGTACATCATGTATGGAAGCATGAAGGAGCAGCACATCATGTATGGAAGCATGAAGGAGCAGTACAGCATGTATGGAAGCATGAAGGAGCAGTACATCATGTATGGAAGTATGAAGGAGCAGCACATCATGTATGGAAGTATGAAGGAGCAGCACATCATGTATGGAAGCATGAAGGAGCAGCACATCATGTATGGAAGTATGAAGGAGCAGCACATCATGTATGGAAGTATGAAGGAGCAGCACATCATGTATGGAAGTATGAAGGAGCAGTACATCATGTATGGAAGCATGAAGGAGCAGTACATCATGTATGGAAGTATGAAGGAGCAGCACATCATGTATGGAAGCATGAAGGAGCAGTACAGCATGTATGGAAGCATGAAGGAGCAGTACATCATGTATGGAAGTATGAAGGAGCAGCACATCATGTATGGAAGTATGAAGGAGCAGTACATCATGTATGGAAGCATGAAGGAGTAGTACATCATGTATGGAAGTATGAAGGAGCAGTACATCATGTATGGAAGCATGAAGGAGTAGTACATCATGTATGGAAGCATGAAGGAGCAGTACAGCATGTATGGAAGCATGAAGGAGCAGTACATCATGTATGGAAGTATGAAGGAGCAGTATATCAGTATGGAAGCATGAAGGAGCAGTACATCATGTATGGAAGCATGAAGGAGCAGTACATCATGTATGGAAGCATGAAGGAGCAGTACATCATGTATGGAAGCATGAAGGAGCAGTACATCATGTATGGAAGCATGAAGGAGCAGTACATCATGTATGGAAGCATGAAGGAGCAGTACAGCATGTATGGAAGCATGAAGGAGCAGCACATCATGTATGGAAGTATGAAGGAGCAGCACATCATGTATGGAAGTATGAAGGAGCAGCACATCATGTATGGAAGTATGAAGGAGCAGTACATCATGTATGGAAGCATGAAGGAGCAGTACATCATGTATGGAAGTATGAAGGAGCAGCACATCATGTATGGAAGCATGAAGGAGCAGTACAGCATGTATGGAAGCATGAAGGAGCAGTACATCATGTATGGAAGTATGAGAGCAGCACATCATGTATGGAAGTATGAAGGAGCAGTACATCATGTATGGAAGCATGAAGGAGTAGTACATCATGTATGGAAGTATGAAGGAGCAGTACATCATGTATGGAAGCATGAAGGAGTAGTACATCATGTATGGAAGCATGAAGGAGCAGTACAGCATGTATGGAAGCATGAAGGAGCAGTACATCATGTATGGAAGTATGAAGGAGCAGTATATCATGTATGGAAGCATGAAGGAGCAGTACATCATGTATGGAAGCATGAAGGAGCAGTACATCATGTATGGAAGCATGAAGGAGCAGTACATCATGTATGGAAGCATGAAGGAGCAGTACATCATGTATGGAAGCATGAAGGAGCAGTACATCATGTATGGAAGCATGAAGGAGCAGTACAGCATGTATGGAAGCATGAAGGAGCAGCACATCATGTATGGAAGCATGAAGGAGCAGTACAGCATGTATGGAAGCATGAAGGAGCAGTACATCATGTATGGAAGTATGAAGGAGCAGTACATCATGTATGGAAGTATGAAGGAGCAGTACATCATGTATGGAAGCATGAAGGAGCAGTACATCATGTATGGAAGCATGAAGGAGCAGTACATCATGTATGGAAGCATGAAGGAGCAGCACATCATGTATGGAAGTATGGAGGAGCAGTACATTATGTATGGAAGTATGAAGGAGCAGTACAGCATGTATGGAAGCATGAAGGAGCAGTACAGCATGTATGGAAGCATGAAGGAGCAGTACATCATGTATGGAAGCATGAGAGCAGTACATCATGTATGGAAGCATGAAGGGAGCAGTACATCATGTATGGAAGCATGAAGGAGCAGTACATCATGTATGGAAGTATGAGAGGATCAGTACATCATGTATGGAAGTATGAAGGAGCAGTACATCATGTATGGAAGCATGAGAGCAGTACATCATGTATGGAAGCATGAAGGAGCAGCACATCATGTATGGAAGCATTGAAGGAGCAGTACAGCATGTATGAAGCATGAAGGAGCAGTACATCATGTATGGAAGCATGAAGGAGCAGTACATCATGTATGGAAGCATGAAGGAGCAGTACATCATGTATGGAAGTATGAAGGAGCAGCACATCATGTATGGAAGTATGAAGGAGCAGCACATCATGTATGAAGTATGAAGGAGCAGCACATCATGTATGGAAGCATGAAGGAGCAGTACAGCATGTATGGAAGCATGAAGGAGCAGTACATCATGTATGGAAGTATGAAGGAGCAGCACATCATGTATGGAAGTATGAAGGAGCAGTACATCATGTATGGAAGCATGAAGGAGTAGTACATCATGTAGAAGTATGAAGGAGCAGTAACAGTACATCATGTATGGAAGCATGAAGGAGTAGTACATCATGTATGGAAGCATGAAGGAGCAGTACAGCATGTATGGAAGCATGAAGGAGCAGTACATCATGTATGGAAGTATGAAGGAGCAGTACATCATGTATGGAAGCATGAAGGAGCAGTACATCATGTATGGAAGCATGAAGGAGCAGTACATCATGTATGGAAGCATGAAGGAGCAGTACATCATGTATGGAAGCATGAAGGAGCAGTACATCATGTATGGAAGCATGAAGGAGCAGTACATCATGTATGGAAGCATGAAGGAGCAGTACAGCATGTATGGAAGCATGAAGGAGCAGCACATCATGTATGGAAGCATGAAGGAGCAGTACAGCATGTATGGAAGCATGAAGGAGCAGTACATCATGTATGGAAGTATGAAGGAGCAGTACATCATGTATGGAAGTATGAAGGAGCAGTACATCATGTATGGAAGCATGAAGGAGCAGTACATCATGTATGGAAGCATGAAGGAGCAGTACATCATGTATGGAAGCATGAAGGAGCAGTACAGCATGTATGGAAGCATGAAGGAGCAGTACATCATGTATGGAAGCATGAAGGAGCAGTACATCATGTATGGAAGTATGAAGGAGCAGTACAATGTATGGAAGTATGAGAGGAGCAGTACATCATGTATGGAAGCATGAGGAGCAGTACATCATGTATGGAAGCATGAAGGGCAGTACATCATGTATGGAAGCATGAAGGAGCAGTACAGCATGTATGGAAGTATGAAGGAGCAACACATCATGTATGGAAGCATGAAGGAGCAGTACATCATGTATGGAAGTATGAAGGAGCTGTACAGCATGTATGGAAGTATGAAGGAGCAGTACAGCATGTATGGAAGCATGAAGGAGCAGCACATCATGTATGGAAGCATGAAGGAGCAGTACATCATGTATGGAAGTATGAAGGAGCTGTACAGCAGTATGGAAGTATGAAGGAGCAGTACATCATGTATGGAAGTATGAAGGAGCAGTACATCATGTATGGAAGCATGAAGGAGCAGTACAGCATGTATGGAAGTATGAAGGAGCAGTACAGCATGTATGGAAGTATGAAGGAGCAGTACAGCATGTATGGAAGTATGAAGGAGCAGTATGAAGGGGCAGTACATCATGTATGGAAGTATGAAGGAGCAGTACATCATGTATGGAAGTATGAAGGAGCAGTACAGCATGTATGAAGGAGCAGTACATCATGTATGGAAGTATGAAGGAGCAGTACATCATGTATGGAAGTATGAAGGAGCAGTACAGCATGTATGGAAGTATGAAGGAGCAGTACAGCATGTATGGAAGTATGAAGGAGCAGTACATCATGTATGGAAGCATGAAGGAGCAGTACATCATGTATGGAAGCATGAAGGAGCAGTACATCATGTATGGAAGCATGAAGGAGCAGTACATCATGTATGGAAGCATGAAGGAGCAGTACATCATGTATGGAAGTATGAAGGAGCAGTACATCATGTATGGAAGCATGAAGGAGCAGTACATCATGTATGGAAGTATGAAGGAGCAGTATGAAGGGGCAGTACATCATGTATGGAAGCATGAAGGAGCAGTACATCATGTATGGAAGCATGAAGGAGCAGTATGAAGGGGCAGTACATCATGTATGGAAGCATGAAGGAGCAGTACATCATGTATGGAAGTATGAAGGAGCAGTACATCATATATGGAAGTATGAAGGAGCAGTACATCATGTATGGAAGCATGAAGGAGCAGTCCATCATGTATGGAAGAATGAAGGAGCAGTACAGCATGTATGGAAGTATGAAGGAGCAGTACAGCATGTATGGAAGTATGAAGGAGCAGTACATCATGTATGGAAGTATGAAGGAGCAGTACATCATGTATGGAAGTATGAAGGAGCAGCACAGCATGTATGGAAGTATGAAGGAGCAATACATCATGTATGGAAGTATGAAGGAGCAATACATCATGTATGGAAGTATGAAGGAGCAGCACAGCATGTATGGAAGTATTAAGGAGCAGCACAGCATGTATGGATGTATGAAGGATCAGTACAACATGTATGGAAGTATGAAGGAGCAGCACAGCATGTATGGATGTATGAAGGAGCAGTACATCATGTATGGAAGTATGAAGGAGCAGTACATCATGTATGGAAGTATGAAGGAGCAGCACAGCATGTATGGATGTATGAAGGAGCAGTACATCATGTATGCAAGTATGAAGGAGCAGTACATCATGTATGGAAGTATGAAGGAGCAGCACAGCATGTATGGAAGTATGAAGGAGCAGTACATCATGTATGGAAGTATGAAGGAGCAGCACATCATGTATGGAAGTATGAAGGAGCAGCACATCATGTATGTTGTATGAAGGAGCAGCACATCATGTATGGAAGCATGAAGGAGCAGTACATCATGTATGGAAGCATGAAGGAGCAGCACATCATGTATGGAAGCATGAAGGAGCAGTACATCATGTATGGAAGCATGAAGGAGCAGTACAGCATGTATGGAAGTATGAAGGAGCAGCACAGCATGTATGGAAGTATGAAGGAGCAGTACATCATGTATGGAAGTATGAAGGAGCAGCACAGCATGTATGGAAGTATGAAGGAGCAGTACATCATGTATGGAAGCATGAAGGAGCAGTACAGCATGTATGGAAGTATGAAGGAGCAGTACATCATGTATGGAAGTATGAAGGAGCAGTACATCATGTATGGAAGCATGAAGGAGCAGTACATCATGTAAGGAAGTATGAAGGAGCAGTACATCATGTATGGAAGTATGAAGGAGCAGCACAGCATGTATGGAAGTATGAAGGAGCAGTACAGCATGTATGGAAGTATGAAGGAGCAGCACATCATGAACAAGGAAGCTTGATTAATTAGGTATTTGGCTTTATTCAGAATTGCTATTGATTTGGATATGTTGGCTCTGATATAGCTTATATGTGGTTTCCAACTGAATTTAGTCTATGATTACTCCAAGAATTTTATTTCCGATACTCTTTCTAATTGACGCCATTTATAGTGAGTTTCTTCTCTATATTGTATATACACAACGCAGTAGGCCGCTGCGCCACACGCCGCCGTTCATACGACAATAAACTCAGAAACTTTAAGAGACTAAGTGGTAAATCTACAGAAAATCAATTATAAAAAACAGGAAGAAATGTCATCATTTCTAAAATGTAAGAAAGTAAATAAGTAAAATAAGAAAATAAAACATAAATACATTTACAAGAAAGAAATCTGAAAATAATAATTCCCGAAAGATAAAATGAAGTTGACTTACGATCTGGACTCGGCCTCTGTCCTCCAAAAGAAGCCGCACACACACATCAGGAGCACACACACCTTCATCCTGACGGCGAACACACACACACACACTGACGGACGCGACAGACTTCAGGCTTTATGTTCATCAACTCAGCTGTTGGCCAATACCTGTGACATCAGTAAACAGTGTGTGTGTGTGTGTGTGTGTGTGTGTGTGTGTGGTGTGTGTGTGTGTGTGTGTGTGTGTGTGTGTGTGTGTGTGTGTGTGTGTGTGAAAGGTGAGTTTACTCAGCCTGTGTTTTCTGATCTTGCCCAACACGGTGGACTCTCTCTCTCTCTCTGTTATCAGTCGGCCGTTAAAGATTTGTTTTTGGTTTAATTTCCACATCTCTTTCTTCATCATTTAATAAACTTCATATTTAACACATTTATGTATTTCTCTTTTTAATTCCACAGTACTTTTATTCATTTGAATGTATCAGATGTATGTAGAGTAATATAAACAACATATAAATATTGAACAAAACTAAATCTAATTATAAATGAGGAAACAGATGAAATGAAACAGCAGGAAATAAATAAGGAACAAAGATGTGGAAATATAAAGAGAGATAATGAAAAGTATAATAAAATGAGTGAAGAGTTCTTCCTCTGACCCACCAGGGGGAGCTGTGGTGCTGAAGAGCTTCACCTCAGGAACAGGGTGTCTCCTTGTCTTACAGAGCAAAGTAATGCGCTCTGTGATTGGTCGGTCACTTCTTTGTTGGAAAGCCTGTTTCCCCTTTCAGCGGAGACACATTTGCAATTTATATATATATATAATATACATATATAAATATATATGCCGTTAGTAACTGTGCAATATATACCTGGATGCTATATCTTTGTATCTTTAATATTACAAAAATAAATGTATGCATGCTTCTTAGTTAACATTAAGATGTCTTTATTTGTTGTTTTGTGTTTTTGTTTGTTTGTTTGTTTTTTCAATAAAAAATGTATTTCTTTAAGAAAAAGAAAATATATAAATATGTTAATAATTTAGTTTTTGGGAGAAGGGGTGGGATTACATTTCATTTCAAACCTTTATTTAACCAGGTGGTCCCATTGAGATCATTGATCTCCTTTTCAAGGGAGAGCTGCAGCAGGTAGGTTCCACACGAGACAGAAAACAACACGGAACCACAAGGACATCGTGTTTACAGACCTATCAACATTTACAAGAGCAGTATCAAAGAGCATAGCATCTATCCGCTTTAAAAACATGCAGGGGAACCAAAATGCTCAGTTTCAATCTTTTTGCAGACTGTTCCAAGCTAGAGGAGCCGCGCACATAAAAGCTTTCGTACCTAAGTCAGTCCTTGCACTTGGCACATTTAACAAGACCACATCATGAGATCTCAGGCAACAGCTACCTGCAACTCTCTGTGAGACCAGAGAGCAGATGTAAGATGGTAGTTTACCCAGCATGGCTTTGTACATGAACATGTACCAGTGACTGAGCCTCCGTACAGAGAGTGAAGGCAAGACCTGCTCTGGCATACAGGTACAGTTAGTGAAGGCAGACCTGCTCTGGCATACAGGGTACAGAGAGTGAAGGCAGACCTGCTCTGGCATACAGGGTACAGAGAGTGAAGGCAGACCTGCTCTGGCATACAGGGTACAGAGAGTGAAGGCAGACCTGCCCTGGCATACAGGGTACAGTTAGTGAAGGCAGACCTGCTCTGGCATACAGGGTACAGAGAGTGAAGGCAGACCTGCTCTGGCATACAGGGTACAGAGAGTGAAGGTAGACCTGCTCTGGCATACAGGGTACAGAGAGTGAAGGTAGACCTGCTCTGGCATACAGGGTACAGAGAGTGAAGGCAGACCTGCTCTGGCATACAGGGTACAGTTAGTGAAGGCAGACCTGCTCTGGCATACAGGGTACAGAGAGTGAAGGCAGACCTGCTCTGGCATACAGGGTACAGAGAGTGAAGGTAGACCTGCTCTGGCATACAGGGTACAGAAGTGAAGGCAGACTTGCTCTGGCATACAGGGTACAGAGAGTGAAGGTAGACCTGCTCTTGGCATACAGGGTACAGAGAGTGAAGGTAGACCTGCTCTGGCATACAGGGTACAGAGAGTGAAGGCAGACCTGCTCTGGCATACAGGGTACAGAGAGTGAAGGCAGACCTGCTCTGGCATACAGGGTACAGAGAGTGAAGGCAGACCTGCTCTGGCATACAGGGTACAGAGAGTGAAGGCAGACCTGCTCTGGCATACAGGGTACAGAGAGTGAAGGCAGACCTGCCTGGCATACAGGGTACAGTTTGAAGGCAGACCTGCTCTGGCATACAGGGTACAGAGAGTGAAGGCAGACCTGCTCTGGCATACAGGGTACAGAGAGTGAAGGCAGACCTGCTCTGGCATACAGGGTACAGAGAGTGAAGGCAGACCTGCCCTGGCATACAGGGTACAGAGAGTGAAGGCAGACCTGCTCTGGCATACAGGGTACAGTTAGTGAAGGCAGACCTGCTCTGGCATACAGGGTACAGAGAGTGAAGTAAGGACCTGCTCTGGCATACAGGGTACAGAGAGTGAAGGCAGACTTGCTCTGGCATACAGGGTACAGAGAGTGAAGGCAGACCTGCTCTGGCATACAGGTACAGAGAGTGAAGGCAGACCTGCTCTGGCATACAGGGTACAGAGAGTGAAGGCAGACCTGCCCTGGCATACAGGTACAGAGAGTGAAGGCAGACCTGCTCTGGCATACAGGGTACAGAGAGTGAAGGCAGACCTGCTCTGGCATACAGGGTACAGAGAGTGAAGGCAGACCTGCTCTGGCATACAGGGTACTAAATAGGTGTAAACTTGTTCCCTCCCCTTTATGGAGGTGTAATTAAGTAAATCATTTGTTTATACATAATTTAGAATCAGTTATTTTTGTATATCAAGTTGACACTGACTCATGCTGTAAAATCATTCTCATGTTACATTTTTGTATTATTGTTTTTTCGAAGTAAATCAAATCAAATCAAAAATATGAAATGCACATTTCCCCTCTGGGACGAGTAGAGGTTTCCGATCTGATTCTGAAAACAAACACAATAACAACAACAACTCAACAGCCACAACACAAACTACGACAACAACCCGCGCATCCTTCCTGTCACCTGACAGCAGTGTAAAGCACGTTATATCTAATATCAGGGGAGTCCAAACTACGGCCCGGGGGCCAAACGCAGCTCATTTTGAAACGGCTCTCAGCTAATTCAAATATTCTAATTAAATATGGCCCACAAATTAAACTTGTGCTTGTCATATATTGTACTTATTACATGTATATGTACAAATATATATCACAGTATTCATCAATCAACCAATCACTAATTTGCATAACAAATATTTTTATAATCAATCTGAAGCTTCTGTTTTAAGGCATGAGCTGCAAACTCAATAAAGTAAGCCCTAAGGAGAGCCGAGGTGATGGCTGTTGTGTTTCTAACAGCATGTCTCACCTTGTATATGTGTACCTACATTAGTACTTGTGTCTCTCTGACCTTGTATATGTGTACCTACAGTAGTACTTGTGTCTCTCTCACCTTGTATATGTGTACACACAGTAGTACTTGTGTCTCTCTCACCTTGTATATGTGTACCTACAGTAGTACTTGTGTCTCTCTGACCTTGTATATGTGTACCTACAGTAGTACTTGTGTCTCTCTCACCTTGTATATGTGTACCTACAGTAGTACTTGTGTCTCTCTGACCTTGTATATGTGTACCTACAGTAGTACTTGTGTCTCTCTGACCTTGTATATGTGTACCTACAGTAGTACTTGTGTCTCTCTGACCTTGTATATGTGTACCTACAGTAGTACTTGTGTCTCTCTGACCTTGTATATGTGTACCTACAGTAGTACTTGTGTCTCTCTGACCTTGTATATGTGTACCTACAGTAGTACTTGTGTCTCTCTGACCTTGTATATTTGTACCTACAGTAGTACTTGTGTCTCTCTCACCTTGTATATGTGTACCTACAGTAGTACTTGTGTCTCTCTGACCTTGTATATGTGTACCTACAGTAGTATTTGTGTCTCTCTCACCTTGTATATTTGTACCTACAGTAGTACTTGTGTCTCTCTCACCTTGTATATTTGTACCTACAGTAGTACTTGTGTCTCTCTCACCTTGTATATCTGTACCTAAAGTAGTACTTGTGTCTCTCTGACCTTGTATATGTGTACCTACAGTAGTACTTGTGTCTCTCTCACCTTGTATATGTGTACCTACAGTAGTACTTGTGTCTCTCTCACCTTGTATATTTGTACCTACAGTAGTACTTGTGTCTCTCTCCTTGTATATTTGTACCTACAGTAGTACTTGTGTCTCTCTGACCTTGTATATGTGTACCTACAGTAGTACTTGTGTCTCCCTCACCTTGTATATGTGTACCTACAGTAGTACTTGTGTCTCTCTGACCTTGTATATGTGTACCTACAGTAGTACTTGTGTCTCCCTCACCTTGTATATGTGTACCTACAGTAGTACTTGTGTCTCTCTCACCTTGTATATGTGTACCTACAGTAGTACTTGTGTCTCTCTCACCTTGTATATGTGTACCTACAGTAGTATTTGTGTCTCTCTGACCTTGTATATGTGTACCTACAGTAGTACTTGTGTCTCTCTCACCTTGTATATGTACCTACAGTAGTACTTGTGTCTCTCTGACCTTGTATATGTGTACCTACAGTAGTACTTGTGTCTCTCTGACCTTGTATATGTGTACCTACAGTAGTACTTGTGTCTCTCTGACCTTGTATATGTGTACCTACAGTAGTACTTGTGTCTCTCTGACCTTGTATATGTGTACCTACAGTAGTACTTGTGTCTCTCTCACCTTGTATATGTGTACCTACAGTAGTACTTGTGTCTCTCTCACCTTGTATATTTGTACCTACAGTAGTACTTGTGTCTCTCTGACCTTGTATATGTGTACCTACAGTAGTACTTGTGTCTCTCTGACCTTGTATATGTGTACCTACAGTATACTTGTGTCTCTCTGACCTTGTATATTGTACCTACAGTAGTACTTGTGTCTCTCTGACCTTGTATATGTGTACCTACAGTAGTACTTGTGTCTCTCTGACCTTGTATATGTGTACCTACAGTAGTACTTGTGTCTCTCTGACCTTGTATATGTGTACCTACAGTAGTACTTGTGTCTCTCTGACCTTGTATATTGGGCCTGGTGCTGGTTCTGGTTGTCCAGCTGGATCTTAATTATATGTATAAAAACACACAGACAGACTTTAGTAATACTTTATTAGGAGTATATACGCTCAAATACAACGTCCTTTAACTCAACATACTTCACACATGTGACATCTGATAAAGTGACGGTTGAATTAATTTCTTAAAATGCTCAAAGCACATGTATATTCACATCATTATTACTCTGACAGTGTATGTACATCACATGGAGAGAAGCTGCTAACAGCTGGAGCTCCGGATCCATCACTCTGATCATTGAACACAGGTCAAGTGAACACAGATTCAGTTTCTCACGTGAACCTGAACCCGCCCAGACCCAAGAGAATAATAATATCATTCATAATAATTACACATCTGAGTTTTTAGAGACGACCCTGTTAGCATGCAGCTAAAAGAAGATCTTGTTCATAGACGCACGAGATGAAAGAGTGCTATTATTATACGCTGATATAATGCAGTCATTCTGTAGTTTCCCAGCTGTGTTTCACATCAACTCAAAACACTCAGATATTGGTGACGTTAAATCACGGAGCGTAGAGGACCATCTGACGGCAAGCTGAAGCTGTGGAAGCATCCTAAATATCGTGGATACCTCAACTGGTATTTGTTTTATTTTTAGGTGTTGCTTACGTACATTTTGTGCACTTCTAAGCCGCCAGACTCCATTAAGAACACTGCAATCTGACTTTGTAGAATACGGGATCTGCTTATTGTGGGACTTTCAGAGACATGACAACAGCAGCAATAATGCTTCACCTTCCACTGCAGGGAACACACTTTATGCACAGTATATAAAGTGTATTTGTGTCACGAGAATGGACCAACAATCAGCACGATGTGGTAGAAACTCTGCAGGACTTCCTCTGACTTTGAGTTTCCATCACACACACACACTGAAAACGTTACCAGAGCAGCATGCAGAGCAACGCACGACGTCTCACAGACACTGATAGGGCTAACAATATCCCAGCATGCAACAGTTTTAAGGATCAGTGTGAAGAGACGGTGTGTGTGTGTGTGTGTGTGTGTGTGTGTGCACCACAGCTAAATCCACGTCCAGCTGAGGCGTTAATTGCAAAATAAAAGCGCTTTTCAAAAATGCAGTCCTCCTACCTTTTATTATAAATAACTATGATGCCTACTCTAAATAAGTACATATGCTTAGTGCTTAATAATTTAATAAATCCTCTAATTAATCTACACTTGGCACCCAATATGGTGCGATAAAATCTTAAATGTGTACACTAACACCTTAAAGCTACTCGAGTGTGATGTCACTGTGTCCTAATGCAGACATACATGTTGCACGATGCTGCGTGCACGTAAACAACTGCATTTAAACGTGATCAATCCTCATTTATAGCCAATGCCAGAGGAAAGGGTTTACTGGCCCATACCAACGACAATGATGCAGGTTCGTTGAATGGGAACGTAAGAAGATTCATGACGTACGACTAATCTGGCTTTTTTAAAATGTTTCAAAACACGATGTTTAGTTAAACCTAGCCAGCAGGATTTTAAAATCTGTTGATCTTTTTCAATTTACAACTTTAACCACGTTTTTAAAACTGCTGACGTTACCCTTTACGGTTATTGAGGACGCAGTTTGGTTCAAATGTATAATTCACTAGTTTTTTCTGCTGTGACTCATGTCTGCCCTCTCACAGCACCATGGGGGTATATGCCGAAACCCAATGTTGTTTCTACTCTCCACCAAGTAGTTCTGTTTCCATTTACAACCAAAACCACGTGTTCAAACTTCTACGGTTTCTGGCGTTACCCGGGATAAGATACGTAACGTTACCCTTCGACTGTGACTGGATGGACTTTAGTTCAATGGACCGTCAGTTTTAGGGTACTTCAAAAGAGTACTTTTCTAAGACCAAACCAAAATCTTTTTCTAAACCTAGCCAGCGTTTCTTTGCTCCAACGATGCAGGTTCGTTGAATGGGAACGTAAGAGGATTCATGACGTACGACTAATCTGGCTCTTTTCAATGTACGTCCGTCACATATTAAACGTACCTCTTGGAAGGCGAACCACGAAGTTTAGCTGAACCTAGCCAGGAGGAATTAAAAAATCTGTTGATCTGTTTTCAATGTACAACTTTAACCAGAACTTCTACGGTTTCTGACGTTACCCAGGATAAGATACATAACGTTACCCTTCAACTGTGACTGGATGGAGTTTAGTTCAACAAGCACGTCATTTTTAGCGTTGATTGATCAATAGTTTCAACCACAATTTTGAGAAAAATGTACAACTTTAACAACGTGTTTAAAACTGCTGACAAATGTATAATTCAGTAGTTCTTGTTCAGTGGTGCCTCTCACAGCACCATGGTGGGGATGTGGTGAACCAGAGAGGCTGGGTGAGGCATGCTCAGCTGGGGGGGGTGATTCTGAGGGGAGTGCACCATCATGTTCCCTCCCCCCACGGCGGCGTTTGCGATAGCGATGGCGTTAGCCTTAGCATTAGCGTCTGCAGATGGTCGGTGCCGGGCGCTCTTCTGATGCGCGCGCAGCCCGGCCAGCTGGGAGTAGGCGGACTGGCAGACGAGGCACTTGTACGGTCGCTCTCCGGTGTGCAGGCGCACGTGATTCCTCAGAGTCGACGACTGGCTGAAGCGTCTGTTGCAGAAGCGGCAGACGAAGGGTTTGTCCAGCGTGTGAATCCTCATGTGAGAGCGGAGGTTGCTGCGGGAGTTGAACCCGCGATGACAGATTACACAACGCATGCGACCAACACTGATGGAGGAGGAGGAAGAGGAGGAGGAAGAGCAGGAGGAGGAAGAGGAGGAGGAGCCTTCACAGGTGTGGAACTCATCTGGAGGAGGAAGAGGAGGGATTATAGAGCGGTGCAGGGATGTGGCATTTCTGTAGTGGACCCTGAAGGCAGCATCTCCCTGGTCCAATGGATTTCTCCATCTGATTTTGGATTATGTAGAAAATAATCTCCGTGTTAAACAAATGTTGAATGCTAAGCTAAAGGAGGCTAATGTTGGGCTATAAATGAACTACAGCACGGTCACATGACTTCACGTCACCACCGCTAAGCTAAAGGAGGCTAATGTTGGGCTATAAAGGAACTACAGCACGGTCACATGACTTCACGTCACCACCGCTAAGCTAAAGGAGGCTAATGTTGGGCTATAAATGAACTACAGCACGGTCACATGACTTCACGTCACCACCGCTAAGCTAAAGGAGGCTAATGTTGGGCTATAAACTACAGCACGGTCACATGACTTCACGTCACCACCGCTAAGCTAAAGGAGGCTAATGTTGGGCTATAAAGGAACTACAGCACGGTCACATGACTTCACGTCACCACCGCTAAGCTAAAGGAGGCTAATGTTGGGCTATAAAGGAACTACAGCACGGTCACATGACTTCACGTCACCACCGCTAAGCTAAAGGAGGCTAATGTTGGGCTATAAATGAACTACAGCTCGGTCACATGACTTCACGTCACCACCGCTAAGCTAAAGGCTAATGTTGGGCTATAAAGGAACTACAGCACGGTCACATGACTTCACGTCACCACCGCTAAGCTAAAGGTGGCTAATGTTGGGCTATAAAGGAACTACAGCACGGTCACATGACTTCACGTCACCACCGCTAAGCTAAAGGAGGCTAATGTTGGGCTATAAAGGAACTACAGCACGGTCACATGACTTCACGTCACCACGCTAAGCTAAAGGAGGCTAATGTTGGCTATAAAGGAACTACAGCACGGTCACATGACTTCACGTCACCACCGCTAAGCTAAAGGTGGCTAATGTTGGGCTATAAAGGAACTAAAGCACGGTCACATGACTTCACGTCACCACCGCTAAGCTAAAGGTGGCTAATGTTGGGCTATACAGGAACTACAGCACGGTCACATGACTTCACGTCACCACCGCTAAGCTAAAGGTGGCTAATGTTGGGCTATACAGGAACTACAGCACGGTCACATGACTTCACGTCACCACCACTAAGCTAAAGGAGGCTAATGTTGGGCGTGATGACTTTATTTCAGGATAACAAACCAAAAACACATTCAGAAAACCATTGACTTTTAGAGGAGGGGACAGGAAGTGATACAATGCTGACTCATGTCTGGGTTTAAGACTCATTCCTGCAGGTTTTTAAACCATCGGATATTTTAATTATCTTACGAAAGCCCTGAGAGGCAAGGGAGAAAAACTGGTTTGAATAATTTTCTCTGCTGTGATTATGACGTAAAAACAGGTGAAATAAAAGATCTTGTCAGGATCCACATTCATGAATTAATTTACGGATAATAAAATCATGTTTACCTGTCTTTGTCTTCTTGGTCTGCTCTTCGTCTCCTCCAGGTATTCCTGGTATTCCCAGGAACGTGTTGTGGGAGTTTCCGTACCACACGAGGAGCTCCTGGTCCGGAGGAATCGTCTGAGGAGAGGAAACGTGTTGTTAGGGACCAAAACGTCGTCATGCATTGGGTCTGTTTTTGTATTTGTCTGTCTTGTATTTAACTGAAGTGAAAGGAAACATCTAATCATTTTGTTTTACTAACTGTCTCTGTTTGTGTCTGTAGATTTCTCCTAATATTACACCTCATTTGCATCTGTAAACACAACATGTCAGAGAACTTGTAATGTAAAAGATAATTGTGTTGATGTCAGTAATGAGGCGGGGAGTTTTCATGGTGAATAAAAGTCCATGTTCACCATAAAATAAATACATCTAGTCTTCCAGCAGAGGGCGACACACTCCCACCACACACACGTGTAATGACGGTGGGTAGTCAGGTAAAATGGTAGTGTATACCACTTTGACCAATGCACACACACACACACATGCACACACACACACACACACACACACACACACACACCTGCATCTTCATTTTGAATGTCCTGATCTAACTGCCTCTTTAATTCTTCTGTTACTGAAATTGATTCAAAGGTCACTCATTTAGCGGGAATGTATATTTCATTTACATCATTTTATACGACTAAATATGACTAAATTATAACCAGCTGCCTCGTATGAAGGACATCGTAGAACATGCATTTGAAATATAATAATATCTTGCGTTGTAATTCATGTGCAGCACAACCATCAGCAATACAATGAGCTATATAAATAAATTAAGAAACTCTGCGTCAGTGGAAAGGAGGCGGTGCGTTCAATGACCTCTACAGCACTGTTATAATAATAATAATATTTAAAAGATAATAAATAACTATAAAACGGATAAGTCAAATCAAGCGATCTGATTGGTTCTTAGCCGTGATATAATGAGCGTATATCACGGGTAGAATTGACTTTTCACAACAAGTCAGTATCCCTCTGCGACTGAGAAACAGCTACAACCGTTACAGCTGTTACATTACGTCCGTTACGAAACTAACTAACTAACAAAGCTTAAGATGGAAACATTTAAGGTTAACTTGGACCTCCGGGGTGGCCTCACTATGGAGGAGTGGATTATCTCCAGAGAGCACCTAAAGGACGACATGCAGAGCTACATGAAGAGCAGGTAGACCAACTGACCGGAGGAAGTGGAGCAATATTCTCGCCACGCCAAGCAACAGCCTAGAACAACCTCAGCCTAGAACAACCTCATCCTAGAACAACCTCAGCCTAGAACAACCTCAGCCTAGTACAACCTCAACCTAGAACAACCTCAGCCTAGAACAACCTCAACCTAGAACAACCTCAGCCTAGAACAACCTCATCCTAGAACAACCTCAGCCTAGTACAACCTCAGCCTAGAACAACCTCAGCCTAGAACAACCTCAGCCTAGAACAACCTCAGCCTAGAACAACCTCAGCCTAGAACAACCTCAACCTAGTACAACCTCAGCCTAGAACAACCTCAGCCTAGAACAACCTCAGCCTAGAACAACCTCAGCCTAGTACAAGTAACCTCGTAAGCCACACTGACCTCCACGGCCTTGTAGAAGATGCTGCTGCCGACCTGCACCACCTCCAGGTTCTGCTCCTGCTCGTTCCTCGCACACTTGATGTACGTCATCCAGCTCCTCTGGTCCTCCTGACTCGCGTCGATGAAATATCGGACCGTCCCGTCCTCGTTAAACACCTGAAGAACGGAAAACACCTCGGTTTAGATCGTAAGGGCCGAAACACATCGTAATATTTAACGCTAACTACAAACACATCGTTTTAGTCTTTCAGGGTTTAATAAGTTATACTTAGACGTACGATATATCATATTTGTAGTTAGCACTTCAAGATGTACGATATTTATCATATTTGTGTGTGTGTGTGTGTGTGTGTGTGTGTAAATGTGTGTTTGTTTACCTCCCACATGAGGTTGTTGTTCTTGTACAGGTCGATGTGTTCAGGGGAAATCAGACGTCCGGTGAACGGTCCCATCTCTGTTCCTGCTTTAATCCACGTCTTCGAGAAGATCCCCAAACCTTCTCCTGAAACACAAAACATATACGTTTTATTAAGACAATTATAATTATATTTTTTAGTGTCCCCTTGACTCCCAGCTGTGTGCGTCACTCTTTAGTGTCCCCTGGTCTCCAGCTGTGTGCGTCACTCTTTAGTGTCCCCTGGTCTCCAGCTGTGTGCGTCACTCTTTAGTGTCCCCTGGTCTCCAGCTGTGTGTGTCACTCTTTAGTGTCCCCTGGTCTCCAGCTGTGTGCGTCACTCTTTAGTGTCCCCTGGTCTCCCAGCTGTGTGCGTCACTCTTTAGTGTCCCCTGGTCTCCAGCTATGTGCGTCACTCTTTAGTGTCCCCTGGTCTCCAGCTGTGTGCGTCACTTTTTTGTGTCCCCTGGTCTCCCAGCTGTGTGCGTCACTTTTTAGTGTCCCCTGGTCTCCCAGCTGTGTGCGTCACTCTTTAGTGTCCCCTGGTCTCCCAGCTGTGTGCGTCACTCTTTAGTGTCCCTGGTCTCCGTTGTGTTTTGAGCTTCTTCAGCGTTTGGTTTCTGCAGCTTTAGTAAACGCTGCGCATGTCTCCTCAAGCTGCTGAATGTTCTCTAAACGCTGCATGTGTTGTCAAGTTGATGAAGATGTTTCTTCATGTGGAACATTTGGGTTTCTATATCTGCATCCTTTCTGAAGCTGCAGCACGTTTCTGGACATGATTTAGAGCAGTGGTTTTCAAAGTGTGAGGGCGCGCCTCCCCAGGGGGGCGCCAGAGAGCTTCAGGGGAGGCGCAGCGTGAGAAAAGAATAACGAGAAACAGTGAAATCTAGCTAGTTAACTTCAGCTAACTTTATGCGAGCGGCAACATGGATCGATTATTAGTGAAGTTACCTAGTTAGTTAAGTGAGAGAGGAGACAGCGTCTGGCAGAAAAAGTCACTTGCACACCTTTGGCTGTCTGTGGAGACCGAGTTCCCCACCTCGCCAAAAAGGCTGTAAAAGTGCTCATTCCCTTCACCTCCACCTCCCTGTGTGAGTGCGGGTTTGACACATTGACTTTGATCAAAAGCAAGTGCCGGTAAGGGCTGCAGCCAGAGGATGATCTGCGTTTATTCCTGTCTACATTGCTTCCCCGTATCATCCGCCTGTGCGCATCAAAGACGCAGACTCATTGTTCCCGCTAAAGTAGGGGTGAGTGTAATAAGGAGGCAAAGTTGACGTTCAGTGTGCTGCCGGGAGCAGATAAGGATTTATCCACGATGTTGAAAATGTTGAAAATGTTAAAAAATCAAATCAAATCGGTGCAGTCAGTGAGTCAGCACGATAGATTCAAACACACACACACACACACACACACACACACACACACACACACACACACACACACACACAGAGAGACGAGACAAGAAGAGAGAAACAGTCGGAGTCATTTCAAATGGCGTGCTCAAAAAGAGAAAACAGAGCATTTAATTACATGTTCTCTTACTGGACCTCTTTGAAATGCAATTGAATACCCCTGCATTATAGCAACAACAACAATAATAATAATACTAGCAATAATAATTGGGAGGGGTTGCGCGGCTGTTCTTATGTTCTCTGAGGGGAGGCTCACCTTCCCACACTTTGAAAACCCCTGCTTTAGACCGTTATAGCGCGTTTACACCTGTCGGCCTCCGTATAAATCTAATGCATAATGTCTGTCTCACTGCAGATGAACGCTTCACGATGTCAGACACACTCCGTTCGTCCGTTTAAAAATCATAAATAAATTGTATTTATTTCATATTCATCTTTAGTTAATAGGGTTAGATGTTGACGAGCTTTTATACGAATCCTCAACAGGATAATACATTAATAAAATGTTTTATAACAATTTGCAAATATAACAATAGGCTACATGTCTTTTTCTGCTACATTTAAATGACAGAAACAGCTGAGACGCTAAAAGGTGAGATATGCTTTCAAAACACTGTAATGTTGCTCCTAAATAATAAAAACGATGAATCACAGAAACACCTCGTATTGAACACAGTAACGTTACCTGGCACGGAGCTCTGGGCGATGATCACCTCGCTCGGGAGAACCAGGCTGGACAGCTTCTGCACCTCTGGAAGGAAATACAAACACAAGATATAATAAAAAAAATTGCACTTTAATAAATAATATAAATAATAATGTATTTTATTATGGGCGCCTTTCAAAGCTCCCAAGGACACCTTACAGAGCATAATTAAAAACAAGCAACAAAGAAGGTCAAACAGTAATTCAAGACTTCAAAAACAAAGACTTCAAAACAACAATCAGTGTAGAGGAATTATGAAATAGAATACGCCAGTTTAAAAAGGTGGGTTTTCAGGCAGGATTTGAAGGTTGAGTCCATGTTGCGGATGTCTTGTGGGACAGAGCTCCAGAGACGGGGGGCTGAGTGGCTGAAGGCTCCTGACCCCGTGGTGGTCCGGCGGGCAGAAGGTACAGTGAGCTGGAAGGCAGAGGAGGATCGGAGAGCACGAGAGGAGTGGAGGTGTGAAGGAGTTCAGAGAGATATGGAGGTGTGTGAAGGGCCTTGAAGGTGAGGAGCAACATGTTGAAGTGGATGCGGTATTTAACGGGGAGCCAGTGGAGTTGTTGAAGAACCGGAGTGATATGATCAGTGGAAGGAGTTCGGGTAATGATACGGGCGTTTCTAAACTCCTCTGATAACATTGTATTATTTTAAATGACTAAACTTAATCAGAAACACTAATGAAGAATGTGAAACTGATTTTTAACTCCATTCACTTTAACAGTTTGAGTTTAAAGTGGAACATCATCTTATTAATTAATATTCTGTGTCTTTATTCATAATTAAATATCATCTTTACAGTTTTAGAAGTTTCTTTATGAGGTAACTGTTTTATTTTTACTGCAAGATTATTATTTCACACTCAATCAAATGTGTGTAATGTTATAAAGTAGGCTATATGTTTCTCTTATGAGGAAGTGTTGACCTGTATATTTGATTGAATTCATTATTATTTATCAATTAGTCTAAATAAATCCCTGTCCGGTTGAACGCCGTGATCTCTGCTCGGATCGAGAAAAATGAATTCCTTTCTATCATTATTTAATCATGTCGTCACCGGCCTCCTGTTGCTCGTTAACTAATTAGTGAAATGTCCCAAAGAGTCTCTGATATGAGGGTGCGCAAATATGATCACATCACCCCCATCCTGAAATCACTACACTGGCTCCCCGTGGAACTGAGGATGGAGTACAAGGTCTCCCTCCTCACCCACCAGTGCATCCATGGAACTGCACCCCCTACCTCAAGGAACTCCTCAGCGGCGCTAGGGGGTGGCTACTTGGGCTCAAGCCCCGGATGTTTTCTGAAAAGCCCCGAATGTTTCACTTAAGGTAAACATTTTTTTGAGATGCTACTAGCAGGAAATGGCTGAGCTGAGCGGAAATGGTGGAAATCCAAACACCCTGACGACCTCCTAACCTATCAGGCTCTCCTCTCCTCTTTCTCTGCTTCGATCTCTCAGGCAAGAAGCACTTTCTTTCAAGATAAGATCCATTCTTCCTATTCCAATCCCAAACAACTATTTTCCATCTTCTCCACCCTCTTAGAACCCCCCAAAGCCCCTTCCCCTTCCTCCCTTCTGCCAAGCGACTTTGTTAACTACTTTGAAAAAAAGGTTGATGATATTCGTTCTTCTTTTTCTGACTCACCTTTACTCACCGCTGGGTCACCTGACCCACCGTTCACCCACACACTGACCTCCTTTACTCACCGCTGGGTCACCTGACCCACCGTTCACCCACACACTGACCTCCTTTTCCCCTCTCTCTCCAAGTGAGGTTCTTACCCTCATTACCTCTGCCCGTCCTACCACCTGTCCTCTGGACCCTGTCCCCTCAAACCTCCTTCAGACTATCGCTCCTGATATTCTACCGTTTCTCACCCATTTCATCAACACTTCTCTAACTTCTGGTCACTTTCCAAACAGTCTCAAGGAGGCAAGAGTAAACCCTCTCCTAAAGAAACCCACTCTCAACCCGTCTGATGTTATAAACTACAGGCCTGTCTCTCTCTCCGTTCCTGTCTAAAACACTTGAACGCGCTGTCTTTAAACAACTCTCCTGTTTCTCCATCAGAACAACCTTCTGGATCCCCACCAGTCTGGTTTCAAGGCAGGTCACTCCACAGAAAACTGCCCTCCTCGCTGTCTCTGAGGAACTGCACACGGCTAAAGCAGCCTCCCTCTCCTCTGTCATCATCCTTTTGGACCTGTCTGCTGCATTCGACACGGTGAACCATCAGATCCTCCTTCACACTCTCCAAGAACTTGGAGTTTCAGGCTCTGCACTTTCCCTCCTCACCTCATACCTCAAAGACCGCACCTACAGGGTAACTTGGAGAGGGTCCGAGTCCGACCCTTGTCAATTAACTACAGGGGTCCCTCAGGGCTCTGTTCTTTGTCCCCTCCTCTTCTCTCTGTACACAAACTTGCTCGGATCTGTCATTAGCCCGCATGGTCTTTCATACCACTGCTACGCTGACGACACCCAATTAATTCTGTCCTTTCCCCGCTCAGAGACCCAGGTCGTCGCACGCATCTCTGCTTGTCTAGCTGACATCTCTCAGTGGATGTCTGCTCACCACCTCAAGCTCAAAGTTTTTTTTTCTCACACCACGCCGCTCCTCCGCTCACTTCACTGGCTTCCTAGCTGCTAGAATCCACTTCAAGACACTGGTACTTGCGTACCATGCTGTGAATGGATCTGGCCCCTCCTACATCCAGGACATGGTTAAACTGTACACCCCAGCACGTGCACTCCGCTCTGCATCAGCCAAACGGCTCGCTGCACCAGCACTGCGAGGGGGACCCAAGTTCCCATCAGCAAAAACACGTGGGTTTGCTATCCTGGCTCCAAAATGGTGGAATGAGCTCCCCATTGAAATCAGGACAGCAGATAGCTTGCACATCTTCCGGCGCAGACTGAAAACTCATCTCTTTCGACTCCACTTCGAGCGATAGAATTACAAACAAAGAATTGCTAACAAAGCACTTATATACTAATAAAGGACTGGCTTATCTAAAGCCAGTTGAGTAGCACTTGAAATGTTTTGGCTCTATGAAACCTGATGTTCTTATATGATTCTGTTTTCTTCTAGTTTGTATCTTCTTTGTCGAATGCACTTATTGTAAGTCGCTTTGGATTAAAGCGTCAGCTAAATGCAATGTAATGTAATTATTGATATGATTAAATAATATGCTAAATTTAGTAAAATTAAAAAAAACATAACTTTTGCTTTTTGTTGTTGTAATTTATCCTGTTTTATTTTATATTTTAAATTAATTTTCTTGGGAAATTCGTATCCGTTTTTGACAATACAACTGTCCCTACGTGTCTCAGATATTATTAAGTAATTTTCTTAATTAGCTAAATGTTCTAAATTAATGATTTAAAAAAACTGCCTTTTTGATAATCTTTCTTTTTTATTTTACCCCTGTTTTCCTCCGGGGTGCTGAAGTGTCCCACAAGCAGTGAAAGCAGCATGTAACCGAGGATAAAGAAGGTGCGTTCAATGCCCCCTTTTCCCCCTTCAATAGCCGCATTATGTCTGCCCCCCCCCCCTAAAGAGACCTCAAACTGGGAGATTTAATGTGAAATAAAGGAGAGAGTGAGTCGCCATGAATAAGGAGCCGTGAGGGTTTAAAGGAGAGAGAAAGGAGGGCCGTCGGAGCGGTTTCACGCTTCAGAATGACCGTGAAACCGCTCCGACGTAAAGGAGCAACGAGACTTAGATGGAGAGTAAAGTGGGAGATGATCCGCGTTTAGAAACACAGAAGAAGAAAAGAGGAAAGCCCATAAATGACAAGAGAAGAAGCGTTCAGCGGATCGGGTTCACACGACGCGCGGAAAACACGGGTTTACATTCAGTGATAAAGAGGGGGAGAAAGAGGGGAGAAAGAGGGGAGAGAGAGAGGGAAGAGAGAGGGGAGAAAGAGTGGAGAGAGAGGGGAGAGAGAGGGAAGAGAGAGGGGAGAGAGAGGGGAGAGAGAGGGAAGAGAGAGGGGAGAAAGAGGGGAGAAAGAGGGAAGAAAGAGGGAAGAAAGGGGGGAGAAAGGGGGGAGAAAGGGGGAAGAAAGGTCTGCTGCCTCCGGAGGAAATGTCCCGAACGAATATTAACGAAAACTGTAACGAAATTCACTTTAAAATGTGATTTAAACAGAAAATTGCATTTATTACAGACCCACAGAAAGGCCGCGAGTGAAGCCTTTCTGTCTTTATCTCTTATTTAAAGCTCAGTTACTCAATGATTTCTGAATATCAGAAACACTTTGGGTCATTTTGGTTAACTAGTGAACGGAAACGGGAACGACTTTCACCGGAAAATGTGATTTAAACTCGAAATAAACATTAATAACGTACTTTTGATGTTATTCATATGGTAGCAGATTCACAGAATGATGTTCTGAAATCAGAGACACAGTGGGACCTTTTTAAAAACGGAAACGAATTTCACCAGAAAATGTAGCCTAATAAATAAATAAAATAAAAATGCTGGTGCTAGTGACTTCTCCGACCGGCCCACCTCGGTGCCGGTCGTAAATGCCGCTAGTAAATTGTCGACGGGGGGGGCAATTTGCCCAGGTGGCATCCTTACTAGGTGCCCGAACCACCTCAACTGGGTCCTTTCGACGCGAAGGAGGAGCGGTTCAACTCCGAGTCCCTCCCGGATGACTGAACTTCTCACCTTATCCCTAAGGGAGACGCCAGCCACCCTGCGGAGAAAACCCATCTCGGCCGCTTGTATCCGCGATCTCGTTCTTTCGGTCATGACCCATCCTTCATGACCATAGGTGAGGGTAGGAACGGAAATGGCCGGTAGACAGAGAGCTAAAGTAAAGCGACTGCAGTACCGCTCCCGCTGCTCCGATTCTCCGGCCCATCTCACGCTCCATTGTTCCCTCACTCGAGAACAAGACCCCGAGATACTTGAACTCCTTCACTTGGGGTAAGGACTCATTCCCTACTTGGAGTGTAATGTATAAAATGATTAAATAAAATCCGAGACACTTCGGGAGGTTTCTCTTTAGTGATTCAGAGTTCAAGGCTTTTTATTCGGACTAATTAAAACATAATACATGTATATATAATAATATATAATATAATGATTATTAACACATTATATTAACTTCGTTTTAACAGGTGTAAATAATCGGATGCAAAACAAACACTCTTATAATAACTCTCTTTATAAGAAGATAAGATATGTTATATTACACACATTATTGAGCGTGAATTAATAATAATCTTGCAGTAAACATAAATCCCTCGTAAGGAAAGTTTCAAACGGAATAAAGACTAAAGAGGAGTTTTATGTTTTTTAAATCTGATGTTTGATGATAAAGAAAGTGAAGATTTATCCCTTTCTGAATCAGCAGAATAAAACCCATGTCGTTGTGCTGTTAAAATAGAAAACGAATGTAAACTCTGAATCCTCCTGAACCTGTTTATTGATCCCGGTGTGACGCAGCTAAAGGGTTCATTGATCAATCAAGACACAACATATTCTGTTCCACTTTAGAGAGAGGATTCTGACCTCTAAGCTCCTCTGAAATGTGTTTAAAGGGCTGATCAAACACAAGACTAACCCTGAGAATCTCATCAACATTTAGGGTTTCAATCAAAATACTTTTAAAGGATTCAAAGCCTCCAGAAACCACAGGACTAATCTGCGTGTTATCAGGTGTGAAAGCGGTAAATGGTTCATTGATAAATAAAGACACAACATATCCACTTTAAAGAGAGGACTGTATCCTTGTTGAATGCTATAGCAGAACATCTCTCTGCAATGTGTTTAAAGTGCTGATAAAACAGAAAACTAACCTTTAAAATCTCCTAAATCTGACATTTAGGGTTTAAAAAAGAACGTTTTAAAATGATTAAACTCTAAAGCCTCCATGGACTAAAGGATGAAATCATAACTGTGTTTTTATCCAGCTGTGAACTCGGTGATTGGTTAATTGATCCACTGACCTCCGGAGAAGGACTGCGCGAGGACCTCGGCGGTGAACGCGGTCTTGGGGCTCGCGCTCGGGGCGCTGCGGTCCTCGTGCGGGTGCAGGTGGTGCTGCTCGCCCAGCACGTGCCTCCACCGGCCGTACAGGAAGCTGTGCAGGATGTCGGAGGTGATGACATCGGCCAAGGAGAGCTGCTGCTGCTGCGGCTTGAAGATGGACTTCAGGCCCAGAGATGGGCCGGGCAGCACGGAGCCCATGTGGCCGGGGGAGGAGCGCCGCGGCCGGGGAGCAGCGGCAGCGAGAGCCGGTGTCAGGGACCGGAGCGGAGGAAAGACAACTTCTTTTTCTTTTAAAAAAAAATCCAAACAAGTGTTAGAGTGTGTGAGTGTGTGTGTGAGAGAGAAAAGCTCCACTTGTTGTGTTTTTAAATAAATAAAATGTAAAAGGTTCAAAGCAGAATGAGGGCTTTAACTTCTGCAGGAAATAAAATAAAGAAGTGAAGCTGCACACACACTCCGAGAGGTATATATAACCTGTGTGTGTGTGTGTGTGTGTGTGTGTGTGTGTGTGTGTGTGTGTGTGTGTGTGTGCGTGTGTGTGCGCCTGTCTGTCTGCATGTAATGGTCTGTAATCACCTCCTCCGACATTTCTATAAAGAGAGAAGGGAGGAGTGTGTGGGATGTGTGTGTGTGTCTGTGTGTGTGTGTGTGTGTGTGTGTGTCCCACCACGCGCTGTTGGCTCCGGCTCGTGACACCGTAGAGACCCTCAATTAGGGCTTAATGTGAAAACTACAAACACAGAAGAAGAAAGGTGCGCGCGAGTCTCTTTAAAAAATACAGACGAACAATAACAATAATAAACAACAATACGGATAAAGATAATAAAGCAGAAACCTCCGCAGCTCATATGAAGAGAGGGTTGTTTTAATGTGTGTCTTCATGCATTCATGTTGAAGGGAGCATCTGCAGACTGAAGTAGTGTGGAGATTACGGATTAGAATAAAGTCACATGTCCTTCAGTCTTCTGCTCTTCAAGTGAAAAGAGAGGAAGAGGAGGGAAAGTGTGCAGCAGAAGAATGTGACCAAAGAGGAGGAAGAGGGAAAGAGTACGAGGAGTTTAGAGAAAGGAAAAATATGATGAAGAGGAGGAAGAGGAGGAGGAGGAGGGTATAAAAGAATAATAGGATAGATAGAGGACGAGGAGAAACCGGAGGAAGGTTTTTGTTTTCCTGAAGTTTTTTAAACATATTGGAAATATCTGCAGCAGGGGAATGTGAGGAGGAGGAGGAGGAGGAGGAGGAGGAGGAGGAGGAGTGTGAGTGACAGAGCAGGAAAACAGATTAGAGGAGAGATTATCAGCAGCTGCTCTTCATCTCTATTCACCCTCCTCCTCCTCCTCCTCCTCCCCGCCGTCTCCCAACAGGATTACGATTCTCTGATCGGTATTTATGAGCTTTTTAAACATTTATTGTCGACACTCGTGAGCGCGACACACACTCTCTCACACACACACACACACACACACACACACACACACACACTCCTTTTGTTAGGGAGTTTAATTTGATTTTCATTCAGAAACAATGAGTGTCGAAGCCGTTTCGCACGAGCTAGAAACAAAGAAGTGAAAGCTGAGACAGCTTATAGAAATCAGTAGATTTCCCACCTGTTGGTGAAACACCTGTAAATATCTGCACAGAATAAAAACATCTATTCGTCTTTCTTTTTTGTTTTGTTGTGGTTTTACAAATAATAGAATAGAAATTCTATTATAATTATTATTTAATATTTTCAGAAAAAGTAATTTAATTAAAATGTACTGAAAAAAAATCTGAAACTCAACGGTTCCTAATGAGACTCCACGAAGACTCGACGAGACTCGACGAGACTCGATAAAACTTGATGAGACTCAACGAGACTCGATAAAACTGAATGAGACTCAACGAGACTCAACGAGACTCGACAAGACTCAACGAGACTCAACGAGACTCGACAAGACTCAACGAGACTCGACGAGACTTGATGAAACTGAACGAGACTTGATGAAACTGAACGAGACTCAACGAGACTTGATGAAACTGAACGAGACTCAACGAGACTTGATGAAACTGAACGAGACTCAACGAGACTCAACGAGACTCAACGAGACTTGATGATACTGAACGAGACTCTTTGAGACTCTTTGAGACTCAATGAGACTCAACGAGACTCAACGAGATTCTTTGAGACTCAACGAGACTCAATGAGACTCAACGAGACTCAACAAGACTCAATGAGACTCGACGAGACTCGACGAGACTCGACGAGACTCTTTGAGACTCAATGAGACTCAACGAGACTCAACGAGATTCTTTGAGACTCAATGAGACTCAACGAGACTCAATGAGACTCAACGAGACTCAACGAGACTCAATGAGACTCAAAGAGACTCGACGAGATTCTTTGAGACTCGACGAGACACGATAAAACTCAACGAGACTCAATAAAGCTAAACTCCTCTTCCTCTTTCTCTTCCTCCTCCTCCTCCTCCTCCTCCTCCTCCTCCTCCTAAGCTTCTGCAGTAGAAGTTATACAATAAATATTATTAATATAATTTTTTCATTATTAAATATTATATTTATTTTTACCAAATGTTTCGGTTTATTTTAAAATATAAATGTGTATGTCTTCTTTGTTTTGCTAGTGTTTCATATTGTGACATATACTTCTACTACGACACATATATCTAAAACACCTTTCTAAATAAAGGCAGCAGGTCTTCCTCATGTGTTTCCCGTGAGCCAGCGACTCGGAGCGCTAACGAGCGTCACTAATTGATGAAGAGGTTAATTGGCAGCGTGATTAAAGGTCTGAGCGGAGGCTTCCTGACAGCCTGAAGATGAAGGATGAATAACACCACGATATATTAACCACGCATTTACTGCATTCTGCAATTATTAAAATATCAGACGCTCAAAAGCACCAGAAGTCAGGTGAGTGGAGTAAATGGAGGTGAGATGGAGATTAGTAAACGTACAAACACACATTCCTACTTCTAACCGAGTAGTTTGAATTCTGAACGTTAACTACGTGTTTAAACTGCGTCTGTTCGTTCGAAACAGACGTTCAATTACAGGCGGAAAGCTTAACATTGGAAGACATGACGTGTGTTTTCTCGACTCAGAGCATCTACGATGGGATGGAATAAGAGAAAGTGTAAAAGTCGAATGGGACACCGGTTCAAAATATTGGTCAAATGCAGCATCTTTCGTGATTGGGCTTTTGGTTCAATACGGTGTTTTTCTTTCTTCAATTGAGGTTTTTAAACAATGGGACATTTCTCTGACTATTTGAGGTCCAGGGAAAAAGGAGTAGACAGGAATATGTTTTGGGTTTTTCAGAATAAGGGGAATCTGACTATTGGGGTGTCGATACACAAAACGTTTCTGTCCAAAGGAACATTTTTCGGACTACACTGAAAAAACCGAAACGTTGACTTTAATGAAATGTAATATGTCAACAGATTTTACATAACTGTATTAGGTTAGTTGAAAGCAATGATATTAAAGGTCACCTATCATGCTATTTTTAGGCAATAGCATAGGTCTCAAAAAAACATGTCTATGAAGTGTTTTGCTCAAAATACCAAACAGATCACCCATTCTAGCCATGCCTCATATCCCTCTATTTCACTTCCTGTTTCAAAAGTGCTGATTTGGGTATAAAGCTTTTTTTTTTTTTAATTAGATAAAAAATAAAAGAGGAGGGGTCTGAGCTCATGCGGGACCCGGCAGCTACTGTCTAAACTAAATACTGCCGTGATGAAACGCCATATCATGGATTATCAAGGATTCTCTCTGAAACAGTATGGAGCTCAAAGGCTTTCTCTCTTGCCGGTTATACCACAAGGTGAGTTCCTTTTTATTTCCTGCTTCTTCACACACATGCTCTCCAGTACAGGTTAGCTCTGAGTGTTAGCGATGCTAATGTAAACACCGACCATATTACGTCCAAAACAGTCGGGCATTGTTTCTGATAGCAACTTTCTGATAGGGCTGTGGGTCCACATTTCAGATATTACGTCATATCGGACGCAAATCTGGATCAGCTCCGTTGTTCCCCCGTTTTTAGAGATGTGGGTACGGAGGAAAAGAGAGAGGGTTTCATTCCTGACGCTGCGTGAGTTCCCTGTCCAAAAGACGTAAAAAAGTGCATTTTGCATGATAGGAGACCTTTAAATTAGTAAGTTAAATATTAGGTTCAACTTAATATTATTGCTTTCAACTAACCTCATACAGTTATGTGAAATTTGCTGACATATTACATTTAATTAAAGTCAACGGTTCAGATTTGTCACTGTATTGGGGTTTTGTGAAAAGGGGATTTTTTTCCAGGAATCAAAAAGAAAATCGGGGATTTAATTTAAATGTCTATCAAATGCAAATCTTTCTCAAATACTGGACTTTTAATCCAATGGTTATTTAGTTTTTGGAATAAAGGGAAAATGCATTCTCCGAGACTTTTAGACTTTTGTAATATCCCTCTTGCTCTGAGCGTTATAACACGGATCCACGCTGACCTGGCCTAATCTCCTGAATCAAAATCCTTTTATAGGATTTAAAGCCTCCAGAAACTACAGGACTAACTCATAACTGCGTTTTTATCCAGGTGTGAACCCGGTAAATGGTTCATTGATAAATAAAGACACAACATATGCACTTTAAAGAGAGGATTTTAACCTTGTTGAATGCTCAGAACATCTCTCTGAAATGTCCTTTAAAGTGCTGATAAAACAGAACACTAACCCTGAGACTCTCCTAAATCTGACATTTAGGGTTTAAATAAAGAACGTTTTAAAAGGATTTTTGGGACTATTGGGGTTTTGGAAAAGGGGATATTTTGTTGGCTGTAATGGGATTTAATTTGCATTTATATCAGATGCAAATCTTTTCAAATACTGGACGTTTAATCCAATGGTTATTTAGTTTTTGGAATAAAGGGAAAACGCATTCTCCGAGACTGTTAGACCTTTGTAAAAGGCAAGGCACGTTTTTTATACAGCACCTTTCAGCACACGGCAATTCAAAGTGCAAATTAAAATAAAAGACATTTAAGAATAAATACAGCAGAAACACATTATACAAGGGCATTTAAAAACAGGCATTAAAAAGCAAAGATAATGAAATAAACACTACAGGTATAGAATACATGAATAAAAGCCGTGAATATGAACAGCTCAATCAAATGCTGCGACAAAAAGACACGTTTTAGTCTGGATAATCCAGTCTAATACCCCTCTTGCTCTGAGCGTTATAACACGGATCCACGTTGAGCTGCCGTAGTGAAAACCCTTAAAGAGCATCAGATAATGACTTCATGTTTTCTCCGCCGGGGTCCCGTGCTCTGCCATCCCATAATATGTTTTCTCAGGCTGTTGCCGGGTTACAGAGACGGACAGTTTATCGCTGGTCCCTGAGCATCACGGGAGACATTTGGACGAGATCCAGATCGCCATCACTTTAATGTTTAATCAGCTTCATCTGTACTTACAGAGCTCCTTCCTGTACTTTATGACCACTGCGCACCGCAACACACACACACACACACACACACACACACACACACACACACACACTCTGCCAGTAACAGTACACTCTTCACCTCTTGTTGTTTCCTGTCTGATTTCTCCATTACTCATGATGTCGAGCTTTCTTCATCCATCTCTCTGATTCCTCTCTTGCACTTTATCCTCCTCCTCTCTCTCTTTCACAATAAGATCCACCTTCCTCTCACTCTTCATCCTCTTCATCCTCTCCATCCCCTGATTCTGGAGAACTGTATTTATACACTCGATTAATTGGTATAATAACATTGAAAGAAAACTATTGGAGATATGCATTTAGGAAACGTTAAAGTCATTATTCGTTCCAGTAAAAAATGTTATTGAATATATTCCAGGTTTTTATGAATTGGAATAATGTGAAAACTTTCTGCATTAGAATAAAACGATGTAGTGTCTCTCCTGGGACATGTCTCCATGCTCTAATGTTCAAAAAGCTCTTTATTTCTCTCGTACTGCCTGTGCTGCAGCACCTCTTTTCACCCTCTGTCTGAAACCAGAGCTGCTCTGATTGGTTAGCTGGCCGGCTCTGTTGGGATTGGTCAACCAGCTTAGAGATGTCCCGCCCCTTAAGCCTATCACTTACAATGTGTTGGAGCGCTAGCCAATAGGAGCGTGAGTGTTCGATAGTGATGTCACCATGTTCTGGAAGTAAGGAAAAGGAGTCCAATTGAGGCGTTTCAGGATTTTTGACCAACTACTGTAATAACTGCAGATAATTGATCATTTTCAATCAATCAAACTTCATTGATATAGCCCAATATCACACATCCTCCATTCGTCTCAGTGGACTTTACAGTTTGTACAGAATATGAAGACGACCCGTTAATGGGAGAAACCCCCAATTCATGGCGGACATTTTGTTTAAACCTGGGGGAGATGTCGTGTGGAAATAAAAAAGACAATACAATCAATTCAAGGTCATTACCATTTCTGATACGTCCAGGGCCGCCGCTTGCGAACAGGCAAGGCAGGCAACGGCTTGGGGCCCCGGACCAGAAGGGGGCCCCCAAAGAAGGTCCACAGCAACGACAACATGAAACAGGGCCCTAGGGCCCCCACACACTCTAGAATCGCCACTGGATACGTTGCATCAGAATCTCTGCACAAACGCTCAGAGACGAAGCTCCTCTGCTCCTCGTTGGCGTCTGGAGGAATAAGCATTCCCTTCTCCACGGAGGATATAAGAGTGAACAAAACATGCATAAAACTCATCATGATTTAGTGGCCTTTTATCAGAATTAGATCACATATTTTTGATACCCGGGGGGGAGAAATTATAAGGAAACTGGTGTGTTAAAAAATGTGCATTATACTGCAAACAATTAGAAATACGTAGGATAAAAAAGGACTATATATTTACTATAATAATACTTTCTAATTTAAATAAATCCAGCATGAAGTGTAAAGCAGACTCAGTGGAGATATCGCACCGCATCAATATGCAGTATGTAATGATGCTGTTTAATATGCTTTAATTACCACACCTGTCAGGTGGATGGATTAATTTAGCAAAGGAGAACACACACACACACACACACACACACACAGTTATTACACATTTGTGCATGATCAGTTTAAATTCAACGATTAGTGCTGCGTTCATATTTTCTGCACTGATAGAAAACCTACAGAGGAAGAGCTCACAGTTTACTGGTCCCTCGAGGTGTGTGGTGTGTGTGTGTGTGTGTGTGTGTGTGTGTGTGTGTGTGTGTGATTACAGTAATGTCTTAATGACAGATGACATCACACCGTCAGTCAGACCATCTGTCTCCGCTCGGGGAACATTAATAATACAAATATTAATAAATAATAATTCCCACTTTTCTTGCCAGGACACGAGTACTTCAACTATATTACCGTGAACGAACAAAAAATGAACAGGACAAATATTATCTTCCACTTAAATTATATTAAGAACTGAACACTAATTGTAAATAAAATATTGTTGAAAATTAAACGGGAGAAATAAAACACACACACACACACACACACACACACACACACACACACACACACACACACACACACACACACACACACACACACACACACACACACACACACACACACACACACACACACACACACACCCTTGATATAAAAAGTCTAATAAATAAATATTTAGGACAGTTTTTTGGTGAAATAAACAATTGATATTTTGCGACATTAAATCACAGAGGTTAAAATAATTAAACTGTTTATTAAACCTCAGCTTCGCTCCGTACGAACAGAAGCTTTGTGCATTGGATTTTAATACAAAATTAAGATTAGCCGGATATAGTATACGTCAATATTATTCTGTTATTGTATACTTCTTTCTACTGTGTCCTGGATCCTGAGTCCTGTGTCCTGGATCCTGAGTCCTGGATCCTGAGTCCTGTGTCCTGGATCCTGAGTCCTGTGTCCTGGACTTCGAGTCGTGGCTGAACCGGTCTCTGCGGTCCTGCCTGACTCATCATACTACTTCCCTGATAGCTTTGTGCATTGGATTTGTATACAACATTAAGATTAGCCGGATATAGTAGACGTCAATATTATTCTGTTATTGGAGTTAATTTTGGGTATTCTTATTTATTTTGTATTCTTTAGATACTTCTTTCTACTGTGTCCTGCCTGACTCTCATCATACTACTTCCCTGATGGCTCCCACAGGATTGTTGACTTCCTCGTGGATTCATCTTCTTATTATAGACACATGCATTTCCAAACATTTGGTCTACATACGCTGTGAAATGTATTATCTCTTTGATTTACACACGGCATCTATTGCAGTCTGTCCGTCCTGGGAGAGGGATCCCTCCTCTGTTGCTCTCCCTGAGGTTTCTCCCATGTTCCCTTTAAACTGTGGGGTTTCTCTGGAAGTGTTTCCTTGTACGATGTGAGGGTCTAAGGACAGAGGGGGTCGTATTGTCTACTCATATTCTGTAAACTGTGAAGTCCACTGAGACAAATGTAACATGTGTGATATTGGGCTATATAAATAAACATTGATTGATTGAGTATTTTTTTTTGCTGCCGGTACAAAACAATATTCCAATTTCTGAAAATATAAACTAATCGGACATAGTGATCTCAAGATATTAAAATGATAGATCACATGACTAGTGAATCTTCAGGCTCACTAATGCAGAAGAAGCTTTTATGAGGACATTGTGTTGTCCGTTACTTGACTTTTTGGCCTCTTTCGTCAAATCCCATAACACGTTAGTCCCCCCTTGTTTGTGTTGTGCATCAGACAGAGATAAAGACACGAGTCAGAAAGAACGAGCCTGTTTATTAGCCCTCATGTTAATCATCAACATCATCATCATCCATCTTCCTCTCCCTCGGCCACCGACAGTCCCGTGGCTCGGGTTCATACAACTCTATCTGTCAATAGAATCTAATAGAAAAATCTGCAGGTTACAGTTAGGACGTTTGTCCATTAGAAAAACAACAGAAACCAAGAAACCAAAAAAGCTCCCCGTCACCCCTTCAGGACGAGGGGTGGGGGCGAGGAAGATCTAAAACCGGGGAGACGGCGATTTATGGCCAGTCTCGGATTTGGGGGCTCAGCCGGGATCAGACAGACGAAGCATTGATCGAGGTGGACACCGAGCGCCGTCAACCCGGTGATTTTTATTATTACCGGGGAGTAAAACCCGTCACAAGCTCTCCTCGCCTCGGAGTCGCCAGCCAACGGGCTGCGGGAGCGCTCAACACCACGATAACGCTCACATGGTCCGATTACAGACAAATAAAAAGTCCCGGCAGCTTTTTTTAAAGCGTGGCGACGTCCGTTGAGACGCAGACAGACAGACAAGAAGAAGAGATAGAGACAGTTAGCCTAGCAGTCTTGAGAAAATAACACACTCAGCTTCTCTTTGCAAAATCGGTTAGACACAACATGTGAATTAAACAATATAATTTTTTTAACAGGATAACAAAGTACATTTTTTAAACTGGAGAGCACCCGCCAGAGTGGAACATTTACACAAACCATATTATCGACAAACTGAATATTCAAAACTGGAGATTTAAATAGACCCCCTGCACAGGAGAACGCATTATTATCGTCGTCATTATTATTATTATCATCATCGTCACACATACAAGAAGCAGAATCACCGATTCAAAATTCAACTCAACAGACGCCAGATCTCCCTCAACGCAAGACAAACCTCTCTGTGGTCCGACACACAAATACACACCGGAGAGACTAACACACACGGCTAACACACACACAGCTAACACACACACTGCTAACACACACAAGGCTAAAGGCTGGAATCACCCCTCTACGAAGGTATGCTAAAGGAGGCGTTATGGGTTAAACCTGAAACTCTGAACAAAAAAATACTTTGCGTTTGTACATGTTTTTAAAAATATCCGAAATAACGTTTGAGAGACATAATCCAGCCTTAAGGACACACAACAGCTAACACACACACACACACACACACACACACACACACCCTTTGGCTAACAACGTTCACACAGTTAAGCTAACATACAGCACCATTAAACTACAACACACACAGTTTTGCTAATGAAGTCCAGCTAGCATATGAAGCTAGCTAACTAGCGTCATATGCAAGCTAACTAGCTTCAAATGCTAAAATACGAGCTAATTCTAACATTCGGCTAATTCAGGGAGATTTTGAAACGCTGACATTATTCAAAGATGTTTCTCCCTTAGCTAGCCAGGTCACTAACGTATATCAATTGATATAAAGCTTGAATAAGCGATTTTACTTGTTTCACATTGTTTCGGCAGTTTGTTGGCAGGTTGGATTAGCTTCTTAGCAACGTGGAATCTATGGGGGATTTTTAGGAAGTAAATGCCGGCAAAGGTTCTTTAGAGCTAACAGACAGCTACCTAGCAGTCACAACACACACGGTTTTGCTGATGAAGTCCAGTTAGCATATGACGCTAGTTAGCTAGCGTCATATGCTAGTTTACTAGCTGCCTATGCTAAATTACTAGCTAACAAACATTCGGCTAATTCAGGGAGATTTTGAAACGCTGACACATTATTCAAAATGTTGCTCCCTTAGCTAGCCAGGTCGCTAACGTAGACAAGTGGATATAAAGCGGATATAATGGATTTTAATTGTTTCAAATTCATTCGGCATTTTGTTGGCAGGTTGTGTTAGCTTCTTTTTAGGTAGCAAAGTGGATTTTTTTTAATTTATTTTTATTTTTTTTGTAAGTAAATGCCAGCAACGGTTTTTTGGAGCTAACAGACAGCTACCTAGCAGTCACAACACACACAGTATAGCTAACAAACATCTATGCACAGTTAGCTCATGGGAATAAGTTAGCTATTGTTATATTGCCAGCGCACCAACAAATTAGAGTTTGGAAAAGCTGAGACATTCACAAATGTTGCTTCGTTAGCTTGCTATCGATTGGTATTATATAAATTGGCCTAAATTAGTAAATTGTAATCGTTTTTCATTGTTATGGCAGTTTGTTAGCGGCTACAACTAGCTTATTTTAAAGTGGATGAAAGGATGTTATGAGTGTATTTTGGGGTTTTACGTCATTCTGATGAAGGGTCTTTGGAGTCTTTGCTAGTTCTGCAAGTCATTATCAAAATGGATGAAATTAAAAATATTTCCTGAGTGACAAGAGCGCTATGTACTAATAACTGTGGTACATGTGTCGTGGGTTAGCCGAAACGTACACATGAACTAACAGAAAGATTTTAGTCTCCGCTTTCTTCCAACGAAAAATCGTAACGCACACGTTCAGTAAAATCTAACTTACACCGCTAAGAATCTGACACGTTTTTACTGAGGAACAAAATGAGCGAATAAAACACAGCTAACAGAAACAGCTAATCCACCACATGCACTCAGCTAACACACAGTTGAGGTAACGCACATCTCATTGCTAACAAGCTAGCTCGCCCGTTTAGCTAACGCACAAGCTAATAGACTCGATAACTTCATTGTTCAGCTCCTGACACTTCGTCTACAAACAAATCGGCAAAGTAGAGAAATACGGAGCCAAGTTACAACAACAATAATAAAGTTTCACTTTGTAAGAAAATAGTAATTCTCCCCATGTTCAAATGAGGGCACGTGGTGTCGGCGGGAGATCAGGACAAACTGTTCGACCACAGAGAGATCTGGCTTTAGACAACGCAATATGGATCGTCATTTATTCATCATCACATCATAAAAACTAAAGAATCACTAGAGATACAGGAATAAGAACTATCATCAAACCAAAACAATAAACGCGTCGTTGCACCTCCAAGATGATAAACAGGTAAAATTAGAGAACAGACCCAGCGAGCACAAATTTAGTACAAAAAATAACTGACGGTAAAACATTTGATTTCCATCCGACGCTATTAAAATATTTCTATGCCAAAATAAAAAAAAATAACTGAGAGTCAACACACACAATCTGACGCATGCTTAAAAACATTATCATAAACAAAAATGTCTTACTCAAGACTGCTAAGCCTCATACCGTTGTCTTAGTGGAAAATAAAACTAGACAAAATATAGATTATACTGGATTTTTTTTGTTCGAAGCCACACTGATACATCTTTAAGTTCAAGTTTGATAAAAAATAAAACAAAAAGAAAAACCAGGCCTACACCGTGGAGAGCGAGAGACCGGAGGCTAGTCCCAAAAAATCTGCCCGACAAAATATTTCGACTTTGTAAAGTTAAAAAACAGAAAAGAAGAGAGTTCGTGATTTTTCAGTTAATCCTTAGTTTTCTCTACAAAAGGAAGGAGGAGGAAGCGGCAGAGCGATGCTAGGAAACCCCGATTCGGTTTGCCGTTGACGACCAATCGGAGGCCTTCGCCGGTGATGGAGGAGCCTCTAGTGATCCTGCGGGGACAGGAAGTGACATCACAGGCGCACCATGTTTACTCCATCAGATTATATAAACAACCTTTCTTTAAAAATACCTGAACAAAAGCCAATAATGGGATTAATGCAGTGAGACAGCAACCAATAGGATGGCAGCAGAGCACAAACATCCCCACATTGGGATCAATAAAGTTCTTATCTTGTTTGTTTAGCTAAAAACAACCGTTGTTGACTGTTGGTCAGCAGGTATTGAACCTACCTGTATCTGGGCGGCGTTCCACAGGTAGGGCTGCGTTCTGTAATATTCTGCTAGCGCTGCGGTGTAGTCCGGCACCGAACTCTGCTGAGACGACTGACCTGGGAACACACAACAACACGTCAACAATCAGGTAACGCCCAACATGGCTAGCAAACAGAATGACGACCACAGTAAAGCTAACGGACACAGTAAAGCTAACGGACACAGTAAAGCTAACGGACACAGTACAGCTAACAGTAAAGCTAACGACACAGTAAGCTAACGGACACAGTACAGCTAACGAACACAGTAAAGCTAACGAACACGTAAAGCTAACGACACAGTAAGCTAACGACACAGTAAAGCTAACGAACACAGTAAAGCTAACGAACACAGTACAGCTAACGGACACAGTAAAGCTAACGAACACAGTAAAGCTAACGAACACAGTACAGCTAACGGACACAGTAAAGCTAACGAACACAGTAAAGCTAACGAACACAGTAAAGCTAACGGACACAGTAAAGCTAACGAACACAGTACAGCTAACGGACACAGTAAAGCTAACGGACAAAGTAAAGCTAACGGACACAGTAAAGCTAACAGACACAGTAAAGCTAACGAACACAGTAAAGCTAACGAACACAGTAAAGCTAACGGACACAATAAAGCTAACGAACACAGTAAAGCTAACGGACAAAGTAAAGCTAACAGTATAGCTAACGGACAAAGTAAAGCTAACAGTATAGCTAACGGACAAAGTAAAGCTAACAGTAAAGCTAACGGACAAAGTAAAGCTAACAGTAAAGCTAACGGACAAAGTAAAGCTAACAGTATAGCTAACGTACACACAATTGTTTACATAACGTAGATAGTTTAGTAAACCAGTTTGTACGCTAGCATTCTAGCTAATAAACTACTTGAGACAATAACACAAGAACCGATGCTAAGGTAGTAAGTCCTGAAACGCTGGAGGGAGCACAGGGATTGTAGCCTCTGCAGACCATTGACATGCACTAAAACCTATGAACTACAGGAGAGACAGAGAGCATGAATGAGCCTCTAACAGCAGGAGGGCGGCTCGTACTCTGCTTCTTGTAGTAATCCTCCCAGGCCTTACTGTAGTCCGTCATCTGGGGCTGGCTCTGCTGACCTACACACCACACACACACACACACAACACACACACACACACACACACACACACACACACACACACACACACACACACACACACCACACACACACACCACACACACACACACACACACACACAACACACACACACACACACACACACACACACACACACACACACACACACACACACACACACACACACACACACACACACAGTTGAGCTCTTTTGCAATATGTTACTTTTTTCGATTTAGGGTTTCTGAAAAGGAGTGTGAACTCTTGTAAATGTTTTGATGGGTGTGTCTCTGTGTGTCTCTGTGTGTGTGTCTCTGTGTGTGTGTGTGTCTCTGTGTGTGTCTCTGTGTTGGTGTGTGCGTGCGTACCTGCAGCTGTTATAAATTCAGAACATTGTATTATTGTGGTGCCGTAGTGGGAGGGTCATGTGTTCGAGGTGGGAAGAAAAACAGGAAATGACGCGTGCTTAAATCTGATCTCAGGTACGTTCACACATACAAGGAATTAGCTTTGGTGTCTTGTGGCGAGAACAGAAAACTATCTGAAAGAATAAGTTGCAAAGTAGGTAAAAAAAAGGAAATGTATAGGATAGTAAAAAGTAAGTATTTTAGAAACAATTTAGCATTAAAAAGGATTTGCTAAAGACACCGAATTTAAATGTTACTATAAATATATTCCTGTGAGTGTGTGTGGGTATGACAGTGTGTTGTGTGTGTGCAAGTGTGTGTGACTGAGTGTGAGTGCACGTGTCTGAGTGTGTCCGAGTGTGTGTGTGCGAGTGAGTGTTTGAGTCTGTAACCGAGTGTGTGCGTGAGTGGGTGTGCGTGAGTGTGTGCGTGAGTGGGTGTGAGTGAGTGAACGTGTGATTAAGTGTGTGACTGTGTGCATGTACTTGCGAGTGTGACTGAGTGTGCGTGTGAGGAGTGTGTGCGTGCGTGCGTGTGACTGAGTGTGTGTGTGCGCACATGTGCAAGTGCAAGTGCGTGTGTCTGAGTGTGACTGAGTGTGCGCGTGTTTGTGTGTGTGACTGATTGTGCGGTGAGTGCGTGTGTCTGTGTGACTGAGTGTGTGTGAGTGTGTGTGTGTGTGTGACTGCTGTGGTGTGAGTGCTTGTGTCTGAGTGTGACTGAGTGTGTGTGTGAGTGTGCGTGTGTGAGTGACTGATTGTGTGTGTGAGTGTGTGTGTGTCTGTGTGTGACTGAGTGTGAGTGTGTCTGTGTGTGACTGAGTGTGTGTGAGTGTGCCGGTGCGTGTGCGAGTGCATGTGTGAGTGACTGAGTGTGAGTGTGTGAGTGACTTAGTGTGTGTGAGTGTGCGTGTGACTGAGTGTGAGTGTGCGTGTGTGAGTGACTGAGTGTGTGTGACTGAGTGTGTGTGAGTGTGTGTGACTGAGTGTGTGCGTGTGTGAGTGTGTGTATTACCAGGGTCCTGTTGTCCAGCGTTCTGCCAGTTCGTCTGGTAGGTGTTTCCCCAGACGCCGGTCAGGAAGGTCTGCCCGCTGCCACAGCTACACACACATTAAATCACTCTGAGTTTCTACACAATATTACAGTTTTTTAAACAATACAAATAAGATGGTGTATTTCTTTCTTCTAGTTTCATCCCCTTTAAGCAAAGCAATTCTCAAGTTTCTGTCATATGTTTTTACTTCTTCTCTTGTAATTGTACAACTAATGAATGCCAGGTATCGTCCTTTAATTTGGGACTTACTTGTCATAACTTCGACCGCTTTAAAAGATTTACTTTATTAATCCCAGTTTGGGGAAAAGATTATTGCAGCAGCATAAAACAAAACAAGTCATTGAACATAAAAACGATGCTAAATAGAAACTTCTCAAATAGAAAAATAAATCTCCAAATTCAGTTTTTTTTCTACAAAATGCACCACTTTAATGACAGACAATATTCATGTTTTTTTGTGATATTTGTTGTTTTTTCTCTCCTTAATAAACCACTTCAAACTCGAAGAATATTCATGTTTCTCTTGATATTTAGCGGCTGTGTTGTGAGCTTACTTCTGGTGTGCGGCCGGGCCCTGGGTGAAAGGACTGAAGCCGAACCCTCCGTTGCTCATGATGCCTGAGCCCTGCAGAGGAGACACACGTTTATTATAACGTTTATGATATTATTACAAATATATCTAATATTTCATCTGCAAAGAAATGTATCATTACAATACCTCAGGAACATTTCTTCAATCAATGAATCAGCCCATTAGTTAAATGTATGGATTATGGATTTGCATAAACATTTATTAAATGTGGAAATGTAAAAAATAAATATAATAAGGAAAACATTTTTAAATAAGTAACCAAACTTTTAAAAATTGGAGAAAATCAGAATTATTACTTTTTTCTTAAAACAAATCCCCCAAAAAATGTTCACGTGGCCCTGTGAGCAGAGAACATGGTTTGACGGCGTGTGTGAGTGTGAGTGTGACTGAGTGTGAGTGTGACTGAGTGTGAGTGTGACTGAGTGTGAGTGTGACTGAGTGTGAGTGACTGAGTGTGAGTGTGACTGAGTGTGTGTGTGACTGCGTGTGAGTGACTGAGTGTGTGTGTGACTGCGTGTGAGTGACTGAGTGAGTGAGTGTGTGTGTGTGCGTGTGCATGACTGAGTGTTTGAGTTAGTGTGTGTGTGTGTGTGTGCATGACTGAGTGTTTGAGTTAGTGTGTGTGTGTCTGCATGACTGAGTGTTTGAGTGTGTGTGTGCGTGTGCATGACTGAGTGTCTGAGTTAGTGTGTGTGTGTGACTGAGTGAGTGTGTGTGTGAGTTCGTGTGTGAGTTCGTATATTAATTCTTATATATTTTAAATGTGTTCCCCTCTTTTCATTCTCATTTTTCTTTTCCTGTGAGCAGAGAACATGGTTTGACGGCGTGTGATTGTGTGTGTGTGTGTGACTGAGTGTGCGTGTGCGAGTGAGTGTGTGTGAGAGTGTGTGTGAGTGAGTGTGCGAGTGTGTGTGAGTGTACGTGTGAGTGATGTGTGTGTCTGAGTGTGTGTGTCTGAGTTGTGCGACTGAGTGTGCGAGTGAGTGTGTGCGAGTGAATGTGTGTGTGAGTGCGCGTGTGAGTGAGTGTGTGCGTGTCTGAGTGAGTGTGAGTTAGTGTGTGTGCGTGTCTGAGTGAGTGTGTGTGAGTGTGTGTGTGTGCGCGTGTGAGTGCGCGTGTGAGTGAGTGTGTGTGTCTGAGTGTGTGTGACTGAGTGTGCGAGTGAGTGTGTGATGAGTGTGTGCGACTGAGTGTGTGTGCGCGTGTGGGTGAGTGTGTGTGCATGTCTGAGTGTGTGTGTTTTGTTGTGCGAGTGTGTGTGCACGTGTGGGTGAGTGTGTGTGCATGTCTGAGTGTGTGTGTTTTGTGCGAGTGTGTGTGTGACTGATTGTGCGAGTGAGTGTGTGAGTGATGTGTGTGCGCGTGTGGGTGAGTGTGTTGTGCATGTCTGATTGTGTGTGTGAGTGTGTGCGAGTGTGTTGTGACTGAGTGTGAGAGTGAGTATATTAATTCTTATATATTTAAAATGTGTTTCCGACTTTTCATTTCATTTCTTCCCGTTTGACGGCGTGTCCTGAGAGGTGCGTTTGTTTTGCGCTCCCCGGTCTTGTCGTCTAGGAGCTATTCATTTGTTTAATTAAGTATATATTCATTTTATAATTATTATTTTTGTACTTACTTACATATCAATTATTAATTTATTTAGTCCTCTATAGTTACAAAAATGTTCCCCTATTTTTATTCTCATTTTTTGTAATGAATTTACTTCTTCACTTACTTTAGTGGTCTTATTTTTTCCTGTCCCGAATTATTATAATTGTCCAGACGTATTTATTCCTTTATTTATATCTTTCTATTGTTAATTTATTTTCCTACAGATTTACTGTTTTTAGACTCGTTTGTTTTCTGATCTGAGAAATGGTTTCACGGCGTGTCGTTACAGGTGTGTTTGTTTTGCGTACCCCGATCTTGTCGTCGATGAGCTGCCGGGCCAGGTCCATCTGCTGGGCGGAGCCTCTGATGGTGAAGACCCGGGTGTTGGGGTCGGTGGAGGGGGGGGGGTTCCTCTGCAGCTCCACGTGAGCTCCAGACTGCTGGTTAATACTCTTAATGGTTTCTCCTCCTGCAACACACACATCGTTCAGTTACATACAGGGATGTAGTGTTTCTGTGGTGGACCCTGAAGGCAGCATCTCTCTGGTCCAATGGGATTCCTCCGTGTGATTTTGGATCAGTCAGGAAAAAAATCTCCAAACAAACGTTCATGATTCTTACACATTTAGTTCAGCAGGAGAATCCCACATACCTACACCCTTTATGATTTCTGAAGTAAGAAGCTAATGTTGGGCTATAAGGAACTACAGCACGGTCACATGACTTCACGTCACCACCGCTAAGCTAAAGGAGGCTAATGTTGGGCTATAAAGGAACTAAGCACGGTCACATGACTTCACGTCACCACCGCTAAGCTAAAGGGGCTAATGTTGGGCTATAAAGGAACTACAGCACGGTCACATGACTTCACGTCACCACCGCTAAGCTAAAGGTGGCTAATGTTGGGCTATAAAGGAACTACAGCACGGTCACATGACTTCACGTCACCACCGCTAAGCTAAAGGAGGCTAATGTTGGGCTATAAAGGAACTACAGCACGGTCACATGACTTCACGTCACCACCGCTAAGCTAAAGGTGGCTAATGTTGGGCTATAAAGGAACTACAGCACGGTCACATGACTTCACGACACCACCGCTAAGCTAAAGGTGGCTAATGTTGGGCTATAAAGGAACTACAGCACGGTCACATGACTTCACGTCACCACCGCTAAGCTAAAGGAGGCTAATGTTGGGCTATAAAGGAACTACAGCACGGTCACATGACTTCACGTCACCACCGCTAAGCTAAAGGAGGCTAATGTTGGGCTATAAAGGAACTACAGCACGGTCACATGACTTCACGTCACCACCGCTAAGCTAAAGGTGGCTAATGTTGGGCTATAAAGGAACTACAGCACGGTCACATGACTTCACGTCACCACCGCTAAGCTAAAGGTGGCTAATGTTGGGCTATAAAGGAACTACAGCACGGTCACATGACTTCACGTCACCACCGCTAAGCTAAAGGAGGCTAATGTTGGGCTATAAAGGAACTACAGCACGGTCACATGACTTCAAGTCACCACCGCTAAGCTAAAGGAGGCTAATGTTGGGCTATAAAGGAACTACAGCATGGTCACATGACTTCACGTCACCACCGCTAAGCTAAAGGTGGCTAATGTTGGGCTATAAAGGAACTACAGCACGGTCACATGACTTCACGTCCCCACCGCTAAGCTAAAGGTGGCTAATGTTGGGCTATAAAGGAACTACAGCACGGTCACATGACTTCACGTCACCACCGCTAAGCTAAAGGAGGCTAATGTTGGGCGTGATGACGTTTAGTCGTCTCATTTAGACTCTCGTTAGCAACCTCTGTTTTTAAATCCACCAGTGGGGTATTTACTGACGTATTTTATGTGGTAGAACAAAATGATAAATCTCTAAAAGTTAACAAGATACTGCAACACTAGGGCATAGAACAAGTCTGTTCAAAATTGAATTAAAAAAAGTAAAGTTATATTAGATAAAGAGCAGAAAAGGTGGTTTAATTTGTGTTGGCGTACTGCACAGAAGCCTGTGTGCTTCTGGATATCTGCAGCCTGGAAGAAGGGGCTTTAACCCTTTAAAAGAAAACAACAATGGCGAACAGCAAGCCCCGCTCTTTATCTACTTAAAAAACGCTTAAGAACATCAGCCATTCATCGCTGTGTGTGTTTGGAGGTCAAGAGGGTCGAGCAGCAGCTTTCAAAATAAAAGACACAAAAAGAAACAGAAATGTCAAGTACCCGACGTTTAGACACCATATGGTCTGTTTCTGTGCCTCTGGTGCCCCATTGTTAGAGGAGACCTTCGATTGGACAATGCTCATGAATAACACACACACACACACACACTTTTTCTTTTCAGAAACCTCTCACAGATCGAGCTCATAAAAACTCCATCAACAGCTCGTTGAGATTAAATAAGTAACAATGACTCATTCTCCAGGGAGGAAGAGGAGGAGGAGGAAGAGGAGGAGCCTTTACATGAGTCAGTCTGGAAGTCAATGGTTTCTGAATGTGTTTTTGGTTATCTTTAAATAAAGTAACAAGCTGAGGAGATTTTAACATCGTCAGCTTCAGAAATCACAAAGTGTGTTCATGTGTTGAGATTCTCCTGATGAACTAAACGTCTGTTTCACACAGAGATGATTTTCTGACATAATCCAAATCCTATTGGACCAGAGAGATGCTGCCTTCAGGGACACACACAGAAATACTACATGAAATCTAAAAAGTGTTGGATCAGAACCAATGAAAACCCTGATGTCTGGCCACCAGCATTCTCTGATGTTGACCTCCTGTTTACACTGAGGAAGGTTTCTTACCTTTGCCGATGACCAGTCCACACTTGTCAGCGGGGATGGTGTATGTCACTTCCTGTAGCGGCCCGGGGGATCCCATCGTCCAATCACCACGGCCCCTGATCCTGCCGCTGCGCAGCGCCGAGCCGAACCCGTCACGTTCCTGCACAAACATTACACATTATAATTTAACTTTATATGCAGACATTTACAGTCATTTTCTGACAATATTTCCTTTTTTTTTTTTTTGTTCGAAAAAAAGTCTGAATTCTGTCTTTTATCAGAACTAAAAATAAGGTGCTTTTTTTTTTTAAAGAGAAAATATTTTTCGGAATTTCTTTTTTTTTCTGAAAGTCTCAGAATTCTAAATTACTAAATGTTTCATAAAAAAATAAGTTTTCCTCCTGAAAAAAAAAAACTAAATCTCTCGAGTTTTTCCTTCTGAAAATCTCAGAAATCCAAAAAAGATAAATATTTATTTTTTCTTTCGATTTTTAGGAAATATCTGAATTCTGACTTTTTTCTTATCAAAAAATGTTTCCTGATCATATTTCACCTGTGTGTGTGTGTCTGTGTTACCTGTGTGTGTGTGTGTGTGTGTGTTACCTGTCAGTGTGAGTGACCGAGTGAGTGAGTCTGTGTGTGTGTCTGTGTTACCTGTCTGTGTGTGTGTGTGTTACCTGTCAGTGTGAGTGACCGAGTGAGTGAGTGTCTGTGTGTGTGTCTGTGTTACCTGTCTGTGTGAGTGAGTCTGAGTGTGTGTGTGTTACCTGTCAGTATGAGTGACCGAGTGAGTGAGTGTGTGTGTGTGTATGTGTGTGTTTCTGTGTTACCTGTGTGTGTGTGTGTTACCTGTGTGTGTGTGTGTCAGTGTTACCTGTGTGTGTGTTACCTGTGTGTGTGTGTGTTACCTGTCTGTGTGTGTGTTACCTGTCTGTGTGTGTGTGTGTGTGTTACCTGTCAGTGTGAGTGACCGAGTGAGTGATTGTGTGTGTGTGTGTGTTTCTGTGTTACCTGTCTGTCTGTGTCTGTGTGTGTGTGTGTGTGTGTGTGTTACCTGTCTGTCTGTGTCTGTGTTACCTGTCTGTGTGTGTGTGAGTGAGTGAGTCTGAGTGTGTGTTACCTGTGCGGTCTGGATCAGTTCATTGATCAGGTGCACGGCGTGCTGGCAGCGATCCGGTTGTCCCATCACCATGGCAACACGCTCCGGACTGATGCCGTCATCTGCAGCGAGAGGTCAGAGGTCAACAAGAGCCCATAATCTGGATTTTACTGGTTTAAACAGGCTGGCTTAAATCTGGATTATACTGGTGTAAACAAAGCTGGCTCAATAGTAGTTTTAGTACGATTACATTTAGATTACTTAGATGTAATCATACATATTTTATTGTTGTTTAATCTGGATTATACCACCAGAACACACTGGTTTAATCTGGATTCTCTGGTGTAAACAGACCACATTAATCTGGATTCTCCGGTGTAAAAAGACCACATTAATCTGGATTCTCCGGTGTAAAAAGACCACATTAATCTGGATTCTCCGGTGTAAACAGACCACATTAATCTGGATTCTCCGGTGTAAACAGACCACATTAATCTGGATTCTCTGGTGTAAACAGACCGCATTAATCTGGATCCTCTGGTGCAAACAGACCACATTAATCTGGATTCTCTGGTGTAAACAGACCACATTAATCTGGATTCTCTGGTGTAAAGCAGACCACATTAATCTGGATTCTCTGGTGCAAACAGACCACATTAATCTGGATTCTCTGGTGTAAACAGACCACATTAATCTGGATTCTCTGGTGCAAACAGACCACATTAATCTGGATTCTCTGGTGCAAACAGACCACATTAATCTGGATTCTCTGGTGCAAACAGACCACATTAATCTGGATTCTCTGGTGTAAACAGACCACATTAATCTGGATTCTCTGGTGCAAACAGACCACATTAATCTGGATTCTCTGGTGCAAACAGACCACATTAATCTGGATTCTCTGTGTGCAAACAGACCACATTAATCTGGATTCTCTGGTGTAAACAGACCACATTAATCTGGATTCTCTGGTGCAAACAGACCACATTAATCTGGATTCTCTGGTGTAAACAGACCTGCTTTGAACTGGATCCTGACCCCGGTCATTCTGGATCTTCTTGATCATCTCTCCGTCCTGCGATCACGATGCCCACAGCGAACCTGGGAACTGGAACCTGCAGAGAGACGGACTAGACATGAATGAAACTTTTAAAGAGTGACTCAAGAAAAATCGGACCCTTTTAAAAACATGCTAGCTGCTAACACAAGCTAGCGAGGTGCATTTGTTTGTTTGTGCCGTACGTCCAGGCTGGCTCCTCCCAGACGGGCGCTGAAGTCGCTGCGTCCCGACCGGAAATCTCCATCTTTCTCTCTGATCACCTCCAACACCAGCTCCCTCGCCGCCTGCAGGGGAGAGGGCAGACGCCATGTTGGATATTAGCACGGTCACATGACTTCACGTCACCACCGCTAAGCTAAAGGAGGCTAACGTTGGGCTATAAAGCAACTACAGCACGGTCACATGACTTCACCTCACCACCGCTAAGCTAAAGGAGGCTAATGTTGGGCTATAAAGGAACTACAGCACGGTCACATGACTTCACGTCACCACCGCTAAGCTAAAGGAGGCTAATGTTGGGCTATAAAGGAACTACAGCACGGTCACATGACTTCACGTCACCACCGCTAAGCTAAAGGTGGCTAATGTTGGGCTATAAAGGAACAACAGCACGGTCACATGACTTCACGTCACCACCGCTAAGCTAAAGGTGGCTAATGTTGGGCTATAAAGGAACAACAGCACGGTCACATGACTTCACGTCACCACCGCTAAGCTAAAGGCCTAATGTTGGGCTATAAAGGAACTACAGCACGGTCACATGACTTCACGTCACCACCGCTAAGCTAAAGGTGGCTAATGTTGGGCTATAAAGGAACTACAGCACGGTCACATGACTTCACGTCACCACCGCTAAGCTAAAGGAGGCTAATGTTGGGCTATAAAGGAACTACAGCACGGTCACATGACTTCACCACCGCTAAGCTAAAGGAGGCTAATGTTGGGCTATAAAGGAACTAAAGCACGGTCACATGACTTCACGTCACCAGCGCTAAGCTAAAGGTGGCTAATTTTGGACGTGATGACGTTTTCATTTAGACTTGTAGAACAAAACGTTAAAATCTCTTCAGCTTGTGTCAACCACAGACCTTATTTCCGAATAACAACCAAAAACACATCCAGAAAACCATTGACCTCCAGAGGAGACAGGAAGTGAGGAAATGCTGAGTCATGCTAGGGTTTTAGTAGTCAATACCGCAACTACCCCATTTTGACCAAGACACAGAGACTTGAGGAGTCTCAACTCGGCTTTGCACAAACTCGTTCTTGATATTGGTGTGTGTGTGTCAAGAGAAACAGGAAACAGACGGTGTGTGTTATTACCTGCACTTTGTACGGGTCTCCAGAGATGCGCAGAGGTTTGTCGGCTCCTGTCGGCATCGGCCCGTCCTGAATCATCATCATCTTTACCCCGGCTCGCTCCTGTGTGACACACACACACACACACACACACACACACACACACACACACACACACACACACACACACACACACACACACACACACACACACACACACACACACACACACACACACACACACACACACACACACACACACACACACACACACACACACACACACACACACACACACACAGTTGAGCTCTTTTGCAATATGTATACTTTTTTCAATTTAGGGTTTCTGAAAAGGAGTGTGAACTCTTGTAAACGTTTTGATGGGTGTGTGTCTGTGTGTGTGTGTGTATGTGTGTGCGTACCTGCAGCTGTTTGATGGTGTCGCCCCCCCTCCCGATCACCAGCCCCACCTTGCTGGCGGGGATCAGCATCTCCTGCACCGACGCGCCTCCTTCTCCTCCGTCTCCGTGAAACCCAGGACCGTTCCTGCAGCGCTCCACGATCTGAACCAGGAGACGCTTCGCCTGCCTGCACACACACGCACACACAGAGAGAGAGAGAGAGAGACACACACACACACACAGAGAGAGAGAGAGACAGAGACACACACACAGAGAGAGAGAGAGAGACGCACACACACAGAGAGACACACACACACACACACAGAGAGAGAGAGACAGAGACACACACACAGAAATAGAGAGACAGAGAGAGAGAGAGAGACACACACACAGAGAGAGAGACACAGAGACACACAGAGAGAGAGACAGAGAGAGAGAGAGACAGACACACAGAGACAGAGAGAGACACACACACACAGAGACACACAGAGAGAGAGACAGAGAGAGAGACAGAGAGAGAGAGAGAGACAGACACACAGAGACAGAGAGAGACAGAGACAGAGAGAGAGACACACAGAGAGAGACACAGAGACACACAGAGAGAGAGACAGACACACGGAGACAGAGAGAGAGACACACAGAGAGAGAGACACAGAGACACACAGAGAGAGAGACAGACACACGGAGACAGAGAGAGACACACACACACAGAGACACACAGAGAGAGAGACAGAGAGAGAGACAGACACACAGAGACAGAGAGAGACACACACACACAGAGACACACAGAGAGAGAGACAGAGAGAGAGAGACACATAGCAGGAATTATGATTAATATATGATTCGCACTATATTAATAGCATTATTTAGGTGTTTAGTTTATTTAGTGTAGATATTTCCTAAATATTATAAATGATAATACAATAAAAACCCATGAAATCCCTACATCTCTGTGCAGGACGTGAGCCACAGCTACGTGGTACACACTCAAAAGGTATTTTATACACGTTGTGTCTGTAAAATGCAACCTGATCTTTCACATTGTTTTTAAATTAGGGAGACATTCAGACCACTAATATAAATAAAGAAATTGAATAAAGAAACTCACTCGATGCTCTCTGGAGTTCCAGTCAGGGAACAGGGCCGCTCCATCAGACCTCCGCTGTCTGCACACACACACACACATTTTTATCAATATTGAAGACTTAAAGGTGGGGTAGGTCATTTTGGAGAAACCAGCTCGAGTGCGCTAGAATTTGAAAATACACAACCGGAAAAAATCTGCCCCTTCCTCACAGAGCCCCTCCTCCAACACACACGAACGCGCACATGACCAATGAGGGCACCAGATCAGTTTGTGCACAGATGGAAGGCTGACAGGCAGGTAGGCCATCCAGTTACTTTAGCCGGCCCGGCTCAGATGATTGGTCGTGCTTTTTACAGCGCCACGGCTTCCACAGATGATGTTTTTATGGATTTATTGTCAAAGCACTGAAGATATTCGTTGCTATCGGGATGTTCAGAGCATTCCATGGAATATAACAAGTGTTTCTGAAGTGAATTACATACCCCACCTTTAACTACATGCATGTTTTCCACGTGTTCCTAATTAACTTCCTTAAAGCAAAACTGAACGTGTGTATACCTTTATAGAAACAGAAATCAATCAACACAAAAACTCAATCAGTTGTCGAATGACTGACTGATCAAACTAAACTAAAATGGGGAAGGTGTGTGACTGTGTGTATGTGTGAGTATGTAGGTGTGTGTGTATGTGTGAGTATGTAGGTGTGTATGTGTGAGTATGTAGGTGTGTATGTGTGAGTATGTAGGTGTGTATGTGTGAGTATGTAGGTGTGTATATGTGTGAGTATGTAGGTGTGTGTATGTGTGAGTATGTAGGTGTGTATGTGTGAGTATGTAGGTGTGTGTATGTGTGAGTATGTAGGTGTGTATGTGTGAGTATGTAGGTGTGTATGTGTGAGTATGTAGGTGTGTATGTGTGAGTATGTAGGTGTGTATGTGTGAGTATGTAGGTGTGTATGTGAGTATGTAGGTGTGTATGTGTGAGTATGTAGGTGTGTATGTGTGTGAGTATGTAGGTGTGTGTATGTGTGAGTATGTAGGTGTGTATGTGTGAGTATGTAGGTGTGTATGTGTGAGTATGTAGGTGTGTATATGTGTGAGTATGTAGGTGTGTGTATGTGTGAGTATGTAGGTGTGTATGTGTGAGTATGTAGGTGTGTATGTGTGAGTATGTAGGTGTGTATGTGTGTGAGTATGTAGGTGTGTGTATGTGTGAGTATGTAGGTGTGTATGTGTGAGTATGTAGGTGTGTATGTGTGAGTATGTAGGTGTGAGTATGTAGGTGTGTATATGTGTGAGTATGTAGGTGTGTATGTGTGAGTATGTAGGTGTGTGTATGTGTGAGTATGTAGGTGTGTATGTGTGAGTATGTAGGTATGTATGTGTGAGTATGTAGGTGTGTATGTGTGAGTATGTAGGTGTGTATGTGTGAGTATGTAGGTGTGTATATGTGAGTATGTAGGTGTGTATGTGTGAGTATGTAGGTGTGTATGTGTGAGTATGTAGGTGTATATGTGTGAGTATGTAGGTGTGTGTATGTGTGAGTATGTAGGTGTGTATATGTGTGAGTATGTAGGTGTGTGTATGTGTGAGTATGTAGGTGTGTATGTGTGAGTATGTAGGTGTGTATATGTGTGAGTATGTAGGTGTGTATGTGTGACTGTGTGTATGTGTATATGTGTGAGTATGTAGGTGTGTATGTGTGACTGTGTGTATGTGTATATGTGTGAGTATGTAGGTGTGTATGTGTGAGTATGTAGGTGTGTATATGTGAGTATGTAGGTGTGTGTATGTGTGAGTATGTAGGTTTGTATATGTGTGAGTATGTAGGTGTGTATGTGTGATGTAGTGTGTGTATGTGTGAGTATGTAGGTGTGTGTATGTGTGAGTATGTAGGTGTGTGTATGTGTGAGTATGTAGGTGTATGTATGTGTGAGTATGTAGGTGTGTGTATGTGTGAGTATGTAGGTGTGTATATGTGTGAGTATGTAGGTGTGTGTATGTGTGAGTATGTAGGTGTATATGTGTGAGTATGTAGGTGTGTGTATGTGTGAGTATGTAGGTGTGTATATGTGTGAGTATGTAGGTGTGTGTATGTGTGAGTATGTAGGTGTGTGTATGTGTGAGTATGTAGGTGTGTATATGTGTGAGTATGTAGGTGTGTATGTGTATAAGGCGTTAACACACACATGTATATTAAACTCGTACTTTTTTAACCAAGAAACACAAAGTAAGACGGTTTATTTCGAGGGCTCTGCGATTTGGAAAAAGTTCCAATTGTGATAATTAAATTGTGTTATTTCGACTGACAGTAAACAAGATGTCTCCTGACGTAAACAAGATGTCTCCTGACGTAAACAACAACGTGACGTAAACAACAACGTGACGTAAACAAGATGTCTCCTGACGTAAACAAAAACGTGACGTAAACAAGATGTCTCCTGACATAAACAACAACGTGACGTAAACAAGATGTCTCCTGACGTAAACAACAATGTGACGTAAACAAGATGTCTCCTGACGTAAACAACAACGTGACGTAAACAAGATGTCTCCTGACGTAAACAAGATGTCTCCTGACGTAAACAACAACGTGACGTAAACAACAACGTGACGTAAACAAGATGTCTCCTGACGTAAACAACAACGTGACGTAAACAACAACGTGACGTAAACAACAATGTGACGTAAACAAGATGTCTCCTGACGTAAACAACAATGTGACGTAAACAAGATGTCTCCTGACGTAAACAACAACGTGACGTAAACAAGATGTCTCCTGACGTAAACAACAACGTGACGTAAACAAGATGTCTCCTGACGTAAACAAGATGTCTCCTGACGTAAACAACAACGTGACGTAAACAACAACGTGACGTAAACAAGATGTCTCCTGACGTAAACAACAACGTGACGTAAACAAGATGTCTCCTGACGTAAACAACGTGACGTAAACAAGATGTCTCCTGACGTAAACAACAACGTGACGTAAACAAGATGTCTCCTGACGTAAACAACAACGTGACGTAAACAAGATGTCTCCTGACGTAAACAACAACGTGACGTAAACAAGATGTCTTCTTACGTAAACAACAACGTGCCGTAAACAAGATGTCTTCTTACGTAAACAACGTGACGTAAACAAGATGTCTCCTGACATAAACAACAACGTGACGTAAACAAGATGTCACCTGACGTAAACAACAACGTGACGTAAACAAGATGTCTCCTGACGTAAACAACAACGTGACGTAAACAAGATGTCTCCTGACGTAAACAACAACGTGACGTAAACAAGATGTCTCCTGACGTAAACAACAACGTGACGTAAACAAGATGTCTCCTGACGTAAACAACAACGTGACGTAAACAAGATGTCTTCTTACGTAAACAACAACGTGCCGTAAAGAAGATGTCTCCTGACGTAAACAACAAAGGACGTAAACAAGATGTCTCCTGACGTAAACAACGTGACGTAAACAAGATGTCTCCTGACGTAAACAACAACGTGACGTAAACAAGATGTCTCCTGACTTAAACAACAACGTGACGTAAACAAGATGTCTCCTGACTTAAACAACAACGTGACGTAAACAAGATGTCTCCTGACGTAAACAACAACGTGACGTAAACAAGATGTCTCCTGACGTAAACAACAACGTGACGTAAACAAGATGTCTTCTTACGTAAACAACAACCTGACGTAAACAAGATGTCTCCTGACGTAAACAACGTGACGTAAACAAGATGTCTCCTGACTTAAACAACAACGTGACGTAAACAAGATGTCTCCTGACGGAAACAACAACGTGACGTAAACAACAACGTGACGTAAACAAGATGTCTCCTGACGTAAACAACAACGTAACGTAAACAAGATGTCTCCTGACGTAAACAACAACGTGACGTAAACAACAACGTGACGTAAACAACAACGTGACGTAAACAAGATGTCTCCTGACGTAAACAACAACGTAACGTAAACAAGATGTCTCCTGACGTAAACAACAACGTGACGTAAACAAGATATCTCCTGACGTAAACAACAACGTGACGTAAACAAGATGTCTCCTGACGTAAACAACGTGACGTAAACAAGATGTCTCCTGACTTAAACAACAACGTGACGTAAACAAGATGTCTCCTGACTTAAACAACAACGTGACGTAAACAAGATGTCTCCTGACGTAAACAACAACGTGACGTAAACAAGATGTCTTCTTACGTAAACAACAACCTGACGTAAACAAGATGTCTCCTGACGTAAACAACAACGTGACGTAAACAAGATGTCTCCTGACGTAAACAACAACGTGACGTAAACAAGATGTCTTCTTACGTAAACAACAACGTGCCGTAAAGAAGATGTCTCCTGACGTAAACAACAAAGGACGTAAACAAGATGTCTCCTGACGTAAACAACGTGACGTAAACAAGATGTCTCCTGACGTAAACAACAACGTGACGTAAACAAGATGTCTCCTGACTAAACAACAACGTGACGTAAACAAGATTCTCCTGACTTAAACAACAACGTGACGTAAACAAGATGTCTCCTGACGTAAACAACAACGTGACGTAAACAAGATGTCTTCTTACGTAAACAACAACCTGACGTAAACAAGATGTCTCCTCGTAAACAACGTGACGTAAACAAGATGTCTCCTGACTTAAACAACAACGTGACGTAAACAAGATGTCTCCTGACGTAAACAACGTGACGTAAACAACAACGTGACGTAAACAAGATGTCTCCTGACGTAAACAACAACGTAAACAAGATGTCTCCTGACGTAAACAACAACGTGACGTAAACAACAACGTGACGTAAACAACAACGTGACGTAAACAAGATGTCTCCTGACGTAAACAACAACGTAACGTAAACAAGATGTCTCCTGACGTAAACAACAACGTGACGTAAACAAGATATCTCCTGACGTAAACAACAACGTGACGTAAACAAGATGTCTCCTGACGTAAACAACGTGACGTAAACAAGATGTCTCCTGACTTAAACAACAACGTGACGTAAACAAGATGTCTCCTGACTTAAACAACAACGTGACGTAAACAAGATGTCTCCTGACGTAAACAACAACGTGACGTAAACAAGATGTCTTCTTACGTAAACAACAACCTGACGTAAACAAGATGTCTCCTGACGTAAACAACAACGTGACGTAAACAAGATGTCTTCTTACGTAAACAACAACGTGACGTAAACAACAACATGACGTAAACAAGATGTCTCCTGACGTAAACAACAACGTAACGTAAACAAGATGTCTCCTGACGTAAACAACACGTGACGTAAACAACAACGTGACGTAAACAACAACGTGACGTAAACAAGATGTCTCCTGACGTAAACAACAACGTAACGTAAACAAGATGTCTCCTGACGTAAACAACAACGTGACGTAAACAAGATATCTCCTGACGTAAACAACAACGTAAACACGATGTCTCCTGACGTAAACAACAACGTGACGTAAACAAGATGTCTCCTGACGTAAACAACAACGTGACGTAAACAAGATGTCTTCTTACGTAAACAACAACGTGACGTAAACAAGATGTCTCCTGACGTAAACAACAACGTGACGTAAACAAGATGTCTCCTGACGTAAACAACAATGTGACGTAAACAAGATGTCTCCTGACGTAAACAACAACGTGGCGTAAACAACAACGTGACGTCGGAGCTCCGTAAAGACAGAGCTGTCTCTGCGTCTGACGCTCTGTTTGATGCTCAGATTTCTGGAGGAATTATAGCGTTTCTGAGGAACAGAAATGTTGTCATCACTTTGACATTTTACGGGGAAAATCTGCATTTTGATATGAGGGCGCAGCGCTCCTGTTACCCCCTGATTTGCGATATAAGAGAGAAGCATTTTATCAAACATTCTTTTCTTGGTGTGCCGGACTGACCTGCAGCGATCTGGATCTTGCAGCCGGACTCCAGCTGGATCCTGGTGATCTGCTCACCGCCTCGTCCGATAACTGCAGGAGAGACACATCATATTCATAATAATAATAATAATAATAATACATTGGATCTTTATAGCACTTTTCCTAATGCTCAAAGACGCTTTACATGAAATGTCAGATGCTTAATTCTCTCTACTTGTTTCCATCGAGGTCCTTCATATTTATACTTTACATAGACCCAAGGACAATACAACGTCTACAAACGTTCATTTTTGTATAGAGCGCGTTTTGAGTAGGTTGCATGTGAGGTGCTAATCAATAGGTTCAAGGTTCTTTATTTAGTTATGCGAACATAGCTACAGTGCAGTTATGCCGATGAAAATCTTGTGTCACAGGCTTCTCCAACAGAGCAACACAAAACACAGATAAATAGATAGATAGATAGATAGAGAGACAGATAGATAGATAGATAAATAGATAGATAGATAGAGAGACAGATAGATAGATAGAGAGATAGATAGAGACAGATAGATAGATAGAGAGATAGATAGAGATAGATAGAGAGATAGATAGATAGAAAGACAGATAGATAGATAAATAGATAGATAGATAGATAGAGAGATAGATAGATAGATAGATAGAGAGATATATAGATAGGTAGAGAGACAGAGCGATAGATAGATAGAGAGATATAGATAGATAGAGAGAGATAGATGGATAGATAGAGAGATAGATAGAGACAGATAGATAGAGAGACAGAGCGATAGATAGATAGAGAGATAGATAGAGAGATAGAGAGATAGATAGATAGAGAGATAGGTAGAGAGACAGATAGATAGACAGATAGATAGAGAGATAGATAGATAGGTAGAGAGACAGATAGAGAGATAGAGAGACAGATAGATAGATAGAGAGACAGATAGATAGAGAGACAGAGCGATAGATAGATAGAGAGATAGAGCGATAGATAGATAGAGAGAGAGATAGATAGATAGAGAGATAGATAGATAGAGAGACAGATAGAGAGATAGATAGATAGAGACAGATAGAGAAATAGATAGAGAGATAGATAGATAGATAGAGAGACAGATAGATAGAGAGATAGGTAGAGAGACAGATAGAGAGACAGATAGATAGACAGATATAGAGAGATATAAGAGATAGATTGATAGAGAGACAGATAGAGAGATAGATAGATAGAGAGACAGATAGATAGATAGAGAGATAGAGAGATAGATAGATAGAGAGATAGATAGAGAGATAGAGAGATAGATAGAGAGACAGATAGATAGATAGAGAGATAGATAGAGAGATAGGTAGAGAGTCAGATAGATAGACAGATAGATAGAGAGACAGATAGAGAGATAGATTGATAGAGAGACAGATAGAGAGATAGATAGAGAGATAGATAGAGAGATAGATAGAGAGATAGATAGATAGACAGAGACATAGGTAGAGAGACAGATAGATAGAGAGATAGATAGAGAGATGGATAGATAGATAGATAGATAGACAGATGGATAGATAGATAAAAATATATAAAAACATGTCTATGAAGTGTTCTGCTCCAAACCCCAAACAGATCCTTGTAGCCCCCCCCCCCCTCTCTTCCAGCTGTCACTAAAGAGCTGACTCTGGGTCTGTAGCTTTAGAGAGAGTAGATCTCATCAGGAGAACTCTCCCAGATTAAACTCCATATCATGTTCCAAACCACATCAAGGATTCTCTCTGAAACAGTATGGAGCTCAAACTCTTTCTCTCTCAGGTTTACCACAAGGTGAGTTCCTTTTGATTTCCTGCTTCTTCACACATACTCTCTCCAGTACAGGTTAGCTCTGAGTGTTAGCATGCTAATGTAAACACAGACCATATTACTTCCAGAACACGTCTCATTGTTTCTGACAGCAACCTTTCTGATTTATAGTTAAACATACAGATCACAGGAGGTACGCACAAAACATATTATTTATCTATATTTTCTGAAAATTCTGATTTTCACACGTCAACTTTATACTCAACAATTTGCCTTCTTTTCACAAAATTCAAAAAAGGAGGGACTTAAAATATGTTGTTTCTGACAGCAACATTCCTGATTGGCCCATGGGTGTAAAGCCCGCCCACATTTTAGTAATGTCGTCATGATGCAGCAAATCTGGATCAGCTCCGTTGTTCCCCCGTTTTTAGAGATGTGGGTACGGAGGAAAAGAGAGAGGGGTTTATTTCCTGACACTTTGTGAGTCTCCTGACACACCGGGACACACCGGGGACACACCGGGGACACATGGTGATGTAGAGAAGACATCACTTTGTGAGTCTCCTGACACACCGGGGACACATGGTGATGTAGAGAAGACATCACTTTGTGAGTCTCCTGACACACCGGGGACACACCGGGGACACATGGTGATGTAGAAAAGACATCACTTTGTGAGTCTCCTGACACACCGGGGACACACCGGGGACACATGGTGATGTAGAAAAGACATCACTTTGTGAGTCTCCTGGCACCACACCGGGGACACATGGTGATGTAGAGACATCACTTTGTGAGTCTCCTGGCACACCGGGGACACATGGTGATGTAGAGAAGACATCACTTTGTGAGTCTCCTGACACACCGGGGACACACCGGGGACACATGGTGATGTAGAGAAGACATCACTTTGTGAGTCTCCTGACACACCGGGGACACATGGTGATGTAGAGCAGACATCACTTTGTGAGTCTCCTGGCACACCGGAGACACATGGTGATGTAGAGAAGACATCACTTTGTGAGTCTCCTGGCACACCGGAGACACACCGGGGACACATGGTGATGTAGAGCAGACATCACTTTGTGAGTCTCCTGGCACACCGGAGACACATGGTGATGTAGAGAAGACATCACTTTGTGAGTCTCCTGGCACACCGGGGACACACCGGGGACACACCGGGGACACATGGTGATGTAGAGAAGACATCACTTTGTGAGTCTCCTGACACACCGGGGGGGGGGGGGGGGGGGGGGCCGGGGACACACCGGGGACACACCGGGGACACATGGTGATGTAGAGAAGACATCACTTTGTGAGTCTCCTGGCACACCGGGGGGGCCGGGGACACACCGGGGACACATGGTGATGTAGAGAAGACATCACTTTGTGAGTCTCCTGGCACACCGGAGACACATGGTGATGTAGAGAAGACATCACTTTGTGAGTCTCCTGGCACACCGGGGACACACCGGGGACACACCGGGGACACATGGTGATGTAGAGAAGACATCACTTTGTGAGTCTCCTGGCACACCGGGGACACATGGTGATGTAGAGAAGACATCAGAGAGTGACTTTTGCATCATGGAGACCTTTAAATCTGTATGGTGAGTGCAAGCGAATCGTTTACCTCAGTAGAAAGCAGTGTTTTGGAACATTTGTGTTTTTATGTCTGCATCCTTTCTGAAGCTGGAGCACGGTTCTTATAATGGAAGAGTGTGGGTCGCTCGTTCGCACCTGTCAGCCTCAGTAATGTGTGTATTAAATGCAAAAGTCAGAATTGATCCAGAAGGGATGAAGAAGATAGAAAATGAAGTGAGAGGAGAGCAGCGGGAGGTCAGAGGTCGGAGGTCATACTCACTGAAGCCCACCATCCTGTCGGGGACCTTGTAATCCTCTGTGATTACCCTGCTGCACGCACACACACACACACACACACACACACACACACACACACACACACACACACACACATTAACACCCTGGTCACAGTGTGTATACGTGTGTCAATAAGTGATTATGTTGATGCAGGAGAACAGATCTATAAACACTTATCTACTGTTACACAATGATCTCTATTAGCAAACACAAATATGATGCTGAACACACGTCATTACCACCCTGCTGTGAGAGTGTGTGTGTGTGTGTGTGTGTGTGTGTGTGATCAATAAGTGCTGCTGGTGGTACCTTTGATGCCCCATGGCTGCTAGCTGGTTTCCTACTGAGAGACAGAGACAAACATTAGACATGACTGCATTTGTGTTCTCTATTAGAGCTGACATGATGCTAAGCTAAAGCTAACGTGTGTTTGTTCAGCACAGAAGAAGCAACAGGGACACGGGAGAAGTTGCACACTGACATATTGCGTAATAGATGAACCCTTAGGTATGATATAACATGCAGAAAAATGTAGTTTTTGATACCGATCTCAGTGAAATTCAACCATTCTTGATGCATCAAAACAATACATCCGATGTTAGCATACTGGAACATTTTAAGAGGTTAAACAGGTCATTCCAGGCTCTTATGTTTCTGTCGTTGGTTTTTAGCTCCATATGGCTTACAGCTAATGCTACACGCTAGCTTAGCTTGTTAGCTTGTGAATCGGCCCAAAAGTTGATGAAAAAACAAGACATGACAAGAAAAGGCGGTTGGAAGAAGTGTTTGTAAAAAATGGAAATAGATAAATATTGTTTTTCTTCAATATATCCCAGGTCTCAGATATATCCAGAGCCTGTCTCTGATTGGCTGAAACACCAAACAGATCATTGCAGCATCCCATAATCCCCTCTGTTTCAGCCCTGTTTCCAAAGTGCTGATTCTCTGTCTGTTACTTTAGATGAAAATAAGGAGCCCCTCCCCACGCCCCTCTGAGAGAGATTTGGTTACAAAGAACTCAATGGTGCTCTAGGAGGAGATTCAGGTGATAAGGGGGGGGGGGTTACCTTGGTTGCTGATTGGCTAATGGTTACACAAGACAAAACATCGTGATGACATCATCAAGTGGCCAAAATCTGATCAGCTCATTTTCAGACAGGTTTTTATAGAAATGGATCAGGAGAAAAAGAGAGAATCTTTGTTCCTGAAACTTTCAGAGTCTCTTTACACAGAGGGGACACATGTTGATGTAGAAGAGACATGGAGAAGAGGGGACACATGTTGATGTAGAAGAGACGTGAAGAAGAGGGGACACATGTTGATGTAGAAGAGACATGTGTCCCCTCTGTGTGAAGAGAGAGTCTCTTTACACAGAGGGGACACTGCTGATGTAGAAGAGACATGTGTCCCCTCTGTGTGAAGAGAGAGTCTCTTTACACAGAGGGGACACATGTTGATGTAGAAGAGACATGTGTCCCTCTGTGTAAAGAGACTCTCTCTTTACACAGAGGGGACACGTGTTGATGTAGAAGAGACATGTGTCCCCTCTGTGTGAAGAGAGAGTCTCTTTACACAGAGGGGACACGTGTTGATGTAGAAGAGACATGTGTCCCCTCTGTGTAAAGAGAGAGTCTCTTTACACAGAGGGGACACATGCTGATGTAGAAGAGACATGAAGAAGAGGGGACACATGCTGATGTAGAAGAGACATGAAGAAGAAGTGGGTTTTGCATACTAGGGGACCTTTAAGTACGTATGAAATGTGTGTCGTGGTGCCGCTCACCTCCGTCCTCTCCGGGTCGTTTCTGCCCAGGGAAGTAGAGCGAGGGCTCCACGCTTCCTGAGGAGCTGTTCAGGTGAGACATGGCTTCTCCACCCATCTTACCCACCATCTGAACACAGAGAAACACACCTGTAACACACCTGGACATTCAAACAAGACAAACAGAAACATCTCCGGGCTGTTAGCGCCGTGCTAACGCAGGACAAATAGACAAGGATGTGTTAGCAACAGAGCTAACGGTATAAAGTCTGCAAAGTTACGACTCAAATCGGATTCAATTCAACTTGAGTTTTTAAGAAACTTATTTAGAAAGGGATGTATTTTATGGGAGAGGCCTTTAGTTCAGAGGATTTTAACCCCGAAAAAATATATTCTTGGTTATTCTACATTATATTTAGCCGTGTTCGTCTGGAGTACTTTTGGACACTTTCCAGCCCATAATCATCTGTAGTATCGTACGGCTCTTTCTTAAACATACGGCATTTATTGTAATTATTTAATCTATTTTATATCTTCTACAGGTGTTCCTTGTTAGTAGTTTTAACCGTTACGTTATCAGGCATTTCTCACGACCAAATGTTGGATAATAAACCTGTTGATAGCAAAGTAAACAACCAAATAACGAACGATTTACCGGACCCTGTAGGCACGATTTTATTTAAACCGAACAACATACAGGCTTTTTGAATCGTCATCAAGTATTTCCATTGTGATTTTATCGAATCCTACATTTCTGGACCTGCTAACGAGGTTTAAAAGCTGATTCACAACAACGTGAGTCATTGAAGCTGCAGGTGTGTCTTCAGGTCGTCCTGCGAGAATCTGTCTACTCCTTCCATTATCATTAAAACACTCAAGGTTACCTCCCTAGAGTGTGTGTGTGTGTGTGTGTGTGTGTTGCAAGTGAAGGCGAGGTCAGTTAGCGGTTGGTTAGCAGCTAATGACTCAGTGGACGTGTTTTCAGCACCTGCTATTGATAACTTGTGGAGTCATATGAATATATTTTTGGGTGGTTTTAGTTCTGCTTCGCGCCTTCCTTCGTGTCGTATCTAAATGTAAATGTTGCAGCTGAGAGAGAGAGGATTTAAAGGCATAGTGTTGAAGATAATCAACGTTTTTTGCAAGAAATGTGGTTCAAATGTGCAAACATTTCATTTAACGTATTTAAATGGCATGAGAGTTTAATTCAGCTAATCAACATTACACGGGGTGATACTACTTTTCACCGGGAGAGATACACAGAGTTATAAAAGAACAGATCATAAGAAGTTTTACTTTAAGATGTAAAACGTGTGCAGCTGGATGTCAGTCACACACAGACAGATACTAATGAGAGTAAATCACCTGCATGTCTCTTACCTACCTGTCTGTCTGCTACCTAGCTACCTGTTTGTCTGTGTCTCTACCTGTCTCTCTACATACCTACCTGTCTGTCTGTGTCTCTACCTATCTCTCTACCTACCAATCTGTCTGTCTGTGTCTCTACCTACCTACCTGTCTGTCTGTGTCTCTACCCGTCTCTCTACATACCAATCTGTCTGTCTGTGTCTCTACCTACCTACCTGTCTGTCTGTGTCTCTACCCGTCTCTCTACATACCAATCTGTCTGTCTGTGTCTCTACCTACCTACCTGTCTGTCTGTGTCTCTACCCGTCTCTCTACATACCTACCTACCTAGCTACCTGTCTGTTACCTAGCTACCTGTCTGTCTGTGTCTCTACCTGTCTCTCTACATACCTACCTGTCTGTCTGTGTCTCTACCTATCTCTCTACCTACCAATCTGTCTGTGTCTCTACCTACCTACCTGTCTGTCTGTGTCTCTACCCGTCTCTCTACATACCAATCTGTCTGTCTGTGTCTCTACCTACCTACCTGTCTGTCTGTGTCTCTACCCGTCTCTCTACATACCTACCTACCTACCTACCTGTCTGTCTGTCTGCTACCTAGCTACCTGTCTCTCTACATACATACCTACCTACCTACCTACCTGTCTGTCTGCTACCTAGCTACCTGTCTCTCTACATACCTACCTGTCTCTCTGTTACCTGCCTGTCAGTCTTTCTACCTGCCTGTCTGTCTGTCTGTCTGTCTGCCTGCTACTTGCCTACCTACCTGTCTGTCTGTCTGTCTGTCTGTCTGTCTCTCTCTCTGTCTTCCTGCTACTTGCCTACCTAACTATCTCTCTGCCTGTCTGTCTGTCTCCCCCCTGCCTGTCTGCCTCTCTGTCTCCCCCCTGCCTGTCTCTCTGCCTGCCTGTCTTTCTGTCTGTCTCTCTATAGGCGCGGACACACCTACCCTTCTGCTGTATATGGCTCTGTTGCATAACCCTACCAACTTACAGTAAACAGCTATAAGTGGAGGAGGGGAGGAGGAGTATCTAACTCTGTATATTACATGCGGGAAACAGTGTGACCCCGGGCATGGATCTGCTGTGCCCGGCCCTCGGAGCCCCGTGTTTCTCACCAACAGGTTGCCTGCTGCCTCAGTGACACGTGTGGCCAAACTTCTGTCGCCCCCCCCCCCCTCGCCTCCACACACACACTCACTCACACACACACACACACACACTCACACACAGACACACACACACCACACACTCACCCGTCTCCCCTGCTCTCTCCCCGGGGTGACAGCTCCACAAACTCACCCTAAAGTCCCCCCCGTGTCACGCCGCATAAAGAGCCCCTAAAACCGGCCACAAGTTCCCCCTCTGAGCGATGCTAGTTAGCTCGATGCTAGCGAGTGTTTGACGGAGCGCAGAAGTTGGGAGTTAGCAGCCAACACACAAACACGGGAAATACCGAATAAAAGTGGTTTGGCTCGATGTAAAAGCAGCGGAACGTGTGTGTGTGGAGCACAGGTGTTGTTGTTTACCTGCCGGGCCCTCTGTAAAACATCGGCCAGGCCGTCTGACTTCAGCCCCGGCTGGTTCATCGAGGCCTGTCCCTGCACCAGCTCCGCCATCATAGCGCCACTCAGCTAGCCGTTAGCTGTTAGCTGTTAGCAGGATTAGCTCGGGTGCTAACTGTGCTGCCGTCAGAGAGAGGCTTAGAGAGTCAGGAGGTATCACTCCGCGGGGAAAACTAGACACAGAGAGGAAGTAGATCCCTGGAAACAACGACACGGTGACAAACGGTGGTAGAAGAAGTACTCAGATCTAGTACTTCAGTAAAAGTAGAAGTACTCAGATCTTGTACTTTAGTAAAAGTAGAAGTACTAAAATCTGGTACTTTAGTAAAAGTAGAAGTACTCAGATCTTGTACTCGAGTAAAAGTAGAAGTACTCAGATCGTGTACTTTAGTAAAAGTAGAAGTACTCAGATCGTGTACTTTAGTAAAAGTAGAAGTACTCAGATCTTGTACTTGAGTTAAAGTAGAAGTACTCAGAGCTTGTACTTGAGTTAAAGTAGAAGTACTCAGAGCTTGTACTTGAGTTAAAGTAGAAGTACTCAGAGCTTGTACTTTAGTAAAAGTAGAAGTACTCAAATCTGGTACTTTAGTAAAAGTAGAAGTACTCAGATCTTGTACTCGAGTAAAAGTAGAAGTACTCAGATTGTGTACTTTAGTAAAAGTAGAAGTACTCAGAGCTTGTACTTGAGTTAAAGTAATTTTTGTGTTAATACTATGTATTTCTTATTTTTTTTTGATGCACTAATGTATTGCTTGTTATGGAGAGTATACGTTTATTGTGAATAACTGAAAACAAAGTTGAGAGTAACAAATAAATAAAAAGTTTGATAATATTTATAAATGTTATTCTTATTAATATAATATCTTACGTTTGTCTTTGATTTGTTAATTTCTCTCTGTTTGCCTTTGCTATTAGTGCTTTGTGAATATCTGAAATCTGTGTTGATTTGAGCATAAAAACAAAGTGTTAATCAAATATAGCAATAAGTCGAATGTATCAAAGAACTCATAATACATGTTGACAAAAATCAGTCAAATGTTTTTAAATGAGAAGGTTAAATATAACCAGAGGACAGAGTGTTCGTTGTACGGAAACACACAGCTCTGATCAATAAACCGATGTATTCATGATTGAAATCCCTTCGGTGAGTCGTCTCCCAGTCCCCGTGGACTAAGACAGAGCAGAAAGCTCAAATGTAATGTCAGATTAGTCTTTTCTTTTCGCTACAGAGTGGAGCCTCTTGTTCCTAGAGGATCTCTGCAGCTGCTCAGCTGTTGGCATCTCGCGAATCTATTTCCGCTTCCGCGTTCAGTCACGTGGTCCCAGCAGCTCCACAGGTGGAGAGCAGAGTGAACTTTAAATAGAAGAGGAAGAAGAAGAAGAGTTATATATCACGTGGTGTATTTAATTTTCCTGCACTGTTTTATTTCTGTTCTCCTTCCAGAAGGTTTTATTCATTTATTGTTTACACACCAAAACCAAAACAGCTCGACAGCGTCTCTTCTTCCTCCTTCTACAGGTGAGCATCCTGACCTTCTACAGGTGAGCATCCTGACCTTCTACAGGTGAGCATCCTGACCTTCTACAGGTGCTCCATAGAGAGTATCCTGACCTTCTACAGGTGCACCATAGAGAGGATCCTGACCTTCTACAGGTGCACCATAGAGAGTATCCTGACCTTCTACAGGTGCACCATAGAGAGGATCCTGACCTTCTACAGGTGCACCATAGAGAGGATCCTGACCTTCTACAGGTGCTCCATAGAGAGTATCCTGACCTTCAACAGGTGAGTATCCTGACCTTCTACAGGTGAGTATCCTGACCTTCTACAGGTGCACCATAGAGAGTATCCTGACCTTCTACAGGTGAGCATCCTGACCTTCTACAGGTGCTCCATAGAGAGGATCCTGACCCTCCACAGGTGCTCCATAGAGAGCATCCTGACCTTCTACAGGTGAGGATCCTGACCTTCTTGAGTTTAGTGGTTTCTGCTCAGACTACATGTTTAACTGCTATTTATTTGATTCAAAGTATCCCCTGTGTTGCTCTGTATTCTCTTGCAGCTATGGCTCCTACATGTGTGTGTGTGTGTGTGTGTGTGTGTGTGTGTTTGTGTCTGTGTGTGTGTGTGTCTGTGTGTGTGTGTGTGTGTGTGTGTATGTGTGTGTGTGTGTGTGCTTGTGCTTGTGAAGAGCTCTTCTTGTGAAGAGGCTGCTTTTGGACGTCAACAGGAAACGCCAACAGCCTTAAGTGGCATCGAGTATGTGTGTGTGTGTGTGTGTGTGTGTGTGTTTGTGTGTGTGTGTGTGTGTGTGAGTGTGTGTGAGTGTGTGTGTGTGTGTGTGTGTGTGTGTGTGTGTGTGGTTTTAATGGGGGTCCTGTTTGTGGGAACATATGGGGCTTTTCTCTCACACACAAACATTAAAACATTTAACATCAACTCAATAAAGAACATACAGGTGAGTGTGTGGCCGTGTCTCAGTTCAGGGGCTGCATCCTTCGGAGGCTGCACCCTTCGGAGGATGCACCCTTCGGAGGCTGCATTTGTAGACCGCATACGTCACTTCCGCCGAAAGAAGGCTGTCCCATTTTTTTTAAAAGACGAGACTCCTCCGAATGCGGCCTGCTTTTCCCCAGTTTGAAGGATACATCTGATGTATCCTCCGCGGCCTACCGTATCCCAGGATGCAATGCGCGCTTGTGACGAGTTACGTTTTTTCAGAAAATGGCGTCTACCGTCTCAACTGAGACAATGGCGACTGATTTCGTTTTAAACTAGTACTCAAATACTTAACGACACAACAATGAAACCCAAAGGGCTTTTCATCTGCTTCCAATTGGGTTAGTTTTAGGGAGCAAACACACGGAGCTTTTCATAGAGCTGGGGGGGGAAATGACACTCTCTTCACGGGGGCCAAACATTCGGCCAGCGTAAGATGGAGGTAAGGCACAATATACCAATTGTATCATTCCTACTCTTATAAATTATCCCTCATTTTATAAAAAGCCCCTCCCAAGAAAACAACAATGAAACGCAGCAATACCCAATGTTCTTCATTGTGTTGTTGTGTAGTGATGTCTCAGCCTTTTGAGCATTAACTAAATGTTGTATTCAGTATTTGTGTGTGTCCTGCAATAGTTCATTTCTTCTTCTATTATTCTGTGAGTAGGAAGATTTTGGAAGAAATGGGCCTGCAGGGGAAGAAAAAGTGGGACAACCTTAAGAAGAAGTGTGTGAAAAAAAGTGTGTGTGTGTGTGTGTGTGTCAAATTAATAAACACATTTGCCGACATTAGTTCAGCTGCTGCTGTTCTTTTACTGCCATGATTGTTTTACTCTGCCTTAGGATTGCAAGTACTCAGGATCAGGGTCAGGATCAGGATCAGGGTCAGGATCAGGATCAGGATCAGGGTCAGGAGAGGGAGAGGGAGAGGGAGTCAGAGGGAAACCCACCGCTGCATCTTGGCCGTGGTTTGTCCAAATGGATGAGGTATTAGGACAGAGGCCCTCCATCAGCCCTCCTGTCCTAATTTCCTCCATCCCAGAGGACACACCATGGCCAAGTGCAGCAGTGGGTGACCAGGAAGTGGAGGAGGAGGCGGCGGATGCAGATAGCCAGCCAGGGCCATCACAGGGGAGAAAGAGGAAAGGGAGAGATGAGCTACTGGAACTCATAAAAGAGGATATGAGGCACCAGAGAGAGGCAGAGGAGAGGAGAGCCCAAGAGAGTAGGGAGAGGATGGACCGGCTGTTTTCCATACTCGAGAAAATTGTGGACAAATAAATGTTTATTACAACAATAAATAATGTAATCAACTGAAAACAATGATTTCTATTTTTTATTAACTACATATATATACACAACAGCACAAACACAACAGCACAAACACAACAGTTGAACTATATACATTCAGGCTGAGCCCCGGTGGTGCTCCCCGGTGGTGCTGCTGGACCTGGATGGGCTGCCACACTTAGGTGTCCTCTGATGGTGGGGCATCCTCTTGGGAGGTCTCCAGAGCTACTTCTCTCCACTGTCCACCCAATTGTCCATTGCGTGGGTTTGCAGGGCGGACGCAATCGACGGCTGCCATGTCGCTAACATGTTTTCAGAAACAGAGAATAACAAAAGATGAATAAAGACATTTTTTGTTAAATGATTTTCACCATAACGTCTCTGCTCTACAATTGTTTTACATACCTTATATATATTGGTGGTCCATGGGAACCTCCTCCAGGGCAGACACCTCTGCACACAGTTGGTCCCGCCAAGGGGCACCACTGACTGCCTCCAACACATCCTCCCCCTCATCCTCCGCCACGTCCTCAACAATATCTGCATGGGGGGGTCATGATGTCACCGGCCCCGATGCAGATATTGTGCATTACAGCACATGCTGTTATGACCTGAAATAGCTAAAGTGGCAATATGTTATAACCCCGGAAAATAAGTCATGTTAGGTCATCCAACTGTTTTTCAGTATTATACAAAATCCTGTTGAGTGATACTTACTTGAGGAATGAAGGTGTGGTGCACCTCCAGCGCTTTGAGGAAGATGCTCCGAAACGGGTCTTCATCATCCCGAAGGCACGCTCGATGATGGAGCGTGCCCGGGAGTGATGGCTGTTAAAGCGCTGGGGTCCCACACCTTGCAGCGGCTGTCTGTACGGAGTGATGAGGGGGAGTGGATGTTGGAGGCAGGGGTACCCCCCGTCTGCGAGGATGTACTGCCCTGGAGGAGGGTAGAGTGCCTGCCGGTACAGTGGACTGTGGCGGAGCACTGTACAGTCGTGGACCGACCCAGGCCAGCCCACGTACGTGTCAATGAAGCGGCCCTGATGGTCACAAACTGCCTGCAGAATTATGAAGCAAAAAGCTTCCTATTTCTATAACAGTGACCATCAGGGCCGCTTGGTGGCACGATGCGGCAGCTTTCCTGAAGGCTCTGTGTCTGGCCAGCCCTGCGAACCCACGCGACACAGCCTCCAGGTCTTCTGCTGTCCTGGGGAGGTGGATGACCTGGTGGCGAATGGCCACCACCTCCTCAGTGACCCTGTGGACAATCCGGTGAACAGTGGATCGAGGCATCCCAAACGCTCTGGAGACCACCCTGTAGGATGTCCCACTTGCCAGCCAGAAGAGGAACACCAGGGTCTCGATGGTGGCACCCCATCCGTGTCGCATGTTCAGGGACTCCCTGCTCAGCTGAAAATCTGGCCGTGTGTCCTGGTCATGAAAGAACCTGTCCAGGACAGGGAGGGTCAGATTCATCCTGCAGTACAGGGGTCTTAAGAAAAGGAGGAGGAAAAAGGGCAATAGAGAATTCAGTGTAAATTGCTTATTTGTCAGTGTATTAATATATGTTATATCTAAAATAATACATATTATTTGTTTAGCGTTTTAACATACTCAACACTTTAAAGAGTCAAAATTCACAAGACATCATTAAAGCAACCCACTTTAAATACATAAAACACTACTTTATTGACAATAAAGCCGTTATGAAGAGTGGAGTTTTGATATGTGATTTGAACAAGCTGAGATGGGAGCAGTCATGTATTTTGGTGGGTTAGTTCCACATTATATATAATATATTAGATACATAGCTGAGGTTATTCCACATTAGGAATCTTATTGATGGCATTTTAAACATGTATTATATTGTCAAAATGAAATGGGATTACCACATGTTCCAAGAACATAATTATGAGCAGCAAAGTCACTTCGGTGGCAAGTTCGTTCTCCATCTTTGTGAATTCTGTCTTCAAAAGAACTTCAAAAGAATTCTGTCTTCAAAAGAACTGGTTGCTAGGCGACAGAGGCAGCAAAATGTAGGGGCGGGAACTGCTGGTGACGTGAACACGTAGACTACACCGTCTCATTTCGCAGGCCGCTCGCTCCAGCCTACGCGGTCTGCGTCGACCGCGTAGGCTGGGTCCTCCGAAGGATGCAGCCCCTTATACCCTATAATCCTGAAACATCAGCAAGCACTCCCTGGTCCCAGATGTGTGCGTCACTCTTTAGTGTCCACCTGGTCTCCCAGCTGTGTGCGTCACTCTTTAGTGTCCCCTGGTCTCCCAGCTGTGTGCGTCACTCTTTAGTGTCCCCTGGTCTCCAGCTGGTGCGTCACTCTTTAGTGTCCCCTGGTCTCACAGCTGTGTGCGTCACTCTTTAGTGTCCCCTG